>ML685770.1:2641224-2657349 GCA_007922175.1 Pelusios castaneus | reverse complement strand
AGTCCTGTGGCGCCTTATAGACTAACAGATTTTCTTCGGCATAAGCTGATGCATCTGACAAAGTAGGTTATAGCCCATGAAAGCTTATGCCGAAGAAAATCTGTTAGTCTATAAGGTGCCACAGGATTCTCGTTGTTTTTGCAGGAATCCTAACACGCAGTTCCCCAGCTCTAATCACTAGACCCCACTCCCCTCCCAGAACCAGGGAGAGAACCCAGAAGGCTTGGCTCCCAGTCCTGATCCCAACTATAACGACCAGATGGCACCCCTCACTCCCCAGCAACAGGTGTAAAGGCTGAAGCTCACAGAAGGGCAGCATGGTCTCAGCTGAGGTTCCAGGTGGCAAGCACAGACTGCTACCACATAGAGCCCCAATTTGGGAAAGATACCCAGAGGAGACTCAGGGACCCTATTCCAGCTCCATCCTTTACACTATCATTGACCTGGATGTGATGCCCAGTCCCCACTCCTTTAAGCACTAGATCCCTCTCCCCACCCAGAGCTGAACCCAGGAGTCCTGCATCCAGCCCCCCACCCCCGCCAACCACTCCCTTCCCACAGCAGAGGATAGAACCCATAAGCTCTCACTCCTTCTCTAACCTCTAGACTCCTCTCTCCTCCCAGCTGCAGGA
This sequence comes from Pelusios castaneus, assembly GCA_007922175.1. Lineage (NCBI taxonomy): Eukaryota > Metazoa > Chordata > Testudines > Pelomedusidae > Pelusios > Pelusios castaneus. The sequence continues at coordinate 2,656,717 of ML685770.1, read as the reverse complement.
ATACAACCCAGATGTTGTGGCTCCAAGCCCTTTACCCCACTCTAACCCACTACCCCCCACTCCTCTCCTGTAGCAAGGGATACAAGCCAGGAGTCCTGAGCTCCAGTCCAATACCCTGTCCACTAAAGCACTCAAAGGAGCAACCCTGTATCCGTGTGTGCATGAGAGAGAGAGAGAGAGATCCTGGTGAGGTGATGCGAGGATAGAGATCTGGCTGTTGTGTCTGCCTGTCTCTCGCAGACACATCAGCAGCTCGGGCTGTGCGTGTGAGCAAGGGACATGTCAGGGAACTTGACTAACTGTAGCATCACCGCGCCCTGCTGGGCAGATGCTGCGCTGCGGTGTCGAGCGCTGAGCTGACACCTGGAAAACAAGGGAGGAATAGCCAGTGTGCTAGACAGAGAGCCAGGACACTTGGATTGCATCGCTGGCTCTGGGGGGCAAGTGGGTCTAGTGATTAGAGCAGGAGACAAGGAGAAGAGTCGGGACCCTGGGTTCTTTTTCTTCCCGCCCCCGGCCTGTTTAAGCCCCAGCCAATGAATTACTGGTACAAAATCCAGCTGGCCTCAACACGGGCTGGGGGATGACCTTGGGCTAGAACAACAGGGACAAGAACCTTCTCCCTGACACTGCAGAACAACAGCAGACAGAAACTGTCTCTGATCCAACTCACGCCTGCTAATTAAAGAGGGAGCTGTGGCATCCGGGAGTTCAAGGGTGGCTGAGGGTGGGGAAAATCCTTGAATGGCGTGACGAGGGTGAAGGGGAGCAGTCCAAGCTGGGAATTAACACAGACAGGAGACTATGATTAACTGTGCATTTCAATCTTTGCAGGGCAGGCGGGAGTGGGCGCCAGACAGCCGTAAAGGGGATAATGAAGCATGGAGCTCATTAAAGACGTTTTAACTGTTCGGCAGCTTCTGAATTTGAAGAGGCACAGACAGCAATGATATTTTCCCCCCTTTAACAAGGCCACACAGCTGGGAGGGAGGGTTCGTAGGTTCTATTCTCAGCTAGGGGAGGGGAGGGTGTCTAGCCGATAGAATCAGCAAGGTAGACATCAAAGGACACCTGGGTTCTATTTCCGGTGCTGCTAATTACTGACAGCAAGTTCCTGCTCTGCTCTGTGCCTCAGTTTGCCTGCCAAACCCCTGTGCCAGCATAGACGTGGGATAAGGACATCGGGTCGTTCCATGTAGCACAGGTAACATCCGGGTTACGACCACACACCACAGCGTGCCTCCTCCAAGCCTGAACACTGGAACTGCTTCCCCCCCTCTCCACAGTTATTCTCCGACATGCCCGTAACTGAGTGCCAGGTCACACACTAGGGGGCACCAAGCTGCCAACCCAACACCCGTTCCCAAAGACATAAATACAAGGTAAAAAGCGCATCTTAATCTGCTCCATAGCAGTGCTGGCTCACATCATTTTTCCTAGCCCTGCTGTGGCTGCAGATCAGAGAAGCAGCATCTGGGGAAGGGAGAGCCCCATAGGAGCATGCATAATGGGAATTCCTGGCTAAGAAAGACATTGGGCCCGTGATGCAGGCATTGGACTAGGAGCTGGCATCTACTCTTGGCTCTGCCATTGATCTACCGCTTGACCTTGGGAAAGTCCCTTCCCCACTCTGTGCCACTGGTTTCCCCCCACCTGCTGTCTGTGGTGGGACTCTGGACTCCTGAGTGCAGTGCCCAGTGTTGGCAAAGGAGGAGAGATAGGTAGCTATAGAAAAAGAAGCTGAGAATCAGGACTCCTGGGTTCTACGCCTTCGCTGCTCTAACCACTGCACACCCACAGCTGGGAACAGAACCCAGGAGTCCTGCTCCCAGACCTGCTCTAACAATGGAAACCAGCATCATATTTTAAACTATCCCTGTGACTTGAGATCTCCACCCCGCCCTGAGCCACGAGCAACACCCCAATGGCCTGCTGGTTCCTAGAGAGATGTTCCACATGGAAATGCATTTGTGTTTCCTGCATCTTAAATTACCTGCTAATGAATTTGAAAGGAAATAATCTCTTAATTATCTATTTAAGAAAAAATGTAGTACCGGCAGCCTAATCAAATATCATTTTGATCATTAAATGAAAGCACATTATGAGGTGATTGAGTGGGTTTAAAAGCGGGATCAGCAAGGCTGTATCTCTCTGAACATCAGCAGCTGGAGGAAAGACACTCCAGTAGCTACATGCCTAATAGATCCCTAGATAAGGCTGCCGGGCTGGCAGTGAGAGCTTCTGGGTCCTATCTCCAATTCTAGAAGGGGGGTGGTGCCTAGTGGTTACAGCCGTGGTGGTAGGAGTCTGGAGTCCTGGATTCTACCCCTACTCTGCCACCAAACTCACTGTGAACTTGAACAAGTCCCTTCACTTCAGATTCTGCTTCCACACACTGTTTACACTGTGAGCTCTGTAGGACAGGGACTGTCACTCAGAGTGGCCCCCAGCCCAACAGGCCCCTGGCCAGACAGGGCAAGACAGGGCCCCGATAACAGCCAGGGCTCCTAGGAGCTTCAATAACCACCCTAGTGAATGTAGGCCTTTGCAGCGTCAATCCTTTCCGGCCTAAGGATGGGGAAGAGCACATGAGGCCAGGCATGACGCACTGCAGTTTGCAGCAGTGGCAGGAATACTATGTTGCATTCCCAGAAGCCCCGTACCTGAGACTGCACACCCAGCTGGTGGGATAACCGTCCCTGCACTGCACATGCCTAGATCAGACCAAGGAGTCTCCTGACTCAGAAACCGGCTCCCAAGTATCCCTATTATTCTGGGTGGAAAACTAAGAGGGAAAAGGGGGGGGGGGGCGGGGCGGAGAATGGATGTATGCAAATGATATGATGCATATTCAAATGTGCAAACTGTGGTATTGCCTTATTTGCATAGAGCACCCAGATCTGCATCCTAAATGGGGTCTGGTGGATGTTAAGCACAGATGATGTGACGGAGCAATGAAGCTAAGGAGATCTGAAAACAGCTGGGGTTTGAAGGGATCTGGGAACGGGAAGGAGCATGATGGATGACTCAGCTCTGTGGCTGGTGTCCCATCTACTCCCTCTGGTGTCTCTTTCCAGAGGAATCCCCCACTGAACCTGCTACTCTGTAGAGTGTTGCAGAGTTCTCAGTGCTGAGGTGAGCTGGCTCCGGATGCAAAGGTAGCAATGTAGACACTGTTCCTGGTCTGGCTTTGTATTAGGTATCCCCAAGATCAGGTGCCCCCATTGTGCTGGGTGCTGCACAGACTTGATACAGACCATGGTGCCATTGAACCGAGTGTGGAACAGATCCCGGGCTGAGACTGAAGAAAGGAATATGCCATTATACCAGCTTTACAAATGGGGAAACAGAGCCCCAGACAAAGCAACTGGCCCCAAATGTTCATGGCAGCGCCAGGAACTGAATGATCTCCCAAATCCTAGGTTATTAATCTAACCACTGGGCCATACTTCCTCGCTAGGAAAGAAAGGTCACAGGAATACATAGATTAAGGCATGAGGGAGATACAATCTAGACAGGCTGAATGGGTGTGGCACTCAGGACTCCTGGGTTCTATTTCCCACTCTCCTGCTGCCCTTGGTCAAATCCCTTCCCTCCTCTGTGCCTCAACCTCCCCACCCATTCTTAGTCAAATTAGACTGTAAGCTCCTTGGGGCAGGGACTGCATATGTGTGTCTGTGCAGTGCTCAGCCCAATGGGACTTAGTCAGTCAGGATCTGCACAGAACCAGGCACAGTAGGGGCCCTGGTCTCAGTCAGGATCTCTGCAGCACCAGGTATAGTGGGGACCCCAATCTTGGCCAGGGTAGGCAAACCTAGCTGATTTACTGAATGGGGGAATGGAGAGGAGAAAAGTTGGCTCTTTGGGGGAAGGAAACTTAAAATCCTTCTCACAGGCTACCAAGGAGGGATGAGCCTGAACGAGAAAGGGAAAGAACTGGCTGAAAAGCTAAACTAGGTGAGGAGTAAACAGAAGCCTCTTTTCAAAGCACTGATTGTGAAGGGGTCTGAGAGACAAAAGGAAATAAGGGTGAGTGCAGCCATTTGTCTCAGGGACTTTAACCAAGTCGCAAAGAAAAGCCCGTTGGCCACGAAAGGCTGATTACACCATGTGCGCCCACGGCAGTGATGCCACACAGGCCTGGTGATCTGGGGCTGCTTAGCGAGCTGTCTGAGCTAGTTGAGAGGCCCCAGCTGAGAATGTAGCTGCGCACAGTGGAGACCCTGATGGCCATCCAGGTCTATGCAGGGCCCATTCCCATTCTCAGCAACCCCTGGCCAACGCATTCCAAGTAGCTCCATTTGTTCATCGGGACCACGATAAGCAGGAGCTCATTCACAGAGCAGAGAAGAGGAGCGTCAAATCGCAGGCCCCATTTCATCCTGTCATTTACGATTCACTGTGAAGGAAAAGAACCCAGCAGGCCTTTGGATGTAGCTTAGCTGCATCACTCCCAGGCAGACGCACATGGAATCCAGACTATGCGCATCTGCTGGGCAAACACTGCCCCCTAGTGCCAGGCATCCTGCAGGGCGACTGCATCTGCACCACTGAGAGGCAGAGGGTGGCCGGCTAGCGATGCCAAGGAGGGAGTGGGGACGCGTGCCAGGAAGCTTGGAAGCTCCGGTGGCCCACTAGAGGCATGTGCTGCCTAATTCAATTAGCTGGGAGAGGAGATCATGCAAAGATGAAATGACAGTTGGGATGAGATGCAGAATAACAGGCAAAAATCTGCTTATTTATGTCTTCCAGCCACTAGAGTCCACTGCCCTCAGCACCTGAAGTGGGGATAGATTCCTGACTCCCAGCCCACTGCTCTAACCACTAGAGTCCACTCCCCTCACTATGTGAGCAACAGCTAGGGCCCCAGGAGCCCTAACTCCCAGCTCCCTGAACTCATGGCTTAAAGCAGATCATGGATTGGTTGCCACGAGGTTGCCAAGGGGTCTTGTGCGGGTCCAGATGCCAACAAAGAACAAGTGTCTGGAGGGAGAGACAATAAACTCATCGGCAACTTTGCTGCTGGCTTTGTGTTTTCATAATAAGAGATGGAGGTGGCCCTGGCAATTTCTGGAGTGAAGGTTACACTGATGTTCCCATGGTGCATTTAACGGCTGTTTTCCAGAGTCATGTGGCAGGATTAAAATCCAGAAGGGCAGAAGGGGACATTCAGACCAGCCGCTAAACACCACTCCCCTCTCAGGCCTGAGAATAAGATCCAGGAATCCTGACTCCCAGCCTCCTGCTCTAGCAATTAGGCCCCACTTCCCTCCAGAGCTGGGAATAAAACCCAGGAATTTTGACTCCTGGCACCCCCCACTAGACCCCACTGCCTTCCCAGAGCCAGGAATTCTGGCGTTCTGGCTGTCCATGAATGTTTCATACTGTGGGTGTCTTACTCCAACAGCTGCTACACCAACTTGTCACACCGTCAGCAAGTGGGAGGTGCGGTGAGTTCGTAAGGAAGTCTGGTAATTACTCACTTCACAGAGGAACAATGAGAACCCAGTGCAGAGGGGGAAGGGACGTGCTTAGACAACAGCTGCTAATGTCACCGCTCAGAGCTGGCTGTCACAAGCCGCATCAGCACAAATCACTTCTCTCAGCGCTGGAGGAGCCCTGGGCTCTTTCCAAAGCTGACAGCCCACGTTCCCAAAAAACCCAGCAAAGCAAAGGGTCCTGACTCCTAGGCCCCACCTCCTCTGTTATAATTAGACCCCACTCCCCTCCTAGAGATGGGAATAAAACCCAGGAATCCTGACACTCAGGCCCCCTACTCTAACCACTAGACCACATACCCCGCCCAGAGCTGGGAACAGAACCCAGGAATCCTGACTTCTAGATTTTCTGCACACACCCTTCTCTGCCCAGCCGGATTCCACCAAAACTGACCATGTGTCACATCATTCGATGTGGCCTGAAATATTTCAGGAACCAGAATTTCCATTTTGTGGGGAACGCCACAGTTTCTTTCTTTCTTTCTTTGTTCTGAGGCAAATTTTCAAAATTTCCTGCAGAATGAAACTCCTGTAACATTTGGACTTGGGGTCATCAAAACAATCAACTTTGTGTTTATTGCTTCAGTTAATTTAGTTTTGACTCTTATATAACCTCAAAATATGAAATAGTATTGTATACACACAATATATATAGTATTGTATATATAGTATAGAATAAATATATAGTATTTATCAGATATATCAATATATGACATAATATAAAATACATCATAAATATAATTAAAACAGTAACATTAAATTAGAATTAAATCCTAGATTAAAAATAAAAATTAAATGAATATTTCAATAGAATATCAGAGTCTAAAAACCAGGCAGTGTGGCCTAGTGGCTAGACCACTGGCTTGGGACTCAGGACTTGTAGATTCTATTCCCAGCTCTGCCTCTGGACTGCTGAGTGACATTGGGCAGGTCACGTCCCTGCCCTGTGCCTCAGTTTCCCCAACTGTAAAATGGAGATAATGTTACTGGCCTTCTTTGTAAAGTGCTGTGTGACCAAGGGAATAAAAGCTTTAGTTAAGATCTGGGGTTAATTATTATTATTATAAACCAAATACATTGAAATGTCAAAATGAGAAAACTGAACCCAAGTGCTAATATTTCACTGAAACTGACAGCTTGCCACAAAAGATGCTGATTTCAGCTAAACTGTATTTTCTTCCCATATAAAACTTCGTGAGCAACTGGAGGGGAAGGAACCATGCTTGCTTCAACTGTCCTCCTGGATCACTATGAGCATGTGGCATCTCCTGCTCCCTGAGTGATGCATCTTGATTTTGTTCAGGGTTGATACATGGCTTAGCATCACGGATCCTGCTCCAGGCCTTAAAACTTTCCCTTACTCATTTTTTTTTGATAAAAGGCCAGAAGATTTCAAGAGAAACTGCCTCAGGAGCTCACTGGACCATTAATGTTGATTTTCAATAAGACTTGGAAGATTGGGGAAGATCCGGAAGGCTGGAAGAAAGCTAATGTTGTGACAACATATAAAAAGGGTAAATGGGATGACCCAGGTAATTATAGAACTATCATTCTGATATTGATCCTGGGCAAGGTAATGGAGTGGCTAATACAGGACTCGATTAAAACCGAAGTAAAGGATGGAAATGTAATTAATGTGAAGTAACATGGGTTTATCGAAAACAGATCCTGTCAAAGCAATGCTATCTTTTCTGATGAGATTACTAATTTCCTTGATAAAGGTAATAGTGTTGATGTAATATACTTAGACTTTGGTAGACATTTGACTTGGTACCACCTGACATTTTGATTAATGACTAGAAAGATATAAAATTAACAGGGCACACATTAAATGGATAAATAAATGGACAATTGATTGATCTCAAAATGTTACTGTAAAAGGGAATAACTCAGGATCAAAAGGACTGTTTCTAGTAGAGTCCCACAGGGATCAGTTCTTGGCCGTGCGCTACTTAACATTTATATTGATGACCTGAAAGAAAACAAAACCATCACTGAGCCAGTTTGCAGATGACACAAAAACTGGAGGAGTGGTAAATAATGAGGAACACAAGTCACTGATACAGAGATCTGAATCACTTGGTAAGCTGGGCACAAGCAAACTGTGTATTTTGATATGGCTAAACATAAATGCTCGCATCTAGGAACAAAGAATATAGGCCATATGCTCTATCCTGGGAAGCAATGACTCTGAAAAAGATTTGGGGGTCGTGGTGAATAAGCAGCTGACCACGAACTCCCAATGAAACGTGGTGACCAAAAGAGCTAATGAGATCCATGGATCCAGGACAATCTTGAGTAGGAGTAGCGTGGGTGTTTTACCTCTGTATTTGGCTGCAAGGCAAAGCCTGCTGGAACCCTGTGTCTAGTTTGGGTGCCCATAATTCAGGAATGATGTTGATAAACCCTAACCCTAACCCTAACCTTAACAGTGAGAGACTCAAAGGCTATGTCTACACTTACTAAAATTAGTTTGAATTAGTTAGTTCGAACTAACTAATTCGAACTAATTTTAGTTAGTTCAAATGAGCTTAATTTGAACTAGAAAAAATTAGTTTGAACTAAGCAAATGCCATTCATGGCACTTGCTTAGTTCGAATTAGCGATCTCCATTGATTTCAATGGGCCAGTTAGTTCGAACTAAGAAATTAGTTCGAATTAACCCTTACTTCTAATATCCTACTGGAAGTTATTACCGGTAGTTCGAATTAAGGAAGCCTAGTGTAGCCATGGCTTAGGTTAGTTCGAATTAAGATTCCTTAATTCGAACTAACTTGCCAGTGTGGACATAGCCAAAAAGGGCAACTTAGTTAGTCAACAAGAGAAGGTTAAGGGATGACTTCACCCAGCCTTTGAAAAATCATGGAAAACTGGAGAGGTTCCAGAGAACTGGAAAAGAGCAAATATACTACCCATCTATAAAAAGGGAAATAAGGACAACCCAGACTAGTCAGTTTAACCTCTGTACCAGGAAAAATAATGGAGCAAATAATTAAGGAATCAATTAGCCAACATCTAGAAGAAAATAAGGTGTTAAGTGATAGTCAGCATAGATTTGTCAAAAACAAATCATGTCAAGCCAACCTGATAGCTTTCTATGATGGGGTAACAAGCCTTGTGGATAGAAGGGAAGTGTTAGATGTGGTATATCTAGACTTTAGCAAGATTTTGATATGGTCTCGCATCACCTTCTAATTAACAAAGTAAGGGAGTACAATCTGAATGGAGCTACTATAAGATGGGAGCAAAACTGATTGGATAACCACTCCCAGAGAATAGTTATAAACAGTTCACAGTCATGCTGGAAGGGCATAACAAGTGGGGTACTGCAGAGATCGGTTCTGGGTTCGGTTCTGTTCAATATTTTCATCAATGATTTAGATGATGGCATAATACCAAGCTGGGAGTGGCTGCAAGTGCTTTGGAGGACTGGATCACAATTCAAAAGGATTTGGACAAACTGGTGAAATGGTCAGAGGTAAACAGAATGAAATTCAATAAAGACAAAAGCAAAGTACTCCACTTAGGAAAGAGCAATCCATTGCACACGTACAAAATGGCCAAGGACTGCCTAGGGAGGAGTACTGCGGAAAGGGATTTGGGTATCATAGTGGACCGACCACAAGCTAAATATGAGTCAACAGTGTAATGCTGTTGCAAAAAAATGCAAACTCCATTTTGGAATGTATTAACAGGACTATTGGAAGTAAGACACGAGAAGTAATTCTTCCGCTCTACTCCACACTGATTAGGCCCCAGCTGGAGTATTGTGTCCAGTTCTGGGCACCTCATTTCAGCAAAGATGTGAACAAACTGGAGAAAGTCCAGAGAAGAGAAACACAAATGATTAAAGGTCTGGAATACTTGACTTATGAGGGGAGACTGAAAGAGCTGGGTTTGTTTAGGTCTGGAAAAAAGGAGACTGAGAGGGGACATGATAACAGTTTTCAAGTACCTAACAGGCTATTATGAGGAGGAGGGAGAAAAATTGTTCTCCTTAACTGCCGATTGTTCTCCTTAACCAAGAAGAAGCAACGGGATTAAATTACAGCAAGGGAGATTTAGGTTGGACGTTAGGAAAAAATTCCTAACTGTCAGGATGATTAAACACTGGAATAATTTGCCTTTGCAGGTTGTGGAATCGCCATCATTGGAAGTTTTTAAGAGCAGGTTAGACAAACACCTGTCAGGGATGGCTTAAGAGGGTACATGGTCCTGCCATGAGTGCAGGGGACTGGACTCGATGACCTCTTGTGGTCCCTTCCAGTTTCTATGATTCTAAATATCTACATGGGAAACAGAAACTAGATAAGAGATTCCTCAGTCTAGCAGGGGCAGGTATGACATGACCCAATGGCTGAAAGTTGAAACTGGACACATCCAGACTAGAAATAACAGTATAAATTTGTAACAGTGAGCATCGTTAACCATAGGAAAAACTTACCAAGGATGTGGTGGATTTTCCATCAATGGTAATATTTAAATCAAGATTGGATATTTTTCCAAAACAAAATCTGCCCTAGGAATTATTTGGGGACAGTTCTCTGGCCTGTGTTCTCCAGAAGATCAGAGTAGAAGGTCATAAGAGTCCCTTCTGGTCTTGGAATCTATGGTTCTATGAAATGTTCATTTTGGACAAAAAGACATTTCCTGTTGAAAACATGTTTTGAATCAAAATGTCATCCTGTTCTTTTTCTCTATTTTAGGATGACATCTGCCTGAGTCTGCAGGAAGCCTGAGCTGAACGCCCTCAGAAGGAGGCAGCTATCCTCCACATCCCAAGTGGTGTTAAACTCCAACCCCACTGCTCTGCATGGGGGACGTCTTAAATCCCAGTTTCCCAGGATGTCCCTGCCCCGTCCCATGCTGCTGGTTGGGACAAAGAATCCCAGACTTGTTGAAATCTCAATATGATTCACCAGCATGAAGATGATGCCTCAAAGCTGGTCCTGTCTCCATAAGACACAGAGGCTATGTCTACACTGGCAGGTTAGTTTGAATTAAGGAGGCTTAATTTGAACGAACTAAGGCCATGGCTACACTAGGCTTTCATTAGTTCGAATTAAAGGCTTCCTTAATTCGAACTATAAATTCGAATAGGCTATTGGAAGTAAGGGTTAATTCGAACTAGTTAGTTCGAATTAACCAATGTGGCCATGTTAGTTCGAACTAACCGGCCCATTGAATTCAATGCAAATCGCTAATTCAAACTAAGCAAGTGCCATGAATGGCACTTGCTTAGTTCGAACTAAATTTTGCTAGTTCAAATTAAGTTAATTCGAACAAACTAAAATTAGTTTGAATTAGTTAGTTCGAATTAACTAATTCAAACTAATTTTAGTAAGTGTAGACATAGCCAAGGAGCCCTCAACTTCAACATACCCTATCCAGCTGCTAAAACCTGCCTCCTGCTATAAACCCTAGGTCCTACTCCCTTTCCTGAGCCAGGAAAGGAACACACTCTAACCCCTTCTACTCTAACCCATTAGACCCCACATTCCTCCTAGAGCTGGGAGTAGAACCCAGAAGTCCCGATGCTCAGATAAGGTCCACATCTAACACACACATATAGAGAAATCCAAACTGTACATGGACACACACCTGTGCAGGCTCATGTGCACAAAGGGCAATCCAACTCCCCTACCCCCCAGCCTCATTATCTCCAGCAGGGAGCAACATCTCACCCGTGCACACACCTCTGAGAGATCACTGTGCCTTTGGGGCAGCATCAGAGGCAGTTCTGTCTCTGTACTGACCCTATCCAGATTCCATCACCCCAGTGTCCCTCTGCAGTTCACCTGGCTCAGAGCTGCAGTGATGATTCACTATACTTCAGAGACTGGGAGCGTCCCAATGGGGTTCTCAGCAGACAGGGATTCAAGAGGTGTGTCTTTATATGGCTGAGCCAGTGGGCTTAATATTCTACATTCTACATCCCACCCCATCTCCCCCTGCAGGAGGAAGCCAGAACTGCAGTGTTATTATACATGTTATGATAGCATATAGAGACGCCTACCCCACTCAGTGCCTCAGTTTCCCCTCATAATTTTACTATTTAGACTGAGCTCTTTGGGGCAGGAACTGTCACGCTGTACAATACTTGGCACTAAGGAGACCCAATGCCTGTCCGCGTCTGTGCAGCACTAAAGTCCAACAGTGACCCCTGTTCCCAGACACAGTCCATGCAGCGCCTGGCCCAACGGGATCCTGCTCTCAGGCGGGTCCTCATCTAAACATCACCATAATACACTTAAATAATGAAGTGGATTCCTGGCCACACCATGGCCATGCAGGAAGCTGAGCCACAGAGTCCCCACAGCCAAGATCAGGTGTTCTGGGAACAAACTCCAGCTAATTAAGGGGTGTAGCAGGCCCTGCCTCTGTCAAGATCCATGATTCTCAGCACCCATCGGGTTCAGCTGTTCCCTCTCCAGCACAACTGCAAAGAACTTGGCTATCGAAATGAAAGCCCATCTCTCTGCATTCATCCCTTGCCTTTTACTTAGACTGAGAGTCAGGATCATTACCATCATCATTGGCAGTAGTGCCTGAGAGCCCCTAGTCACGGACCAAACCCCACTGCACTAGGTGCATGCAGCAAGAGAGGATTCCTGCCTAAGTAAAAGGCAAGAGATGAATGCAGAGAGATGGGCAAGTACCTGTAAACGAGGAGGGGGAAAAGTCCTGTTACCCTCCACTTCTGCTCTAACCACCATGCCCCACTGCCCTCCCAGAGCCGAACGCAGAAGAGTTGGCTCCCAGCCCAATGTCCTAGTTACTGGACCATATCGTCTCCCGAAGAAAGCTAATACATTTAGGTGGAAAGGAAACAATTCTACATTTCAAACAGGATCAGCTGGTGGGACCAAAGGTTCCTAACAAACAATTAAGCCACAGCCATGCTGTTCCTCATCATGATCCACAGGCCCATACTACCCCAGCACCAGGCTCTGCACACACATAAGCTCTGCCAACCTGCAACCCCCTACTGGCCTAGCCCCAGGATCTCCAGCGTGGCTCGTACCTGCTTGGCCAGTCTGACGGCGTCATTGGTGAGCTTGGTTCGGAGCTGGGAGTCGAGGTGAGCCGCTGGAGCAATCTCTACAACCTTTTGGTGCCGCCTCTGGATGGAGCAGTCCCGCTCGTAAAGATGCACCACATTCCCATACTTGTCCCCTAGAGAGAAGGGCAGGTCAATAGCGATCCCCTTCTAGGGAGTGGCGACCCTGGGTCACCCATAGAAGAGCCTCCAGGCAGGCAATACCCTATCAGCGTCCCCCAATCCTGGGGCCAGATTGGATTTGGTGCCCCATAGGCGGGAAGACAGTGTCCCCTTCCTTCCCCCAGAGCCAGCCAATCCCCCCACCCTGGGGCTGGATCAGGCAGGCAGACGGATCACCCAGGCAGGCAGTCTCACCTAGAATCTGAACCTCAATGTGTCGTGGCTTCTCAATGAACTTCTCCACAAAGAGAGCCCCATTCCCAAAAGCAGCCAGAGCCTCTGAGAATGCCCGGGTGTAATTCTCCTCCAGCTCCTGTAGGGGGCAGATGGGTAAGAGATTGACTCAGCAGTGTGGCCTAGTAAACAGAGCATTTGACTGGGACTCCTGGGTTCTAATCTCAGCACTGGGAGAGGAGTGGGGTCTGGTGGGTTGGCATATAGGTGGCTGGAAGCCAGGACTCCTGGATTCTACTTCCAGACTGGGAGAGGACTGGGGTCTGGTGAGTTAGTGCAGGGGGTAGCTGGTAGTCAGGACTCCTGGGTTCTATTCCCAGTTTTCCCACTGATTTACTGATGGTCTTTGGCACATCATGAGATTGGGGTTCCCGATGATGCACAGAGACAGTCCCTTCCCTGAGAGCTCACAGTCTAGAAAAACCAAGGGTGAGAGGGGAAACTGAGGCACCAAAAGGGAGAGGGACCTGCTCAAGCTCCACACCAGAGCTGAGGATAAAACCCAGGTGTCTTGCCTCCCACGTCAGCACCCTACCCAGTAGGTCAGGCTCCCACCATAAAGGTAAGGTCCTTTCAGTTCCTGCTACCATCCACTTTGGAGCAAAGGATAAAATAAGGGCACTTCTTTGTCTGCTCTGCTATCAAGTGAGTCCTCCAGGTAGTGCAGAGATGTCACACTTCCTGTACCCTCTTTATGCAGTTTCAAGGTTTCCTGAGACATGCTGGATCAGACACAAAACAGCCCAGAGCAGGGCCGGCAAAGGCTGCAGTCTGAGAGTAGAAGTTTTTACCATATTTCTAGCTATTAAAAGGACTATCTTAAAACCATGGTACTCATCAGTAAAATACTGCATTTGCGTTTGCCACCCTGCTGAGAGGAGAGGCGATTCAAGATACGTTGCTGTCTTCTGACAAGGGGGTGCAAAGGTTGTAGATGATAAATGAGGGACAGCTCTTGGGTCCAATGGTTTGGCACAGGGACACAGGAAGCCAGCCCTGCACCGGGGAACTTTTCATATTGGATGCGTAGGAGAAGGCTCTCACACCATCAACACATCAGACACTGAACACACCACTCACATCCTCAACCCCAGCAGCTGAGGCCAGAAAGCCAGAAGGGTATTACAGGCTGGTGGGCCTTTGCTCTGGAATCATTAGTACCTCATAGCTGCGCACGACCCTCATGCCCCGTCCACCTCCGCCATATGCAGCTTTGAAGATGATAGGGAAGCCATACTTATTGGAGAACTCATGGGCCTCGTTGAGAGATGATATTGGGGAGTCGGTGCCCGGCACCACGGGGACCCCTGGGAAAGAACAGATACAAGTATGTCATTCCCAGCCCCATCACTAACTTGAGCACATCCTGTCCCTGCTCAGGGCCTCAGTTTCCCCTTCCATCCTGTGTCTAGTGAAGAAACAAGTGTGAGTTTTTCAGGGCAGGCAGTGCCTCTCACTGTGTCTGTACAGCTCCTGGTACAACAGGGGCCCTGATCTTGGTTGGGGTCTGTGCAGCTCCTGCCATGACCGAAACCCCAGTCTCAGCTAGGGACTCTAAGCACTCCTGCAAGAAACATGACGTACATGGATCGCCTCAGCCTACATAGCAAGTCACAGGCAGAAGCTCTAATATAGAGCACCTTCAGCAGCACAGTGCTGTCCCTATTCTCTGGGGCCGGAGCTGCCTGCACGGAAGAGCACTCCATACTGCCACCCCCCATCACCCCATGCCCTGCAGAAGAGCACTCCCAGCACCACACTGGGGCAAGCACTAACTGCAAGGGGAGAGAACCCCCTACCTGCAGCAATGGCGATGGTGCGGGCTTCCACCTTGTCACCCATCTTGTGTACCACCTCTGGGCTGGGGCCAATGAAGCGCACTCCAGCCTCATTGCAAGCCTGAGCGAAGTCAGAGCGCTCTGACAGGAAGCCGTAGCCAGGGTGCACAGCATCCACTTCGTTCTCCTACGGACATGAGCACAGGGGTAGAGGTGTTAGAGAAACGGCGCGCTGGCTCTTTAAAACCCACAGGCCTTCAAGTGCCCAGAAGGTTAGGGAAACTGACGCACGGAGAGAGCCAGTTGAATGGCAGAAGTAGGAATTGAGTACAGGAGCCCTGGCACCCAGCTCTCTGTGCTATAACCCACCAGACCCCACTCCCTTCCCAAAGTCAGGAACAGAGTACAGGCACCCTGACTCCCAGCGAAAGTCCCTAATCCAATCTAATTTGTAATAATTAACAATAATGGCCTAACAGTTACACTTAATATTAATTATAAATTATTATACATTAATTATCACAAATATATATACGCCATTAGTATGTATTAAGCACAGGCAATGTATATATTTATTAGTAATTAATCATTATCACATAAAAAGTATCACTATATAATATGCAAGGTTATCTATTATTAACTATCTATTAATTATTACAGCAATTATATAGTTAAACAGTATTTTCAACTATCACATAGAAATCTCTACAAATAAGATAGATAGATAGATAGATAGATAGATAGATAGATAGATAGATAGA
>ML685770.1:2543945-2641214 GCA_007922175.1 Pelusios castaneus | reverse complement strand
AGATAGATAGATAGATAGATAGATAGATAGATAGATAGATAGATAGATATTTGTGGTGCGTTTTAATATTCAATTACTAACACTTACTACACATACATGACTGATCATAACTACGAGTAAGTGAGAATTAGTTTTTTCAAGGCACAGCACTGCCCTCTGGGCTGCACTGACCTGGGTTATCTGCTTCTTTGCCCATCACTAGAGCCCCAGGACATTCTTTTTGTTTTTTGTAATTTTTCATTTTATTTTGGGGAAATTTTGTGGTTTTTTGTTTTAACCATGTGGGGGGCCGGGTCCTGCCTGAGGGGCCGATGGAGGAATGGGTTTGCAGAGCAAGCCCACCCTGCACTCACCCATCAGCAGTGGCACCTGTCCTGCAGGGCTGGGCCCAGCTCCCTGCACTGGGCACCGTGACCTGGCACAATCCTGGCAACACCGCTCAGGTTTGAGTTGGCCACAAGGGAGCTGGCGGCAGCCAGCCGAGCCTGAGTGGTGCTGTGACGTGGTGCACTAGAACGGGGAGCTGGGCCCAGCCCTGCGGAACAGGAGCTTTTCATTTTATTTGTGGTATTGCAAAATCCGCAGCGCTCTAGTCGTAACCAGCCACACATTTGCTCAATCTTTTATTCCCCAAGAAGGATCACGGGGCAGTTCCAGGGCTAATTTAAGGTTTGGGTTAATCCCACCACCAGCAAGTGATTTAATGACCCCTGGTGTAAATCCAGCATCAGGGCCATTACTTCCATAGGGTCCAGGTCCTCTCCACAATGCTAATGAACCGCTATCTTTTCATTTCCATATGAGCAGCCCCTGAAACAGATATGTGGCAGGAAAGTTTCAATGGGAAATTGAAGCTCTCTGTGTTCATCCAGGTAATTGAGGGGGGAGGAGAGGGGATGCCGGGAAGTAGGACTCCTGGGTTCTCTTTCCAGGTCTTGAAGGGAAGTCTAATGATTAGAGCAGGGAGGTTAAGAGGCAGGACTCCTGGGTTCTACTGCTGGCTCTCCATTGACACTGGATAAATCCCTTCCTCTCTCTGCCCTTGTCTACAGGACAGAATTACTCACTATAAGAAAGGAGTCCTGTGGCACTTTTAGACTAACAAATTTATTTTTCACATGAGCTTTCGTGGGTGAAGTCCCACTTTGTCAGATGCCAGAAAATGGAAAAAACAGTATGGGAGGGAAACATAACTCCTGTGATTACATTTCACTGTATCAGGTCAGGTTACTTCAGCATCTGACGAACTGGGACTTCACCTACAAAAGCTCATGCGATAAATACATTTGTTAGTCTTTAAAAGTGCCCCAGGACTCCTTGCTTGTTTTGCTGAACTAGACTAACACGGCCACCCCTCTGGAACTTGTCTGTATAACTATGTTGCTCAGGAGTGTGATTAATCCACATCCCTGAATGATCCAGTTATGCCAACCTAAATGCCATCGTAGACAGTCCCACGTAGCTAGTGCAGACGTAGCAGTGGATTAACAAAGCCAATGGGAGAAACTCTCTCCTGTGGTTTAGATCGTCTTGATTAAAGTCCTAGGAGCGGCACTCAGCATTTTTAGGGCTAGTCTGTACTTGAAACTGACATTGGCTCGGCTGTATCCGTCTAGCTGTGCCACTCTAAGAGCGCCTGCGTAGCTGTGTTCTGCCAGTGGGAGACAGCTCTACCCCTGGCGTAAGAAAACTGCATCGACAAGTGGCAGTAGCTATGTCGGTGACACTCTCTCGCACACATAGCGCTGTCCACACAAGCGCATTTGCCGGGAAAATTCACGTCGCTCAGGAGCGTGTTTTTTTCACATCTCTGAGTGACAAAAGTTTTACTGGTGTAAGTGCTATTGTAGATAAGGCCCAAACGCAGACCTTCCCTCTGCCCCTCCCTTTCCCCTCACACACTTTGCCTCTTGATACTGATTTCAGGTGGGGATTGTTTTTCGCTGTGTGTGTGCAGTGCCCAGATCTCAGTAAGGGTCTGTGCAGCTCCCAATACAATCTAAGAAGGCAAACAGTGGGAGGGGAAACTGAGGCACAGAGAGGGGATGGGGCTTACCCAAGGTAAGTGGCAGAGCTGAGGAGTCCTTCCTCCCATCCCTCCTTGCTGTCAGTACTTCCCCAGACTGCCTCTCACTAGTTGTTCTTTCAGCCACCTCTCTTTCCAGGAGAGGCTTTTGTTTTCTCAGAGTGGAGCAAGTTTCTTCAGAGATTTTTTAGGGTGGATCAGTCTAACTATGCAGCGTGGTCTCCTCTGTAACCAACCCTGAGAATCCCCCCCAACTATTCCAGCTTCTAGCCCAGATCTGCTGGTGGATCTCAGAGCAACACTGTAGTCTACACAGAGACACATCCACTCCTAGAATCCATTTACCTCCATGTACATCCCACTGCCTCGGTTACGCAGAGAAGGAAACACTCTTAGAGCAACAGCTGGGACATCTGTTGTGGGAGAAGTTACTGTGTCTGCCAGCCACTCGTGCAGCTCCTACCAGAGCACCTTGACTCTGGCAGAGGGGATGTGGTGCTCCCGGCAGTCTGTAGTGGAAAACTGGCGTCACTCCACTGGGGCACTTTGAGTGAGCAAGCATGACAACCTCCCAGCACTGCTGTCTGGAAAGCTGGCGTGATTCCAGGGCATGCGCTGAGCCAGTGGCAGAGACAATGAGAGAACCCAGGAGGATAACTTCTCAGTCCCACCCTTTGTTCTAACCACTAGGCACCACACCCCTCCCACAGCTGGGGATAGAATCCAGTAGGTCCTGGCTCCTAGGTCTCCCCTGCTCTAACCACTAGACACCACTCTCCTCTCACATTCTCTGACTTGATGAACACAGAGATTTAAACTAGCGTGGAAAAGATTTTCCTGTAGAAAAATCCAGCTTCATGGGGAAAAATACCAGTTCTTGCAGGAAATGTCAAAATGAATATTTTTGTCTAAAATTGACAGACCAAAACTTCTAGTTTCCTTTCTTTCCACTTAAAATGTCCTTTCCTCCTGGGATTTCTCTGTTCAAATAAACCAAGATGGCATTTTAACCCTACACAGAAATTTGATGTTTGGAAATGTCAGTTTTGAAAGAGTGTGTGGTTGTGAATTGGCTCAAACCTTCACAAGGAACTTATCTTCCAATTTTCAAAGTTCAACATGCCACCCAATGGACAAATGCACAGAATTTAGAATTTTCATTCAAGTTCCAAATGTGTGAATGTGTCCATTTCAAAGTTCCTGATTTATCAGCCTTCCAGAACTCAGAATTTTTATGCAATCGGCAAATTGTTGCATTTACCTCAAGTTTCACATTTTTCAACTTTCATTACCTTTCAAGTGCTCCGATTGTTCAATTTTCACCAAATTTCAAAAGTTTGGGGAAAATAGGAAGGAAAAATATTTTGTAAAATGTTTCTCAAATTCCTACTGTTTTCTGTGCCTGCAAATAAGCCGTCTCCCTCGACCTTACTGTACCCTAAATTTGGTGCTAGCTAATACCCTGTCCCCTGTTACCCTGTTGTACACCCCCAGATTCTCCCCTCATACCTTGGCTACTCTGATGATGTCAGGAATGTGCAAATACGCCTGAACTGGAGGCAGTCCCTTCCCAATGAGGTAAGCCTCGTCTGCCTTCTGTCTGTGCATTTGACCTGTGTCCTGCTCGGAATAGATGGCCACTGTCCGGATCCCCAGCTCGGTGCAGGCTCGGAACACCCGGATGGCAATTTCCCCTGCAATACACACACAATAGAATGACCCACAGGGGTTGTGCATGAAGGCAAAGGAGTGTAGCTGAGTCTACGCTACTACAAAGGAGTCTGCGGAGAGCCTGAGCCAATCACTCGGAAAGGGAACTGCCCTGAGTGTGCCTGAGTTGATCACTCCCATGGGGGAGCCGATTCAGAGCATCCCAATGGAGTGTTTGCTCCCAGCCCCACGACCCTGGGGGGCTGTGCTAACCCCACCCCAAGGAGACTCAGTGTAGGTAAGGTGGAGCTCGCCCCTTGAACCAATGCTGGGTCAGTCTAGGAATTGCCAGGATCCACTGCTTGGCTGGGGTGTTGGCAATGGGGGCAAGGTGCATCTCTTACCTCTGTTGGCCACCATGACCTTCTTGATGGGCTTGTACTCCACCCGCTGGGTGCTCTTGAAGGTGGCATGGATCAGGGAGAGGCGCTTGATGCCCAGGAACCCCAGGCCCCCCTCTCACAAAACACAGCTGCAACATCTGAGAAGAGACACACAAAGAGAGGGGGCACGTCAGAGTGATGCAAAGGGCAGCACACGTAGGGAACAGGCACCTCTCTGCAAAGGCTCCCCACCACCAGGGACAGCGGGGCTGGGAGAACCCTCTGCTTCAGTGATTGAGTATGAATATACCCCAGAAAGAGCTGCCTGCAGCCAGATGCCCGTCCAGCTGCGGCGCCCAGCAGCCAGGTCACCACGTACACAAAAGCAAAAGGGCTATTTGCAGCCAAGAAGGCTCTCTCATTGGGCTGGTGCCTTTGAGGTGAATGGATGTGAATGCTGCCATAGCATGAAAGGGTCTGAATTCAGAGCAACCCTCAAAGACCGTCCCCTCTTGGTATTTCCTCACTCTTTGTGTTCCAGTAGGACCTACAGGTCCCAACCACAACCAATGCCGACTGTGCCAGGCACTGCACAACACAGACCGAGGCTGGGATCCTGTCAGCTGCACAAACCCACAGACCAAGGGGTCCCTTGTGCTGGGTGTTGCCCAGACCCTGTTGGAGATCAGGACCTCCACGGTGCTGGGAGAATGGGGGACCCTGGTATGGCAAGAGGGGCGAACGGGAAGGTTTGGGAGGAGATGGCGGGAGGGCTTGAAATAGAGACAGATGGAGGGAGCATGGGGGAAACAGAGGACGCAGGCAGCAGTGCTGGGTGCTACTCACTCGGCCAATACAGCATACAAAGCATGTGGTTCTTTGCTTCTAAACTCACTAGCTTTAAATGGCTCTTCAGGCAGCGGCCTGAGGAACCTGTCTGCAGCCAGCATGCGCCGTCTGGCTAAACAGGGATGTGGTTAAAAAAAATTGCCAGGCGTTTAGCAGTAGATTTATTTTTACAGCCGAGACTCAACAGTGCCTCCGACGCATGGCTCCAAAATTAGATTTTCAGGTGTCATCAGGCTCCAGGCTGGCTTCTCCCCCCAGTTGGGTCCTTGGAAATGAGACAAGCGGATGAAAGAGATGCTAAAACAGCAAAGGCGAAGTGGCAGCGTGGCCTGGATAATACTGTCAGGGCCTGGGTGAGTGAGAGAAAATGGGGGAGGGGGAACTGGGATACGGGACCTTTCTCCTCTAGGGGTGCTAGCTTCGATCTGGCTGGCCATGGAGGGTGGAGAATGGAAAATAGGTTCCTTCCCTTCTACGGGACACCAGCTCCGATCTGGCTCCAGGATGGGATGACTGGCTGGGTGCAGCCCCTCCATGATCCAGAGTCCCCACGCCAGGGAGGGTATGGGCGCTTATCCCCTCTTTTCTGCAGGGAAAATGTAGGGCAATGTGGTGCACCTTTATGAGCCTCTCCTGGAGAGGCAGGTTTTCCCTTCTTTGTATTGTTCATGTGTGGCTCTTTCTCTATGATGGATCAAAGTACGCAGCCCAGAGCTGGACGCAGTATCACACTCACAGGTGCCACTTCCATCTCCTGCTTGATACACCCTCCTGATCCACCCCAGGCTGTATAAGGTAGCTGCCCTCGCATTGCACTGGAAGCTCATGGTCAGCTGTTTTCCAGGAGAACCTGAGTCCTTTCTGGAGCCCTTGCATCCCAGGGTACAGCCCGAACATCTTGCTATGCACCCGATGTGGTCTGTGCCTGGCAGTAAACCTTGCCTCAGACTGTACTCAAGCACACTTTGTTCAAGTGAGCCTAGGTTCCCAGCTGGCCATGCTCCCTCTGTACAAATGACCCCTTCACCATTGCTCTCCCTTCCTCTGCCAAGCTTGGCTTAAACTGCAGACTTTACCAGGCTCCCCCACATCATGCCAGGAGTTCACAGCCAGCGGGTGTCCCAGTATTGCAAACCCAGACGTTCAAAAATCTTGAGTCAGGCCCCTCAAAATTATGAGATCAGCTTAAAAAGCAGATTTTGCTTAAAAAAAACCCCACCAGGTCCTTTTTATTTAGCATTCAAGCATTTTCAAGCTTTTCTCCCTAAACCCAATGGGCAGAAACTTGTTTTGAAATGGATAACTGGCAGGCTCCCATGTCTTCAGGAGCTCGTGATTTAAGAAAACACATCAAGAAGGTTAAGGCTTCGTTTGATCACAGTCTATAAGTACCAACATGAGGAACAGATACTTGATAAGACAGGACTCTTCAATCTAGAAAATAAATGTCTAACAAGATCCAACAAGTGGAATTTGAAGCTGACAAACTCCGACAAGGAATAAAGTGTACTTTTTTTTTTTTTTTAATCAGTGAGGGGAATTAACCATCGGCAGGACTGGATTATCGCAGGGGCTTTAAGGGCTTAAATCCTGGGCCCCAGCCAAAATGGGTGCCCCAGGCTCAAGCCCCTAAAACCCCTGCAATAATCCATACCTGCCAGGGCCGGATTAACTAGCCCGGTGGCCCTGGGCTGCCCCCGACCGCGCCCCCCCAACACTGAGTGCGCTCCTCCTCTGCCAGGACAGAGCGGGGAGAGGGGGACAGTGAGGAGGGCGGCCAGGCCCTGGAGCCAGAGGCTCCGCTCTGTGCGGTCCTGCCCCTGAGCCGGCTGGTCCACCTGTGGGGGCGGAGTGGGGCTGGCCAAGTGGTTCACTCCGCCCAATGGGTGGGGCTGGCTGGCTCACACAGCACAGCCTCTGCTGCTCCAGCCTCCAGCAGCACTGCCTTCCTGGGCCCATGGCAGGGGCTGCACCCTGGGGGGCTGCACCTGGGCCACACTGCACACCAGCTGCCCCCTTCCCTGGGTGCAGACTGGCCAGAGCGGGGCTGAGGCAGGAATGCCCTTTTGCCCCACGCCCCCCTCCCTCTTGGGACAGGCTTCCATGCTGGTGGTGGGGGCCCCGTGGTGGAGGGACGGACCTCAGGCAGGGGAGCCTCATGGTGGGGAGCAGCCTGGGGCCCCCAGGTCAGTTAATCTGGCCATGTCCATCACTGAACGTTTTTAAATCAAGATGGGATCTTTTTCTAAAAGATCTGCCCTTGTTCCAACGGGATTTAATTCAGGACCATCCTATGATCTGGTAGAATCTGATTAGCTGGTCCCAGTTGTCCCTTCTGGTCTAAAAAAATCTCTGAAATATCACCAAAGTTGGCAATACTATTATAACCACCATGCTCGTCTGTCCATTTCAGAGTCACTGCTTTCCCCCATCTGGTACCATTCTACCGAACAACAGAATGTGCCAGGAGACAGCTTCATCATAGAGAGAACTGTGATGGAAATAATTTGTTAGCAAATTGTCTGATCTCCTGGAGGCGAAACAGCAAAAGCACCTTCTTTCCTCTAATTAAGTACAAAACACAGATAAAAAGAAAAGCCCAGCACTTGTTTCCTCTGGCTTCTTTGGGAATCAGGAGGGTAGAAGTGATGGCAAACTCCTCCAAATCTCTATTAAGGAGATTTTTGCTGCTGCAGGTTTTAGGCATGCCGAGAGCAACAGCATTTATAATTCTGTCTCCCTTAGATCTGCTTTCCTGCCTTTCTGCACAGATCCAATGCTTTATAAAAGCTCAGCCAGTGTAACAGAATTTGCACTGAGAATTGCACTGTGGTGGGTAACACTCAACTTAGGACAGAGGCGGCCTTTGGCTATTGGGGGCCCTAGGCAAAGGCCCATTGCAGGGTCCCCTATAGGCCCACTGTGGGGCTCCCTCAGTGGACCCCCACTGCCGCCCCCGGCCCCCCATTCCCAACCCGGCCCCCCCCCATGGCCTCACCCACCCTTCCAGCGCCAGCTCCTCCTCCTGCTGCCGACTGAGGCAAATGCAGCTTTTGGGGTAGGTGAAGCAGGCGATGGGGCTGCTTATTACTTGAGGCCCTGGGTGTGTGACTGCTTCACTTACCCCAAAAGCCGCTTCTGACTGGGGATCACGAAGCCTGGATTCTATTCACAGCTCAGCCACTGACCCCATAGAATCCTACAAAGGTAGGGCTGGAAGGGACATCAAGAGGTCATCAAGTCCAGCCCTCTGCACTGAGGCAGGACCAGGTAAACCTCAACCCTCACTAACGTGTTGTCCAGCCTGGTCTGAAAATATCTCTCTTGGAAGCCAATCCAGAACTTCACTAACCTTCCAGTCAGAAAGCTCTTTCCTCATATTAACCTGAGCCTCCCTTGCTGCAGATTAAGCCCATTACTTCTTGTCCTACATACAAAGAACAATTGTTCACAGTCCTCTTTAGAGCAACCCTTAACATATCTGAAGACATCTATCAAATCTCCTCTCAGTCTCTTATCTGAAGACTGAACCTGCTCAGTGTTTTTAACCTTTCCTCAGAGATCAGGTCACCTTCAAAATGTTTTTCCTTTTTGTTGCTCTCCTCTGACTCCCAAATGTATCCTGACACAGACACAGTTCTCCAGCTGAGGCCACACCAGTGCTAAACAGAGCAGGACAGTTACCTCCCATATCATGACACTCCTGTTAATTCACCCCAGAAGGAAATTAGCCTTTTTCTCAACAGCATCACACCGTTGACTCAGATGCAATTTGTAACCCACTATAACCTTTAGATCCTGTGCTGCAGTATTGCTGCCTAGCCAGCTATTCCCCATTTTGAAGCCGTGCCTTTGATTTTTCCTCCTCAGTGTAGTACTTTGCCTCTGTCTTTATTTAATTTCATCCTGTTGATTTCAGACCAATTCTCCAAACAAGCTTGTCAAACTGAATTCTAAACCTGACTTCCAAAGTGCCCACAACCTTTCCCCCAGTTGGATGCCATCTGCAGATGTTATAAGCACACTTGGCTGTCCTCTCTCCACGTTGCTAATGAAAATATTGACTAGTACCAGACGCACACTGACCTCTATGGAACAACATTGGATACCTCCGCCTGGTTTGACAGCAAACCACTGATAACTACTCTGCGAGTATGGTCTTTCAACCAGTGGTGCACCCACTTCATAGTAACTGTATTTAGCCCACATTTCCCTAGTTTGTGTTTGTGACTGTAATGTGGGTCTGTGTAAAAGCTTTGCTAAAATCAAAATATATCACATCTATTTCTCCTCTTCTACCCCACCCAGTAGCCTAACTACACTGCAAAGGAAGGAAATTGGGTTGGTTTGACATGATTTTTGTTCTTGACAAATCCATGCTGACTATTTCTTTTTTCTTATCGCCCAAGTCACTTTCCAATTAGGCTGGAAATGGTCCAGACCCTAGCCAAGACTGGAGAACCCCATTAAGCCTGGCACTGTACAGACGGCAATTTGGTGCTAGCTTATACCAGATGCTGCACAGACACAAGAGACAGTTTCTGCCTCAAAGAGCTTACAATATAAATTGACAGACGCTGGGTGAAGAAACAGAGACTTGCCTGAGGTCAGAGCTCAGAACAGAACCCACGAGCTTCCCTGCCCTAACCATCAGGCCGCATTCCTCTTCCAAACCTGGGACTAAAACTCATGAGTTACGGCTTCCCACTAACCCTCATTGCCTCTAACTTAGTCTCTTGCGGAATGGGGATCTAGCCACAAAGTGACATGGAATTTATTCCAAGTCAGCCTTCTTCCCAAACTCGCCAACCCTGGTACCTAGGTCAGGAGATCTGTGAAAGGTGGCTTCTGTTTACATGTGCTGGCGACTGTTAGAAAGAACCAGACATGAGTGTCTACTGAGTTTGCACCTGTCAGGTTAAATTTGCCAGACGCCTTTTGAAAGCCTGCAAGATGTCACTATTCTTGGCTCTTTTAAACCATGGGAGACAGGGCACAAAATGCTGTGCACAGGCACATGATGAAGAACATGCATTTTACAAGCGATTCACCCAATTCAGGCAGGCTTTTAACATTGCTCAGACATAAGACATGTGTGCGCAGCAGAGACTGAAATTTACATGTTCAAAGAGAACTGTTTTGATCTTTCGATCCAAAGTAAATTCTGGTTTGTAAATTTCCTTTAACTTTTCCTTGGGTGAAAAAAGCAAGTCTGAAACAAAACATTTTGTTTGACCCAAAATAATTTTTTTTTCAACTTTTTGATTTGCCAAAAATGCCAGAAAGTTTTGTGGTCAGTTCGACCCAAAACGATTTTTTTTTTAATTGCCAACCAACCAAAACAAGCTATTATTGGATACCCTCTACTTTTAACATCATTGGAGCTTAGACTGATGTGTGCATTGAGGATTAAAATTTATCCTGGCTCAACTGCTGTGAATGCACTTGTGATAGATGCGTTCCTTTCTAGCCCTTCCTGTTTGGATAAATCTTATCCTTCCACGTGCCATCTTGCTTCTCCCATGCTACAACTCTTCCGTGATTACTCAGCCACTATTAGGGTCAGAAACCAATCATTTCATTTGAAAGCCTGGAATAGTCCCAAATGGCACCAGCCATTTATCCTTCACCTCAGGAGCTCAGCACTGATCAGCTCTTTCCCCCTCACACACTTTTTCTATCTTGCGTGCAAAAGAAGGGTCGCTCTCCTTGGTGCAGTAACCGGAGTTCTCCACGATGTGTGTTCCCATAGGTGCTCCACTGATTGTGAGAGCGCATCTCCGCGCTACGGATCAGAGAATCTTCCAGCCATGCTCGTCGGAGCCACGTGAGCACAAGGCGCTTGTCTCATGGCAGTTTGGCGCCCTTTTGCAGTCGTGCGGCCTGACCCCCCCCCTCCAGTTCCTTCTCTAGCCGGGAGCGGAAGGTCGTAGTTTGTGCTCCGAAGAAGAGAGGGGAGGATGGAGGGTAGTGGAGCACCCACGGAGACACACATCTCGGTGAACTCCGGTTACTGCACCAAGGTGAGCAACCCTACTTTCTCCTCCGAGTAGTGTCCCCATGGGTGCTCCACGGATGGTACTCCCAAGCTGTGCCCTATAGGGTTAGGTGGGCTTCTGAGGAGCCAGTCTGTATTGTTGATAATACTGCCAAACCCATGGCGGCATCGGATCTTGAGGTATGATCAATGGCGTAATGTTTTATGAAGATATGTGAAGAGGACCATGTTGCTGCCTTACATATTTTGGTTATGGATACGTTTTTGAGAAAGGCTGTCGTTGTGGCCACCGCCCTAGTTGAGTGGGATTTAATATGATCTGGTAGCTGGGCTTGAGCCACATGGTAACAAGTTCGTATGCAGTTAGATATAAGTTTCAATATTCTCTGTTTAGAGATCTGCGATCCTTTGTTCCTGTCTGCTATCGATACGAAGAGTCTGGACGTGGTTCTAAAGTCTTTTATCCTTTCTAGGTAAAAGGCCAAAGCCCGCTGGACATTGAGTGTGTGAAAGAGTGCATCTTGCTGATTCCTGTGTGGTTTGGGCCGGAAAACAGGTAAGTGTATGGTCTGATTCATATGGAAAGTGGTCGATACCTTTGGTATGAATTTTGGGTGTGGTCTCAATGAGACCTTGTCTTTATGGAAGACCGTGTAAGGTGGATCAGCCATCAGGGCTGCTATTTCACTCACCCGATGGGCAGATGTGATTGCCACCAAGAAGACAACCTTCATTGTCATATGTCCCAAAGAACATGTTGCCAATGGTTCAAAGGGTGGCCTCATTAGGACCTTTAAGGCTAGGGGAAGGTCCCATGTAGGTGTTGGGGGGTGCATTTCCAGGTACAAGTTCTTTATTACCCTCATGAATCGTTTGATGGTGGGGTGAGAGAAGATGGAGGCTTGTTTAACGTTGGTGTGAAACATTGCTATGGAGGCTAAGTGGACTTTCAGTGAGCTCAAAGGCTATGTGTACACTTGCACTTTTAAGTCGACTTTAACTAAGTCGACTTTAAGTCGACTTTAAGTCGACTTTAATTAAGTCGACTTAGTATGTCTACACTTAAAATTAAAGTCGACTTAAAGGGGAACTTACAAAGTCGACCTAGAGCATCCACACTGGATGCTCTAGGTCGAATATGTGGGGCTAAGGGGACCTTGGGCAGGTCCACGGTGGCAGGGGGGGCACCGCCTGTGTACAATGGGGCAAAGGGGTACAGGGACCCTGGCAAGGCAGAGCCCTGTGTGTGATGCTGTCTGGATTTAGGGAAGCACTTATGATATTATTTTCTATGGATATCTCATAAATGCTATAATCCATAGGAACTATGTCATGTTTGGTATCAATAGAAAGGTAGTAATTTGCTGGAAATGATTATATAATTTATGTCTAGGAATTCTATTTTGATTAGAAGTTAAGAATTTGATGTTATATCCATACTTTAACTTGTGTCCTTCTGGACAAATGCCTTAGACAGAAGGGTGTGAACAACCATTGTCTCCTTAATGTAAAGGAATCTGCCAGGGAGTATCCTGATGAGCCACAAAAGTTATTGTGGGACAAGCAAGTGTTATAATTATAGCGCTTTACTTCGTCCACACACCACTCCTAGTGAAAAGGAGTGTTCACACACTCCTTTGAATTTTCGCTAGAAGGAGCAGTGCACGTTGGGTACCCTGGGCAGCCAAGCCGGGTTCAGCAGGATTCAGCTGACCGGCGGCAGCTGATTCCCCACCACCCACCGGGCTCCAGCGGGTCTCAGCTAGCCGGAAGCGGCAGCCGAGTCCCACTCAGCCCAGTCAGTGGCGGGGCTCGGCTGCTGCCAGCAAGCAGAGCCCCACTGAGGCCAGGGACGGGGCTCCACTGGCCAGCGGTAGTTGAGCCCTGCCACCCACTGGGCTCCAGCTGGCTGGGGGCAGCTAAGCTCCACTGGCCAGTTGAGCCCCGGTCCCTAGCAGTGCTCAGCTCCGGGCTCAGCTGGCCGGAGGCTGAGCCCTGCTGCCTGCCAGGGACCGGGGCTCAGCTGGCCGCGGCTGGAGCCTGAGTGGCGGGGCTCAGCAGGGCTCCAGCTGTCAGCCTGCTGAGCCCTGAGCCCCTGCTGGGGAAGCTCAGTTGCGGGCTTGAGCCAAAGTCTGGCTCAAGCCGCTATTTGTCAATTTCACTGCTCTGTTAGAGCAGTGAAATTGACAAATTTGACAGCTCCATGTCCCAGAGTGCCCTCGATTGGCATTCTGAGACATTTCCGGTGGCTGTCAAAAACGCAAGAAGCGTACACACAGGCTTTACCGCAGAACAACTGTTCTGTGGTAAGCCTTACCACCTTCGTTTGGGTGGTTTACATGTTGAGCGGCAAGAGGGCTGTTGCCGTGCAACAAGAAGCATTTGTGTGTGCACGCTCTGCTTGTTAACTTTGTAGTGTGTACAAGGCCCTAGTCTTTAAAAGTGCCACAGGATTCCTTGTTTGTTTTGCTGAACTAGACTGACACGGCCACCGCCTTTGGAACTAATCTGAAACAGTTCATCAGAGAAATGAGGATATAGGAAATGACTGGCAAATGTTAGCAAAGCCAGTGCAATGCAGGTGCAAGTATCAGAATGATCCACAGGCACACCTCAGCCATCGGATGCATTTCAAGAAAGCAGCCAGCTCCCTGCATGGCCAACAGTTGCCTTCCTGGATATTGATGCATCCTCTGCGTTGCTCATTCCTTCTCAGACCAGCAGACCATTGCTCAGGGGGTACAGTGGATCCAACTTCAACCAGCTGGGTCTGGCTAATATCATTGGTTTCTAAAAATCTGGCTTTGCAGGGGAGGAGGGAAGAGGCTGCCAAACTTTTTATCATAGCATGCCCTATTGCACATGCGTAAGTGCCAATTTGATGGGACAGAGTGGGGGTCTATTAAGAAGCACAGCTCTGAATTGCAGTGAGAGAGGACAGAAATCTCATTACTGTAAGGCAAAGGAAAGCCGGAATGCAGTCAGACACCTGGCTCCAGCTGAGCAAGCAAGACGCGATGAGGATGCTCCACGACTACCTACAGAACTGAGTCACGGTCTGGAGAACAGTGCCTTGCAGGAGGATAGAACGAGCTCCAGCTGTTAGCATCTTAAAAAAACCCAAAAATCAAGCGGTGACTTGACTACAGTGTATAAGGACCTTCCTGAGGAGAAAATCCTGGGTACTACAGGGCTCTTTAATCTAGTGGCGAAAGGCACAACTAATGGCTGGAAATTCGAGAGCAACACATTCATATCAGAAATAAGGCACACATTTTTCACACCACAGGAGACTCACCATGGGAACAAAACACTGGCCTTTTTAAAGACGAATACATTTATTTATTGCATGAGCTTTCGCGGCAGAAATCCCACTTTGTCAGACACTTGAAGATGGAGAACTTACCAAACGGGAGGAAAAATAAATGCAGGGAAGAGTAAGTCATAGGATCAGGTCAGACTATTTTAGCAAATCAAAGCAGTTGTGTAGAGTCAAACAGTGTGGAACAACATATTAGGAAGAGGGGAGGTAGAAAGAGGGCAAAAGCGCCTTTTTTCTTATAATAAACATCCAATCTTCATTTAAAAAATTCCGGTGATGAGGAATCGACCACAGCCCTTGTTAAATTATTCCATTGGGTTAATTACTTTTTTAAAAAATGTATGCCTTACTTCTAGTTGAATTTATCTAGCTTCATTTTCCACTCTTTGGATCTTGCAAGACCTTTGACATCTAGACTGAAGTCCCCTTTATAAAATGTTTATTCCCTGTAGTCACCACTTAACCTTTACTTTGTAAAAATAAACAGATTGAGCCCCTGGAGTCTCTAAGACATGTTTTCTGATCCTTTTAATCATTCTCACGGCTATCCTGTGACCCCTCTTCAGATCATCAATATCCTTTTGGAATCGTGGACACCATAACTGGACCCAGGATTCTGGTAGCAGTCCCACCAGTGCCAAATACAGAATGCTTTCACAGAGGGAAAAAAAACCCATGGTGTCACAAGTCCGTGGGAATCTATCACAAGTCTCAAAATAGAGAGAGTTTTTCTTAAAGTCTCAGCTCTCGGAGTCAAGTGGCTCTGGGAGAATTTCAGCTTTCATTTAAAAAACAAAATAAAACTACAACCAATATTTGACTCTTTATTTTTCCCCTTGGAAAAAAGCTGGAAACCATTAACCCAAAAGGCTCAAAAACCAAATCAAAAGAACCCTCCATTTGCTATGTGAGAATTTCATGATGTTTAAGCCCAACTCATGAGTTTTTGAAGCAGATTCCTGAATTATGAACACTTGGGTTCTGGGGGGAGGTCTGTGCAACACCCAGCACGATGGGGGCCCCAGCCTCCATTGGGGACTTTATCATACTATAATACAGATAATAGTAGGAAAAGCAAAAACACAAAACAAACGCAAAGCAGCAAAGTAGCTTTCTGTGTTCTATTAGGACTGTGCAATCTCCTGCTTCTGTGCAGAAGTAGTCAAAAACAGAGAATATGCTTTGAGAGACCCTTTGAAGCTGTTTCCAGTTTGAAACAGACCCATTTCCTGTCTTTACTAAAATCTTCTCCAACATTATTTTCATTACAGAATCCCATATTTTTTCCCAACACATCTGCATGCTTGTTAAACATAAAGTGGCAATAAACTTTCACTGTGGAGCTAGAAAATATGGTGGGGAAATTTGCCTGAGAAGCAGAAAAAGGTTAAGGTTAACAACTATTTTCATTTTTGAGGAAAAGTTGTGTTTTGATCAAAAATAAACTTTCCATGGGAAAAATTGTGACAGTTTCTGATTTTGTGAAAGGGAAAAAGATGGGTGAAATTCTATAACTCAGCAATAGCCTTTGCCCTACTTGGACAGAGAATACAGAACAATATCGCCAAACAACGTCAGCCTGGCCAGTTAAACAGTAGCCTCCTTTACCTATGTATTAACTTAACCAATGGGGGCTGAAATAGAGTGATGCAAAACTGAAAGTCTATAGTAGGGATCAAAGATTGCCCCGTAGGTTTGTTGTGTAGTAAACATATCACTTATTTTTGCGTGCAGACTAGACACTGGGCAAATGAAGTCAGATAAGCCACAAAGTATACACAGTTAGGAAATCAACAGGACAGAAATTCAGATAACAGATGGACAATTTTGGGGTGGTGAGTAAAAGTATTTTATCATCAAAGCAGGGATCTATTTATCAATAAATTCATAGAGTTTAAGGCCAGAAGTGACCATTAGATCATCTGTATAGAGCAGAGCAAAGAATTTCACCTAGTTCCCCCTGTATTTTCCCAGTCACTTGTTTCACTAAAATATCTTCCAGAAAGGCATCCAGTCTGGATTTGATGACATGAAGAGATGGAGAATCCATCACCTCTCTTGAGGATTTGTTTGAATGGTTAATCATCAATGCTGTTAAAAAGTGGAGTCTTGGAGGCTTTAAATTTCAGCCACATGGTCTT
Source organism: Pelusios castaneus (assembly GCA_007922175.1). Classification (NCBI taxonomy): domain Eukaryota; kingdom Metazoa; phylum Chordata; order Testudines; family Pelomedusidae; genus Pelusios; species Pelusios castaneus. The sequence continues at coordinate 2,624,845 of ML685770.1, read as the reverse complement.
ATTCTGCCTCTCTCCACTAAGTTAAAGAGCCCTTAAGCTGGGTTTTCTCCCCATGGAGATACTTCAACACTGTAAACAAAACACCTCTCGATCTTTTCAAAACCTAAACAGATGGAGTTCATGAAGTCTTACTGTGTTCAGCCCACATCTGGGTGGTTGATCTACAGCAGATTTTTGTTCGACCCAAAATGGACTTTTCCAATTTGCTCAGGTTTTCAGATTCTGTTGAACTGAAATGATATTGCTTTATTTCTCAGAGCTACCAGTAAACCAAAAAAAATCAGTTATTTGCCCAGCTCTAACTGGAAACCTTCTCATTTGCACCCTCAGTTGATTCCTGGCTAGTTTACCCCCATTTATTCTTGTGCCATCATTGTCTTTTAGTTTCACCAGCTCTTCTCTCTCCCTGGGGATAAACCCTCTAATCATTCATAGAGAGCAATTAGATCTCCTCTCAGCCTTTGTCTGGCCGGCTAAACAAGCCCACCTCATTCAGCCTCCTCTGGTAAGATCAGCTCTCCATTCCCCTGATCAGCCTAGGAGCCCGTCTCTGCACCTGGGCAGGATGACTTCATCTCCCTTGGACATGGGTGACCAGAACTGCACACAGAATTCCAGATGAGGTCTTCCCAGTGCCTTGTCCGATGACATTAATCCTTCCTTATCTCCACTGGAAATATATCACCCGAAACACCCTGGAATCACATTTGCCTTTGACACAGCCACCTCACAATGGTGGCTCAGGCCATCCTGTGGGAAATACCAACATTTCAAAGTTTGTTTCACTCTGAATTAAAATTTCCAGTGCAATGATGATTCCAGCAAATTCAAATTTGGAAACATCAAGTTGGTTTGTGTGGACAATGTCAAACCATTATAATAATATCACATAAAATATTAAATATAGAGAATATTTACCTGTTCACACATAACAGAATAATGACATTATAACAGCATATAAATATCAAATAGAAAATATTCACCTGTATAAACATAACAGCATATTGATGCACATATTTTAATATAATATGAAATCTAAACAAAATTAATTGAAATGCTAAAGTCAAAAAGATTTCTTACATAGGAGCCAGATATTTATTAATTATTAATTATTATTGTTATTATTGAAACAGAATGTTCTGTTGATCCCAAATCAAAACTCCTTTGGAATTTCCATTTCATGAGAAGCTTCAGAATTTCAGTTTTCCATTCCAATTCTGAATGACCCCTGCAGGAATCCTGTGTCCAACTCCCAGGTCCACAATTCAAGAAGGATGTTGATAAATTGGAGAGGGGTCAGAGAAGAGCCACAAAGATGGTTAAAGGATTAGAAAACAAACTCTGTTTAGTTTAACAAAGACAAGGATGGAGGTACAGTGGAAGCTGACTTGATCACACTAAATAAGTACCTACATAGGAAACAGAAATTGGATGAGAGCTTTTCAGTCTAGCAGTGGAAGGTCTGACAAGATCCAATTGCTGGAAGTTGAACTTAGACAAATTCAGACTGCAAATAAGGTGCACATTCAGAACAGTGAAGGGAATAAACAGTGGAACAACTTCCAAAGGGCTGTGGTGGATTCTCATCATTGCCAATTTGGAAACCTCAGTGGGATGTTTTTCTCCCAGCTCTGCTCTAGCTCAACCAAGAATTAACTCAGGGCCATCCTGTGGCTTGTGTTATATGGGGGAACAGGGGGATTATCACAATGGTTCCTTTCAGCCTGAGAAGCTTAAATCTTTTCCTGCAATATTGGACTTTGCCATAGAACACCAATTCCCATTTGCAGCCGGCTCCACAGCCAGGATATTCTTGGCTTTGGGAGGATGCTCCATCATGACGGTGTGTTTGTGAATGCCAAGCTTCCAGTCAGTCAGCTTTGGAACAAGTCCAAAGGAAACAAACGAAGTCCTGTGGCACTTTTAAAGACTAACAAATTTATTTATCGCATGAGCTATCATGGGAAAAAATCCCACTTCGTCAGATGCTACAAAATGGAAAATGTTTCCACAGATCCTAAAGCCAGGAGTGCTGGAGGTGCTCTTTTGCCTGGCCTCAGATCACTTGGACGCACACAGGGCTTTTAAGACTCTGTCTTCTATTTCAACTCCAGTTATCCTCAAATCCTGAAGTCATATTTCTCCTGGGCCTGGGGGCATTGGCAAGACACTAGAGAGTCCAGTTCTCCCAGAGCTTCCAGAGTACAGTGGAAGGAATACCGGCTTAGGGACTCTGAGCCCTTTCTGTCTGTTTCAAAGGGGGAGCCGTGTTAGTCTATTGTAGAAAAACAGCAGAGTCCTGTGGCACTTTTAAAGACTAACAGATTTATTTATCGCATGAGCTTTCATGGGAGAAAATCCCACTTCGTCAGATGGGATTTTCTCCCATGGAAGCTCATGCGATAAATAAATCTGTTAGTCTTTAAAAGTGCCACAGGACTCTGTTGTCTTTCTGTCTGTCGTTACTGACAGCTTAGTTCACAGCCTCTCGACTCCCTAGGCAGCAATTTCTTATCTCACCTTTGCAAGATGCAGGCAGGACAGTAACAGAGTGTGATCATCTCGTCTGACTTCTTCTCTAGCACAGATCACTAGGCATCTCTGTATTAGCTCCTGATTAAATAAGAGCAGATCTTTCAGAAAATATCCATGCTCGACTTAAATACTGTCTGTGATGGAGAAGCCTTAGTCACCACCACTCTTGGGGAGTTGCTCCACTGTTCTGCTCCCCTCACTGTTACAAATTTTCACTTTATTTCCAGGCTGAATTTGTCTAGCTCCAACTTCCAGCCATTGGATCTTGCCAGACCCTGCAATTTCTGATGGAAAGCTGTTCCTTGTTCTGAACTGCACTAGTGATCCAGGGCCTCAATCCAAGCCAGGCACATTGCATTAAGAGCTGTAAAAACACGCACAGTCCCTACCCAGGAGGGATGTATTTCATTGCTGTGGAGTGGGTTTTTCAAAAGTGTCCAAGGAAATAGGGGCCTAACTCCCACTGACAGCCACTGGGAATTGGATGAGACACCCCCTTAGATCCCTTTGGAAACAGTACCCCAAATAACATGCCCATGGCACAGCTAAGGAAAGGGAAGCACTGCGAGTGACTTATAGTGAGTCAGCATCTGCGCAGGGAATAGAACCCAGGTGTCCTGGCTCCCAGCCTCCTTTGTTCTAACCATTCAACACTACCCCCATCCCACAAATGGGAGGAGTCCCAACCTCAGCATCCCCTGCTTTAACTACTGGACTCCACTCCTTTCCCAGAGCCAGAGAAAGAAAACAGGAATCCTCACTCTTAGCCCTCCCTACTGTAACCACCAGACCTCACTCCCCTCCCCAGAGCCGGGAACAGAACCCAGGAATCCTGACTCCCAGCATACCCTGCTCTACCCATTAGACTCCCCTCCCTCCCCATCAGGGATGGAGTACGCTGCATCACCAGCAGGGCGAGCTAGCACATACAACAGCCCAGGCAGCAGTTCACATGGCCACACGGGCTACCATACACCACTTTTTCAGACAGCTAATGAAGCTGCTGTTGCACGTAACCTGCAAGGAGCCCGAGGGAGACGGCCTCCTGAGGGCTGCAATACTGCCCAGCCAAACCAGTCTGCTCAGCTGCACCAGGCTAATTAGAGAACACTTCCCCTTTGAATTTTGTTTTGAATCTAAATAAATGTCAAAAGAACAATAATACTCCAGAAAAATGATATTTCCCTGAAGTTTCAAAGGGAAAAATCAAGAGGGAAAACCTTGATATTTTCTATCAAAACTAAATGATTTGTTATTTTGATATGCGGGATCTCTTGGGAATTGTTGTTTGGGTGCCTCATGCTCCCATTCAATCCAGGATAGGATCCTCGGCCGTACTACATTTATCATGATACCACCTTGCTGAACTGCCACCATGCCTCATGGGAGCTAGAGTTTGGGTGTCTCAGGGCCCCATTCTGCTCTGAGTCAGGCTCATTGTTTGACTACATCTCCCATAGTATAACATGATCTTCCCTCTTGGAGTGATGAGGTGGTGCCTCGTGGGAGCCCCTAGCTGTTGTGTCTCATAAGAGATGTGGTCTAGCTTGGGAGCCTGATCCATAGATGAGAAGGGGAGCATGAGGCATTCACACTACAACTCCTAGAGGCACTGCAGTAGCATTTCCAAAGTCAAATATGTGGGGGGGACATTCAGAGTTTTGTCAAAGGTGAAATTTTGTTTGGTCAAAACGTTGATTTTTCATCAAAGCCTGTTTTGATAGAAAATGTTTGTCTGGCCTGAGTTTTTCACAGTAGGATTTTGCCACGTGGTGAAACTCTGCACCTTTTCTTCCTAGTGGGGATGCAACTTGAAAGGGACGAAGATCACTGAAAACTAATTGAGCAGAACAGCAGCAGCATGGAGCTGAGCAAAGATATGCAAATAAAAGGCAGGTAAACAGAACTTTGAGCCAAATGCTGGCCTGCTAGACCATTATCAGTTCAAAGGCTCCCTTTAGCTCACTAGCAGCTGGCGGGAAATGCATTGACATTTCCCATGAAGGACGTTATGGGGAAACAGACTGGAGGATAATTGGGTATGGAACGTTAACCTCCACATGCAAGCAAGAAGCAAAATCCAATTCCACCGCATGGGAAAGTCATTCAGAGCGATGCATGGTGCACTAAATTGAGCATTGCTGCAATTTAGGAGACCTGGGGGTCTACTCCTGGATCTGTCAGTTGTCTTGGGCAAGTCCCTTCCCTGCTTTCTATGCCTCTGTTTCCCCTCCCACTCTTTGTCTAGTTAAATTAAGAGCTTTCTGCTCTCTCTCTCTGCTTGTCTTTGCAACACCTGACAAAATGGGAGCCTTGAGCTCAGTCGGTTGATTGCCTGCTCTGTGTCTCTTCTTTCTTCAAAGCGTCTGACAAAGTGGGATTTTCTCCCACGAAAGCTCATGCGATAAATAAATCTGTTAGTCTTTAAAAGTGCCACAGGACTCTGTTGTCTTTCTACAATAGACTAACACGGCTACCCCTTTGGAACTTTCCATGCTGTAATTGAGTCCAGTCCATACCCAAACTGCCACAACTACCAACCTCTATTTTGATGCATGTGGATGGAAATTGTTCCCAATGATGGCTCTCTGCTTCCCCAGACACGTCACTCGAGTTTGCAATCAGTAAGTGTTAAATCAGTTTGGCAGCGGCAAAGACAGGTCCCGATTCCAGTTTAACTAAGAGCTGATCTATGCCAAAAGCAGCACAAAAGAGACTGATAGCTTTGCAAGCCAGAAGGGATCATTAGGATCATTTGCTGACTTACTGTATGACCCAAGCCCTAGAGCCTCACCTAGCCCAGAACTTCTGTTTGAGCTACAGTGTGTCTTCTAGAAAGACATTCATCCTTGATTTACAGACTCCAAGTGATGAAGAACCTACAACATCCTTGGATCAGTTGTTTCAGTGATTAACCCACCTCTCTGTTAAGAATTTGCACTTTATTTCCAGCCTGAATTTGTCCAGTATCAGCAGCCAACTACTGGATCTCAATCTACCCTTTTCTGTTGCATTAAAGAGCCTTGCTCTCCAAAATGTCCTTCCCCTGCAGGTACCTGTAGACCGGGATTGAGTCACCTCTTAATCTTCTCTTGGATAAACTAACTCAACTGAGCTCCTTAAGTCTCTCACTATAAGACCAGACCTTGGATCATTCCTATAGCTATCTTCTGAACCCTCTCCTATGGTTCAAGCTGCAGCCACCAGAAACGGACACATCTGTCCCAGACAGGTCTCACCACAGCTACTGTATATTGGAAAACATGCGTGACAGTGACAAACTCCAGGAGCTCAATCTATTCATCTTAACAAACAGAAGGTTAAGGGGTGATTTGATCTCAGCCCTAGAAGTACAGTACCTACATGGTGAACAGAAATTTGATAATAGGCTCTCCAAGATATCAGCCAAAAGTCTAACAGGTTCCAAGGGCTGGAAACTCAAGCCAGACAAATTCAGACTAGAAATTAGGCACAAATTTTAACAATGAGGGGAATTAACCATTGAAACAAGTTATCAGAGGTTGTGGTGAGATCTCCATCAGTGGAAATTCTTAAATCAAGAGGGATGTTCTGGTCAACGAGGAATTAGATAAGGCAGTCTTGAGGCCTGTTATACAGGTGGTCAGACTACAGCAGAACCACAGAGTTATAAATTGATCAGTCTACAACACACCTCATTTGGAACTGGAAGGATGCTATCAGGCAGCAACAGAGACAAAAAAGTCAAATAAAGAAGTTTATGTGTTAAACATAAACTACTAAAAAAATAAAGGGAAAGTTTAAAAATGATTTGACAAGGTAAGAAAATTGTTTCTGAGTTAGCTTCATTTCAGATGGTTACAAGCAGCATTATTTCTGTATAGTAGTTTCAAATCTGTATTAAGTCAGTGTTCAGTTGTAAACTTTTGAAAGAAAAACATAATGTTTTGTTCAGAGTTAAGAACAACCTCAACGCCCGAGGAGTCTGTAACTCTGAGGTTCTACTGTACTCGATCACAGAGGTCCCATTTGGCCTTGGACTCTATGAATTTATATACAGAGATGATGCCACCTTCCTATTCCTAATTCATATTCCCATGCTTGTCCACACTACATCTCTAAGAGTCGGTCTATACTTAAAGTCTCAGCCAACCAGCTTCCGGGAATGTGAACCGTGGTCCCTTCTGGCCTTAAATCCCATGACCTCTTCTGTTGACCCAGTTACCACCTCTCAGGGAGGTGCCTTTTCTACAACAAGAACCGCTTTCATTGCAGGAGTAAGTGTGTACACTATAGCACGGTGCATGCATAGTCCTTGGGTTGGGCCCCCACTGTTCCAAGCACTGCACAGACCGACAGGGAGTGACAGTGAGTAGCTCAAAGCCTAAACAGAGAAAGGCCTGTTGTGTCTTTTTGCTCATAGACAGCAATAGGAAGAAACCTGGAGCAGAGCTGGGTCCCAAATGACCCAGATTACTACTCACACACGCGCCAGGCCTCGCCCTGGAGAACATTACCTCTCTACCTCGGTTCTGGCAGCCTCTAAACAATGTAGAACAGTGATAACAACTAAAGGTTCACAAGCTATTCCTGTACACCACAGAGGAGGAGGAGAAACTGAGGTGCAGAAAAAGGAAGTGATTTGGTCAGACAAGAGTTGAGGAACAGAGCAGGAAACACAATCTAAGTGTCCAGACTCCCCAGCCCCTCCTCGAGCCAGGAATAGGACCCAGACATCCCAATTCCCAAACCAACACCCTATCCAGGGGATACAATACCCATTATCCAAAACACGTATGAAGCCTACTCGAGGGAGGAGGGAAATGGGCAGAGAGAAGGGAAAGGAATTCCCCACTGTCACACAGCAGGTTGGGGCAGATACAGGAACACAACTGAGGTCTCCTGACTCCCAGCCCTCCTGCTTTATCCCCCCAGACCCACCTCCCTTTCCAGGGCTAAGAACACAACCCAGAGGTCTTAAGTCTTCCTCTAACCCCTATCTCATGCACCATCTTCCTGAACCAGGGCTAGAAGCCAGACCCCTTTAGTGGTACCCGGGCTTCCCAACCACTGACCCATGCTCCTGGGGGTCTCCTTGTTAAGTGTCCCAGAGGTAAATGTCCAGTTAGCCAAGAGGCAGGGAGTCTGGGCACAGCCTGGCCTCTTCCCCTGAATCAGAACCAGGAAGGGTACCTACTGTGAGAGTCTCTCTGTGGAGGAAGTGAAGTCAAGGCAACACCTGCCCCGGCTGGATGTTCCCGATTCCCCTATGTTTTTATACACAAGCTACAGTGCTGTGCCAGCCCCCTGAAGCGAGGCCAGGCTGGCAAGCTGGAAAATCCGTCTGCACTTTGACAGCGATTGCTTAACAAGTAAACACACTCATGTGCGAGGGCAGGCAGGAAACAGAGCACAGAAAGTCCCGTTCATCACCCCCTCATGAGTTGCGTGGAGGCCTAATGGCTCAGGGATTGGTGTTCTCAGGGAGGGAGAGGCAATGGATGCACTTCAGGAGAGGTTGTGAAGGCTAGTGGGTAGAGCAATGGCCCGGGAATCAGGATTCCTGGTTTCTATCCCCAGGTCTGAGAATGGAGTGGGGTCCAGTGATTGGAGCAAAGGGCTGGGAGTCAGGATGGCTGGGTTCTAGTCCCAGCAATAAGAAAAGAGAGGGTTCAAAGGCCAGGGGGTTAGGGAAAATGCCTCAGTTCCATTCTAAGTCCCAGGGGTGTTGATGGAGCAGGGGTTGGTTGCTTTGTGGTTAAGGAGACCTTGGGTCAGTTCCTGGTTCTGCTGCAGACTTTCTGTGCAATTCACCTATCCTGTGTGTCAGTTTCTACCTTCTATCCCACCAGGTAATCCTTCTGTTCTCTTTTCCTTTCAGCCTACAAGCTCTTCAGCTTCAGGGCAGAAGCTGACTCTCACCAAGAGTCCGTGCAGCACCTGGCATGATGGCAGCCCTAATTTCAGTGTGGGTCTGTACAGCACCTGGTACAGTGGGGCTCTAATCTCAGGTGGGGTCTGTAGCTACTACTGTAATATAAGTAGAAAGCAAGAGACCGCCTGGTGTTGTGTGTCCATATATCTCCAAACACCACAGAGTCCCAACCCTGACTGGGCTCTCTCTCAGCACTACTGCTTTATAGATAAAACCAGCACTAATAACCTCATTGGATCCAACTCATCTGCTATTGTTCTGAGCCAGCTGGCAACATCCCAGTAAAATAGGCCAGGAACATTTCCCTGCAAAATGAGATAGTGACGTGCACACGGCGAGCTGAATAATTCAGTCATCAAACGGAAACACTCATCTCTCCCGTCTCATACCATTTGCTATATCCACAGGTCTCTAACGGGGGCTACCCAGTCAGAGGGGAGATTCCTGTGGGGGTGGGGCACATGGTCAGAACTGAGAACCAGAGGGAATGAGCGACTCATGGATCGAATGCCAAGGAGCAATGTCACACAGTTAAGACTCACATGCGGGATGTTGCCACATGAAGGCTTCCTGCAGAAAGCTCAGTCCCCATTTATGCAGCTGCTGTTTTCCAATGTACATATTTACAATGGAATAAATAAAGCTTCACAGTAGGGTAATGAAAGACAGGGAAGAGAAAACACTAAGAGGGCTCAGGCTGGGTCTACCCTCAAACTGGAAACTAACCAGAAAAATTACATCTTAAGGTCAGCCAGGGGCAGTTGGGAGTAGACAGATTGGCTATGTCTACACTTGCTAAAATTAGTTCGAATTAGTTAGTATGAATTAACCAATTCAAACTAATTTTAGTTAGTTCGAATTAGCTTAATTCGAACTAGAAAAAATTAGTTCGAACTAAGCAAGTGCCATTCATTTCATTTCCCCATTCATTTCAATGGCCAGTTAGTTCGAACTAAGAAATTAGTTCGAATTAACATGGCCACATTGGTTAATTCGAACTAGTTAGTTTGAATTAACCCTTTATTTCGAATAGCTTATTCGAACTTATTAGTTCAAATTAAGGAAGCTCTTAATTCGAACTACCGGTAACTAAAGCCTAGTGTAGCCAGGGCTTTAGTTAGTTCTAATTAAGCCTCCTTAATTCGAACTAACTTGCCAGTGTAGACATAGCCATTGAGACTACATATCAGTGGGATCAAGTGGCTAGGGCAGAGGTCTCAAACATGCAGCCCACGAACCTATTCCATCTGGCCTGCGGGATGACACTCTCTCCCTAATAGAGAGAGAGAAAGAGATCGTGGTCTCGCATACCCATTGCTCCGCAATGCCGCCAGAGTGTCAAGCCTCCCAACATCACGGAGCACTGGGTATGCGAGACTGCACTCTCTCCCTAACAGAGAGAGAGAGAGAGAGAGAGAGAGAGAGAGAGAGAGAGAGGTATCGCAGAGCGCAGTCTCGCATACCCAGCGCTCCGCAATGCCACGAGAGTGCCCCAGTATTTCGATTTATGAGATGTACGGCCCACTTGAAATACATTTAAGTCAAATCTGGCCCTCCATAGCATACGAGTTAAGACACCCCTGGGCTAGCAGGACTCCTGTGCTCTCGTCCCAGCCCGGGGGGGGGGGGTCGGTCTAGTGGTTAGAGCACGAGGGGCTGGGCTGTATTGATTTGAGCCAGAAGGTGAGTCTCAATACTTGTGGATTCTGTTCCCAGCCCTGGGCGAGGAGTGGGGACTAGAGCATCTGACAAAGTGGGTGGGAGCCCACAAAAGCTTATGCCTGAAGAAATTCGTTAGTCTTTAAGGTGCCACAGGACTTCTTGTTAACCCTGACTCACAATCCAAGGCCCTAGTCTACTAGATAACACTGCCTGATCCAATCCCCTGAACCAGCAGTACCGAAGAGGTTCTCAGCTCTGACCCTCCTTAGTGGCACTGGGTCTTTTTCCCAGCCCTTTTACTGATGTCGACACCTTTCCACCAGGCTGTGAAATCCATTCTGAGTATACAAGACACCACGTAACACATAGGCGGCCGCAGGAAATCTCTGCCCCTTCTCCTCCTTGTGGAGCTGCTCTAGACAAGACTTGTGACCTACTTTCTCTGCAAGAACACCCGTGCCGAGCGATCAAAGACACAAGCCAGCATCGGGAGATCATCGCTTGAAACAGAGTCAAGCCGACAAACTGAGACAGCCTCAGCTTGTTAACTGCTCCCTGATCTGATCAGAAGTGGAATTATAATTAAACAAGAAATCTGAGGACTTGTCTTCCCACAAAAAACCAACCCACTGACATGAAAACAGTGCGTTCTTACCAGCTAGCAGCTAATACCTAGTAAAATCCAATGTGGCCAGCGTAGTTCCTAGTTTTCACACATAGTGTGACTAGGTCCCAATCTGGAAGGGCTCACATGGGGAACAGAAATTTTGGGCTCTTGCAGAGAAAAATACAACAAGATTGAGTGGCTGGAAGCTGAAACTGGACAAATTCAACCTGGAAATGAGGTGCCAATTGGTAGCAGGGAGAGGAATAAAGCACTGGGACAACTTCCCAATGGCTGTGGTTGACTCTCAGGGCACATCTGTACTACAAAATTAAGTTGATTTCAGTTAACATACAGCCACCACAGTAATTACGTGACTTCTTAATGTTCCTACTACACTCCTGTCAGCGACGCGCTTCCTCACCCGGAGGGCTTGCACCAATTTAACTGTCAGTGTGAAGCACTCTGCCTGGGACTTACAGCCCAGAGCCCCACCTCAAATTTGTGGGCCCCAGAACTGCGTTCCGGTGCGTTCCCCTTTACTTTAACCCCTGGCATGGCTCCAGCCTGCTGGAAGAGTTAGCAGAATATCTACGCTGACACTGTGTAACCTAAGCGCCATGCCTCTCGCGGAGGTGGCGTTATTAGGTGGATGTATAGGGTGATTTACACTGGTGGGAGGAACAATGCAGGGTAGACGCTTACAGAGTTAGGTTGCCATAAATTGCCTGACATTGACCTAACTCTGTAGTGTAGGTAGGTCAGGCCTTTGAAACTAATGATTTTTAAATCAAGGTGGGCTGCTTCTCTAAAATATCTACTCTAGCTCAAACAGGAATTAATTCAGGGAAATCCTATGGCCTGTGTTACACAGGAGGTCACACTAGATCACGGGTTCTCAGCCCCTTCAATGTCACGACACAGTTGGGAGTGCTCCAAACTGTGCGCAACATACTGAGGCTCCCCCTGCCGCCGAGGTTCCTCCAGCAGCCTGTGCTTTCGGCAGTCGGTAAAATTGAAGTGGCCCCTGCCGCCGAAAGAAAACTGCCTAAAAAGGCAATTCCAGCAGTGGGGGGCTTCAGAGGCAGCCCCTGCCGCCACAAAAAGGTGGCCACCCAGGGCACACTTCAAACAGCACCTTCACCGCCACTTTCCACCTCGGCAGCAGCTATTCAAGGGCCAGCAGCTGGTCACCACAACAATTTTGGCGGCGGGGGAGCTTTCAGCAGCAGGCTGCTACCCGGTGACACACTTAGCCACTGTGCGGCGAAATACTTTTGTGCTGTGACACAGCAGTTGAGAACCACTGTGGCAGATGATTTGATAATCTAGTTTTAGTTTTATAATCTATTACTGTGTGGTAGCAGGTCAAGATCAACTTTGGTTTTCTTCTACTGGTTACCAGCACCTGCTACCATGTGTGAAAGCTACAAACTGCTTTGGACTGGCCCAGAATTTCAATTACCGCATCTTAGCAAGCATGACAGGAAAACATCATCGTCTTTAGTGTGAATGCAGCCAATGGAGCTGATCAACAGTTTCCTTCCAGAAAAGCTTTTCTGACTGAAAGGGGGACTTGGTCAAAATGGAAATTTCTGTAGAAAATGTCCATCACATATGATTATTTGGATTTCTGGCCCAAAAAAATGTTTTCAGAAAGTGAAATACCCATTTTCTTTCCAGTTTTCCATTTTAAAAAATGTCAGTTTTCAATTTTTCCCCAATAACTCTAGTATTTTGCTGTTCAGTTTCCCAACAGCTGAAATGTTCGAGTACTTAGATTTCCAACATCTGAAATATTTTGGTTTTCAGTTTTTTAGGATGAGCTCTCTGTGGAGGGTAAATTAACCCACATCACCTATTGTAGGGTTCAGACACCTTCCAGGGACGCATGGGAAATGCTGGCACAAATGGGCCAGTCCACTGAAATTGAGGCTAACCTTTGGCTCCCCTCATGGTTTCACATCTGTGCTCTGGGTGTATTCAGAAATAAGGGCTGCTTAAAGTTTGTTCTTCAGTAGGTTGGTTTTTTTTGATCTTGCTAATATTTACTGATTCATTCAGGTTTTGCTTTTCCAGCAAACAGCACAGAGCGGGAATATCACCACTCTACTGCCAAGCGGAGCCCTTTGGAGTAATTTGGCTCCACCGAATGCTTGCATGTGCCGAATTTTTACGCAGTGGTGTGGCTGTTGGTTCTATTATAGACTTATAGTAACGCCTACAGGCTCCAGCCAAGATGAGGGTCCCCACCCGTCGACAGATCCTGTCCGAGACTGAGGCTCTCATTAGGCCAGGTGCTGCTCAGACCTCAACTGAGCACTGGACCCTCCTTCTGCCCATTCAATTAGCTATCACTTCTCCAGTAAGGAGTGCTGATTGGGAACACACCCTGCTCAAGCTGTCTGCTGCCCGAAAGCTTGCACGTAGTGTGGTTTCTGCTATGCCACGGCAATTAGTTACATTATGATAGTGCCTAGAGAAAAGCTGCATTTTGGGGGAAGTTTCAGCCAAACTGGTCCAGCCCTCTCTGAGAATAAGGTCGTTACATTTTTTGCCCACCTTAAAAAAAAAAAAAATCCTGGCCCATCTTTTCTTTCAGAAAGTCTAGTGTCCCCATATTTTGCAGCAGGGACTTGATAATTGGCCAAGGGTGGGCAGGGGGGTCAGGGAGGAGTCTTTTGCTGTCCCTAGGAAAATCTGCCCACGTTTGGCTAAGTGATAAGCCTTTGGAAAATCTCACTGTGTATAATTTTCTCATGTCGCCTCCTACTTCTATCCTCTATAGCGATTCGATGTCTCTTCACAGAAGAGTTTTTCTAAGCCTTCGATCAATAGGGAAAGCATTCTTGCTGTTTGCTAAGAGCAAACATGTGAAACCTGCCACCATTATCTGCTCCTTCAAGATAAAGTGGAGCTGGTTCTTCTAAAGATTCAAGGACTCTGCAGAATGGGGGTAACAGCAACAATGGCTTTGAGACCTTAAAAATGCCAGGAAGATGGCGACTCTCATCACTTCCCATTAGCTACTGAAATCTCTTGGCAGGTTCCAAACAATGCTACAGCCCAGCGGTGATTTTGGGTAATGGGTTAGGAGCCAGGATTTGTGGGTTCTAAACCCAGCTCCAGGAAAAGAATGGAGTTTAGTGGTTAGAGCAGAGGAACCAGGAGTCAAGACTCCTGTGTTCTAGTCCCAGCTCAAGGGGGGAGGGTAATCTAGTGGTTAAGGAGGGACTGGGAGTCTGAAATCCAGGGTCAAGGAGTAGGATTTAGTCATAGCTAGAGTGGGGTGAAGAGGGGAGAACTTGCAGTGCAACCTTCCCCTCTTTGATAGGTTCCAGAGGGGTGCCTATGTCAGTCTAGTTCAGCAAAACAAACAAGGAGTCCTGGGGCAACAACTTTATTAATAAATAAATGTGTTAGTCTTTAGAAGTGTCACAAGCTTCCCCTCTTTGTCTATCAGACTGTCAATTCTCCAGGCTGGGACTGTCTCTCACTGTGTCTGCTGTCTAGCCCCTGGCATAATGGGGGCGCTGATCTCCACTGGGATCTCTAGCGGTGACCACAACGCAGGACAAGGGCTTGTGGATACCTCCTAGCTCCAGTTCACAGTGATGTAACGGCTCCATGCAGGTGGTGTTATTCCCAAGGAGGATGCACCAGAGGATGGGGTCATCTCCGCTTCTCTGCAGGCTCAGCCAAATGGGGCTCGGGGCAACTACTCCCACCACCCAGCAATCCCCTCGGGTTCTTTACAGACTCAGTAAGGCATCATTGTGTTAGTGACACTTGGGGCAACTCTCCCAACATGGCCTCAGGCAGGCGACTTATCTCTACGTCACATTTGGCAGCTTTTCTCTCCTACCACAATAGGTGCAAACTGTCCCTATTTTACCACATGGACGCTGAGACTCCATTTCTTAGCAGAAGCGCAATGTGCTTGAGGTGGCATGTGACCAGGATTCAGCACTGAATTTGGTCACCTGCTTGGATCATTAGCTTCCGAGCTTGGGCCAGGTACTGACTGGGGGGTGAGGGGGGGGACATGAACTCTGACCCATGCCCCTAGAGATTCTGCCACCATTGTGATTCCAGAAGCCAGGGCCCAAATCAGAAGATCATAATGCCTTTGCATCATTTCCAACCTGCCCACCAGATCCGGCTGCAAAGTGAGTCAGCAGAATTGCTCTGCAGCATCCAAGAATACCTTTGTAAAACCCTGGCACCCTGTCCCAAAGAGCTATGCAAATACACCCTCTTGCTCTACAGCATGACCCAGGTAGTTGGTGAGCTCAACACAGGGGTAACTGGGTGCAATTTAATAGCTTGTATTGTGATAGACAAGGTCAGACCAAGACAATCTAACAGCTTTAAACTTTATGAATCTATGACAGCCACCTGCAATCTCCCCTTTGTGACCCGAGTGCAGTTCTATCTGCACAATCTCCCCAAACATAAATTAGCCAGAGTGCAAGCAGATGCTCCAATTAAGAATGCAAATTGCCAACCATTCCGAGTTGAAATTTACAATGCCTCTGAAGACATCAGTAACCAAGGCAATAAAATCCAGGCTTTATAGTATTTTAATAATTCTTGCTCTCCCAAAAAATCACCCTCTGTTAAAAGGTTGCTGCTCAGATTCATGACTGACCGGCTGTGTAATACCATGCTGGAGGAACCAGCTGGGCTTAATGGTGTAATAAGCGCGTGTCTGATGCTGCTAAAACGACGTACAATTGAGGCTGACACAGGCCACTCGTTTAAGGCGGATTTTTTTTTCAAAACTGATGTGGTTTTTCACTGTGAAACTGAGCCTGAAGGTGAGCAGGGAAAGGCAGAGTTCTTCTTCCAAAACCTTTGGACAGTGGGGCATGCGCCTGTGGCCAGACAGGCCAACACTGGGCATTGTGGGACAACTATGGGGGGACTTACCACAGAAGTATTGACACACAGCAAGGGGATGCTCATGCAACCACATGAACATTTTATTGATCTAACTCCTGTCTCGACTGAATGCCGTGGTTTGCCAGACTGAATCAGAGCTGGGGTCTGCTTGGCTCGGTATCCTGGCTCAGTCAGCTGCTGGCGTTGGGTGCCTCAGAGGAAGGTGCAGATGAGGGATAATCTGCCCCCGCAGTAGGTCTCAGCCTGGTCTACGTGACCAAGCTTGTGAAAGCCTTGCACTCATTTCAATGGCATCTCACTGCCTGTTGGTCCTTCTGTCTGTAACCTTTAAACTCCACAGCCAATCAATTCCAGAACAGCAGAGAACGTTCCAAGCCTCAGTAGCCAGAGCACTATGGATTTGGGGGAAAACTGGAAGGATGAAGATGGAGAACATATGAAGCCCATGACAGCATATTAGGTTCAGCCATAGCTTCAAGTACCTCTTCAAGGGTCCATTGATCTAACCATTGATCTAACCGTTCGTGTGCTCAGGTACAACACTACCCCACCCAGGCAATGTCGATCCCCCCCACAGAGTGTAACCTAGTGACCCTCTGAATGTCCGATCACCTAGCACGCAAGATGAGTAACAGGGGAAAATGGAATATGTGTGCACGGCCTTTGGCACACTTGAAAGAATGGTGGTCCCAGGTATGGAGGAATGGGGCAGGCCAAACCCCAGGCAAGGGGGAGAGATTGGAGAACTCAACTGTGGGAAAACAGGGCTCCAGAGAGTTCCTGTCAGGGAGGGGCAAGGGATGATGGGGGGAGGAAGGTAATGAGGGCTCACACAGACCCCCTTCCATGGGGTGAGAATAGGGGAGCCTGATATGGGAAAATGGTGGGCACACAGAGCCCTAAGCATAGAGGGAATAGAGTTACTGGCAGGAGATGCAGGGAGTCCCTGTAACAGAGAGGGATGTGAGAATGGCACCTAGGAGCCCCCACTGGCGGCAATGTGCTTGATCAACACAAGCTACGAGGTATGCGACTCGCTGGTGGCTTAAAATCCCTTCCAGAATGTGCGTTCTCTTCAACTACCCCATTCTGGCTGTTCTCGCTCTCCATATCAGGGCCAATCTCCTTTTGATCTTGCTATGATCATGACCTAACGAGTTCCCATGCCGAGGAGTTCCACAGGCTTGTTACACGTTGTCTGGGGAACGCATTTCCTGCCCTCCATCTTTGCATTTGTTACTTCTTAATTTCACCAACTGCCCCCTTGCTCTTGTGTTACAAGACCGGGAGAACAGATGCTCCCATTCTCCCTTCTCTACTGCAGTCATTATAAAATAGACTCCTGGCATGTCCCTTCTTCTTCATCTCCTTTATAAGGTAAACAGTCCCTGTTTCTGCAATCTTTTTGGATGCGTATACCGGTCTGTGTGGTGTAAAATGGGTAATGTGCACTAAGGAAACATCACTGATTTCCCCTGCAGCAGAAAGTTGATCTGGAAGGTCCCGATTTCTGTTACTATTTGGCAACAGGGTGACATAATTTTTGTACCCCACCAGCCTGACTGAGTTCTTTACGGACTCTCCAAAGCTGGCAATGGTTAAATCAAGATGGGGTGTTTTTTCCTAAAAGATCCTCTCCAGTTCAGCCAGGACTGAACTCAGGGCAGGCCGCTGGCTCATTATACAGGAGGTCAGACTAGCACACAATGTCCCTTTTGCCCTTTGACTCTATGGCTATGTCTACACTTGTAAATTTAGGTCGACTTTAGCTAAGTTGACTTAACTAAGTCAACTTAGCATGTCTACACCTAAATTTAAAGTCAACTTAGGGGGGAACTTACAAAGTCGACCTAGAGCGTCGCCTAGGTCGACTTCTAGGGGCTAGGGGGACCTAGGGCAGGTCCACGGGGATGGGGGGGCAACCCTTGCCCAGTGCCAGGGGGCTCAGCCTTTGCCCCATTGTACCAGGGTACAATGGGGCAAAGGGGGACAGGGACCCTGGCAGGGCATAGGGGTAGGGTGAGCAGGGCTCTGCCCTGCCCTTTGGGGGGGCATTCCAGGCTCCCCCTGTGCCCCCCCCAGCAGGGAGGGCAGTGAGGGAGTCCTGGAGTAGCCCTAAGTCCACTTAGGGCTACCCCACATCTACACTGGCTTAAGTCGACTCTAAGGAGTCGACTTAAGCCTGAGGTCTACTAGGAAGGTGGTTTTATAAAGTCGACTTAATTTTAATTAAGTCGAATTTATTTTCCTTAAGTCGACTTAAGCAGCTTGCTTAAGTCGACTTAAGGAAAGTGTAGTGTAGACGCAGAGTAAATTAAGTCGACTTAATTTACAAGTGTAGACACACCCTATGAGACCAGGGTTCTGGTGTAGGCTCTTCCATGCACCTGCTGGGTGTCTTTGGGACAGTCATTGTCTCACTCTGTGCTTCAGTTTCCTCACCTATGAAATGAGGACAATGATACCAGATTCCTTTGAGAACAGAGGGTGAATAGCACTAAAGGAGACCTATAGATTATTAGTGCATAAAAATCAGAATGAAAAGACTAGTGAGAAACAAACGTGAGGCATAGTAGTGGGCACACACGGAGACCTTTAAAATCATGTCAGTTTCAGGCCGGCTTAGTAACACAGGTGGAAGCATGGTTGCCGACTCTTGCATTTTTATTATGCATTTCAAGATACCTGGTATCTTTCTTAAATCCCCTGTTCCCAGAGTCATGGGTTTACAGGCAAATCTCATTTTCAGCTGAAAATAATAAAGTTTTTAGCCCTCACCCCTGCAGAAAAATGCAAGAAAACATGAGCCTTTCTATTCCCATGATTTTTCAAGGACAGAATCCTGAGTTTTTTCAATGCCTGGGGCTGGCAAACGCACAGGGGGATTTATTTTTTAAGCATTGATTTTTAAGCAGAAAGCATTCCTCGGGAACAAGACATCTGGAAGATTTTTTCAGCCTCCATCACAACAGCTCATCATTTCAACCTCTCACATTTCTAAACACGCTTTGCAGGGCTTTCAAAGTGCCAGCACACAGTGCCATCTGGAGCCCATAGTGGGTGTCTCAGGCATTGTCATCTACCTTTATGACAGTATGACAGATACCACACTTCCTATCAGTATGCAAAGAATGAACCAGAGGTAGTGATGTCTCCCTGGTGCTGATCCTCAACAGCAAAAAGAGGCATACAAGTTAGACCACACAGAATGGCTAGTCAGGGAAATTCTTAGCAAGGCAGGTAGAGCTGGGAGAAAGTTTCCAGCAGAAAGTTTTCTTCCATTGTAAAATGCAGATTTGGAAACACTGGAACATTTTGCAAATTCATGTTGGTTTCCAATTTTTTTTTTTAACTGAAACAAAAACCCACCAACCTTAAAATAATTCTCCCCCAATCCCAAGTTTTCTATTCAACAATTTCAAAAGGAAACATTTCAATTTTCCAGTTCAAAATGCCTTTTTGGTTCAAAATTCCCTTTAATTTTATTCAAAAAATTGTAAAATGTTTTTAAAAGCTCAAGAATGAAGTAAAATGTTTCATTGCAGGTTAGACAAAGAGGTTTGCCTGACCCAAAATTAATTTTCCCTACTTCTCAATTTGCTGTATATTTTTTTAAATGCCATTTGTGTGTCACCCTGAAGAAAAAAAAACATTCTCCTGAATTGCTATAGAGTCAAAAACCCACTATTCACCCAGCTGTAAATGCAAGGCAAGTCAGGAGTGTCAGATTTCTAAACAACTGCTTCCTTCCTATACTCAAAGCACTTTACAGTCAGTGTCATTATCCCATTCTACAGATGAGGTAACTAATGCACAAAGAGTGACATGATATGCCCAAGACCATGAACAGAACCCAGTAGTCATAAATCCCAGGCCAGTGCTCTACCCACTAGGAAAGCTGTTCCCAAACTTTATTAGTTCATGTGCCACCTCTTTAAAAAATGTTTGAAATACCACATACAAAATTTCACCTTTTAGGCCTTTTCAGGGCTTAAATTAAAGTGTTTATGACCTCACAGTGAAAAAAGTTTTGAATTTAGCTGCTGGAGATCTGCCTGGGGGAAGTTAGAAGAGAAGAGAGTTTGGCAGGGAACATCTAGGCCAGGAGGTTAGAAGGCATGAGGTTTAGAGCTGGTTGGGAATTTTTCAAACATCTCAATATTCATCATGTGTTGTTAGGATGGAGATAACACCAACTATGCCACCGCAGTACACTCAAGTACACAGTCTCTCAAATCCTGGACCCCCACAATGCACACGGATTTGCTGTCTTTAGGGAAGCAGTGCCCACCTGTGAGAATCACAGGAGATTTGGGTCGGCAGGGACCTCAGGAGGTCATCTATTCTAGACTAACTTCCTGCTCAAAGCCGGACCTATCCCATCTAGCTTCATCTCAGTTCAAAGCTGTCCACATCTCTCAGAACTTAGGGGTGTCTATGGTCAGACCAAAGAGATGTTTACTTGACACAGCTCAAGCCGTAAGAAAAGATCCAAACTGAAGCAAGTATCAGGATTGGAAACGTAGTTACAAACTAAAGAAAAATAAAAGAGACAATCTAAAGTCAGTACTTATTGACAAGTCCCATTCTCAGCCAATGGTCATTTGAGAAAGCTGAGATTCCTTTCTCATGAGACACCCTGGCAGGAGGTCATTTCAGTAATGGATGGCGTCTTGTACCTTCCCTTCCAGACTTTTGCCTATTTCATAACGAGGGGTGTTGGGTCCCTCAGTTTGCTCAGTCGGCCTCCTAGTCAAGATATTTTTGGCCTCTTTTGTGCTTTGTGAAGGCCCACGCCTGCACCTTTCCAGACTGGAAACACTTAGGCCTTGTCTACTTATGGCAGCAAAATCTTTGTCACTCGGGGGGGGGGGTGAAAAAACACACCCGTGAGCAACGCAAGTTTTGCTGACATGAGCGTTTGTGTGGACAGTGGCGGGAGACTCTCTCCTGTAAATATAATGTGGTTACACCAGTGCAGCTGTGTGGCTGTCAGTTTTAAGTGTAGACTAGCCCTTAGATGTCAACTGTTCTCACTTTAGATTGATTTAGGTCTAAGAAATACCCTGCCCCAGGTAACCAGTTTCCCCTCGAGCAGCTTCAGAACACAATGTCCTACAAGTTACACAAGTCTTAAAATATTTTCTGTACATACATCCTGCGAAAACCATGACAACCAGTGAATTCTTTGCTTTCAGCAGAGACCACACACAGTCCCCTTCAGTGAAATATCATGAAGATGGCAATCACAGGGGAAACACCTATCGAGGCATATCTAGACAAGTCCCTGAGTGTAAACCCGTAACTATACTCCTGGTCTGTTGCCAACATGGACTGCCTAGATCACATCACATCAGCCTAGAGCCTTTCTTGGCACGCGGGCCACTCTGAATTCATGAGTGAAAAGGTGAAAATCAAAAGGAAATGTTTCAGTCATTCCCTGTTGATAATTTCAATGCCATTGACAGTCCTGTGAAACATTTGGGTTTTGTTGAATCAGTATTTTCCAACAGAAAACGTTCAGATGGGAAATTTTCAACCCACTCTCACATTAGTTAACCCCAAGTGAGCAATCAGTTAACTCAAGGGACGTACAGCTCTTCGCTTCCTCTCCGAAGCTAGCCGCCAGTGCTAATGTACAGCTAGCCACAGTCTGGGGCAGGTTAAGCCACCTGTGGTTTGGAGGATACGATAACGTTTGCAGAACTGCTGATGAAAGATACCAAAATGTTAATACTCAATCAAGTGCCTGAAATGTATTTTATTCTAACCATTGCTCCTGTCATGCTGCTTTTGCTGGAAGAGCTGTAGAATGAAATGAGACACGTTCTAATCAGCCATTCTGTTAAGGTAGGCGAGAGCAATTTGTACAGACAGTTCCCTGCATCGTACACATGCAGCCTTCCCCCGCTCTGCCTAGAAAATAAAGTTGACATCAAATACCATTGCTGATCACCATCGGACCAAGGCTCTTTGGGGAAAGAGCTTTTTTTTGTTCTCTGTTTGTACAGCTCCTAGCACATTAGGATCCTTGTCCATGACTATGTCTCCTAAGCACTACTGCAAGCAATAGCATTAACAGATAAGAGATATACAACCATACTTCTGACAAGGGGGATTTAGCTCTTGGTCCTTGGAACTATATTCCCACGCTTAAAAAAAAGGTAATGAAAAGAATTCCCCACACCCTAAATTCCTTCCAATTTTTTAATTGATTTTTTATTTAATTTTGGGCTGTTGAACCCCAAATATTGTTTTTGGCATCCAAACCAATTCAGTTATGGGTTAAAATGTGACAATTCTGGACAAAAAAAAGAATGTAAAATGTTGTCAAACAAACATTTGGATGGAAAATTTTTGACGGGTTCTACTTGGGAATCTTTGAACATGGATGAAAGGGCTGCAGGAACAAAGAGCTGATGGACTGGGAGCACTACGGAAAGTTGAGAGCCATCTGGGAATGCTTGCTAACCCATTTTTTCCCCATCAAAACTGTTAACTCATTGAACCTGAAAGAGTCAAATTCAACAAATTTTCTCAAAGGAAGTGCTGAAATGTTTTAATTTTGACATTTTCAAATCAGAAGGCTTAGGTTTTTCTAGTCCAAAGGACTCTGAATTTACTAACATTGTGAAATGAAGACAAAAGGGTCAAAATCAAAATGAAACATCTTGAAATTATCTTATTGCTTCAACTGACCCAAATTGCTTTTATTTATTTATTTATTTTGTTAATTTTGGTTCGTGAAAATTTTCAAGATTGCAACTTTTTGTGTCAGTGCAGGTTGGGAAAATGTTTTTGACACATTGAAAATTTCACAGGATGGGATAAACATTTCCTGGCCAATTTGAGTTGCGCTCCTACTTAAAGAAAAGACAACCAACGAATCCCACACCACAGCCCGTCCTACAACTCAGTCATGTGATTGTGGTGCCATGGCACCCTTCATAACAGGATCCACTCTCTTCTTTCTTACAGTCACCTGTGTCGTTACTGGTTTCTTAGTCAGCAGCACCCACTGAAATTGGCAAAATGGTTCACACCACAGAACTGTTGTTTCAGGCTCTCTTCAAACTCAGCCTTTCTTCACAGCTAGAGACCAAGGCCTTGTCTGTACGCAGATTTTTGGCTGCAAATCTAACACTCAATCTGATAGCATTCTTCAGCTGCCTGTAACATGATGACTGGGTCACCAAATCTAATCAATTCCAAAAATCTGAGAACATGCTAGTTTGGGAGGACCTGGCCTGAGGCCAAGGGAAAATGGAGATTGCACATGAAGTTGGCACAGAAGACAGAATGAGGGACCCTGGTGTGAAGGGAGAGGAAATGGGGGCATACAAACTCTCTAATATGAGGGAAGGGGTGGGGGCTGCAGGATGTCCCTAGAAGAGAGGAGGATGGGAGGATGGCACCCAGGGAGCTTGAGTGTGTGTGTGTTTGGGGGACAGCAATGGAGGGATGCAAGGAGCTTTGGTATGTGCATTGAGCTCTGCTGCCAGAAGCTATGAAGTGGGTGCCCTCTCGTGGTATTGGTATAATCCTGTTGACTGAAGGGGTAATTTTTTGACTGATCTAGTACAACCCCCAATGTGAATGCAATTGAAACAGTGCAAAGGTGCCTTGCACCAGTCTAACTCATTCCCTTGTGTGTACAGGCATCAGCTATACCAATATTAGAACTTTTATTCCACCTGCGTCCACAATCGTGCTGCGTTAACTAGACTAGTGTAGTCATCATGGTATTTGGTGGGTGTTGACAAAGAAAAACCAAGAGCCATAGATTCTAAGGCCAGACGAGCGAATGGTGATCATCCAGTCTGACTTCCTGCATAAACCCAGGCCATAAAACAGCCCTGAATTAATTCCTGGTTGAACTACAGCAGACCTTTCAGAAAAAAAGAGTGACTCTTGATTTTAAATTGCCAGTAATGGAGAATCCACCAGAGCCCTTAGGAAGCTGTTCCAGTGGTTAATGATGAAGGATACGATTTGGTCATGTAGGTCACAGATTCCACGACTTTCCAGGACCTCTGTATCTTTTGGGGCAGGGCAGGAGTGGAGCACCTGTCAGCCTTGGGGCTGCCATGTAACAGCTGATCTGTGCCTGAGCCCAGCCGCAGGGCTGCCCAACAGTTGATTGTCCAGTCGCCCCGAGCCCTAGGGGGGTAGGAGGGTGTCACCAAACAGCTGATTGGTAGCAAGACTGTTGACTGGAGCCAGCTCTGTTTTCCTCCCTGCCCCAGGATATTTTATGGAGAAGTCAGGGACAGGTTTTGGCTTCCATGAATTTTTGTTTATTGCCCGTGACCTGTCCCTGATTTTTACTAAAAGTAGCCATGACAGAATCTTAACCTTATTTCACCCTCACTGGTAGGAATGTATACTTTACTCATGTGGGAATTTGTCTAGCTTCAGCAACCAGCCATTGGATCCTGTTAGAACTTTGTCCAGCAGAATAAAGAGCCCATTATCAAATTTCTGATCCCCATCTAGATACTGGGATCAAGTCACCCCCTTACCCTTCCTTTTGCCAAGCTAATCAGATTCAGCTCCTGCAGTCTATCACTGTAAGGATAGGTGACATACTGAGATGTCACCTAGCCAGAGCCCCACACCCCTCCAGGCTCTGGAAACCACACAGAGCTAGTTATTTATCTGGGCTACCACAGACCCACCAGTAATAAATTCTCTACTTTCAGTCACTCAGAGAGAGAAACAAGGTGAGTTTTACCAAAACATTGGCAGGTAACGCTGCAAGAACCAGGCAGACACACAAGATTAGTGAATGCTGAAAGGAGAGAAATGTAAAAGTTTAAATAGATATTTAAAGGGCAGCTGGCATCCCACTGGAAGTACTGGGCCTGTGCCATCCTGCTGGAGAGAGAATGGAGCTCAGAATAAGACACAACATATTATCTGTCTGTATCATGGTAACAGAGAAGCTAGCTGAGATTTCAGACCCTGTTGTGCTGGATGTTGCACAGACCCTTGACCAAGATCAAGGCCGTGCACTGTACCAGGCATTCCCCAGACCCTACCCCCAAGATTGGGGTCCCCATCATGCCAGATGTTGTACAGTCCCTCTCCCCCGACATTATCATGCCACATACTGTACTGACACATAGGGAAAGACTGACCCTACCCCAAAGGGCTCAAAGTCTGGAAAGAGGATGAAGAAGGGTGGGAAGGGAAACTGAGACACAAAGAGAGGAAGGGACTTGCCCAAGGTCAGTGGCAGAGCCAGGAATAGAACCCAGGAGTCCAGAATTCCCAGTCCAGTGCCCTAACCACTAGATAACCCTGTCTCCCATATACCTGGTCTACAGTGGAAATGATTACTCCTAATGAAATTTAGCAAACCGTAGCTTACCAAATCTTCAGTTTAATTTGATCAAGGCCCCTGAAAGCAAGCCATTTTCTCTGAAAGGGAACTTCTTCCCATGTGATTCAAGATACAACTTTTACTGGCTAATACAATCACCAGGCTATTTTGCAGGTTGCAAACAACAAGGGGGGGGGGGGGTCAGAGCAGGATTTACGGTTAAACATCCAGCAAGCACTGCCCTATCTAAGTCTGTGTATTAGAGGGGTAAGGTCAATTTATAAATCTCCTCAATCTCAGGAGCAAGGAGTTAATTTGTGCTCTGTTTACATTTTCTTGCTTTGAGGCAGATGCTTGTCAAAACAGCCCAAAGGATTTGGAGACTGGATTCTCATTAAAATTAAATGGGAACTGGACCCCCAATTCAGCTTTGAAAATCTGAGTCACAATATATTGCTCCAGAATAATCACAGACCAGGAAAACAGCAAATGTGACCATCCACATGCTGCTGCCAAAGGGAACTAAACTCTGGCCTCCCAGCCTTGAAATGCGTGGATCTGTAATTTAGGGGAAATTACTTTGTTTTTAATCTGTTGACAGTAGAAGGCAATAGATTCAGAGAAGAGTGTAGAGGCTGCGTGTCCCTGAATAACTTCCACAGCTATTATGATCAATTGGCATCACCTGAGTGTTTATACCGTCAGTTCTCTGATCGAGATCATGGCCTCATTTGGCACAGACCCCAGCTGAGATGAGGCCCTTGTTGTGCCAAACCCCGTCGGAGCCTGGGACCTCTCTCCCCTACTGTGCTGGAGGAGCACGCTATGAGACTGAGACCTTGGCTACACTACAGGTACGGTACACTACCGTATATTGCACACGAGTGTGAATAATCCACACCCCTGTGTGACGTCAATTATACCGACCTAAACACTGGATAGACTGCGGGAAAGCTTCTCCAGCCAACATGGCGACCACCTCTCGTGGAGGCTGGAGTTAGTAAGTCAATAGGAGAGCTCTCTCCTGGTGACGCCGAGCAGCTCCACTAGCGTGCATCAGTGCAACTGCACCGCTGTAGTGTAAACGTGTCCACAGTCTCAGCGAGGACAAGCTCACAGTCTAAAGCAGTGGATCTCAACCTTTTGCAAGTTATGACACACTTGGTGGTGTGTGGTGACCTTACAGGACACACCAGCCCACCCCCCACAGGCCAAATCCAGCCATCTCCCCGTCTCTTAGTGACACACTTACTGCTGTGTGGTGACACAGTGATTGAGAACTGCTGGCCTAAAGAAACCAAGTGTGAGGGGGAAACTGAGGCACAGAAAAGGGAAGGGAGTTGCCCACGGTGACCCAAGACTCCCATATCCCAGGACAGTCTAGGACTGGGGGAGGAGGCAGGGAGGGGAACAGAGGCACCAAGAAGGGAAGGGGCTTGCCCAGGGTCCGTGTAGAGCTGGGAACAGAACCTAGGAGTCCTAATTGCCCTGCACACTGGATCAGCCCGTTTCCCAAGCTGTGTTGCTGCCCCCTAGTGGTCACAACGCTTAAATGCTTCATTTTCAGTGGTGGAACAGACCACCGGAGACAAAGTAAATAGTTAGGCACTGTGGGATGTTCTCATTAAGCTTTGCCATGAATCATTAATGGTTTCCTAAGTTAATCATAAGTAAGACACAGAGCTATTGTACTGGACAGTCACCGATAAAGAAGCCATGTGTCCACACACAGCAAACAGAGGCACAAGACTTGTACAAACTTCACTGAAACACTTAGTTTACTGCTATCAGAAGCCAAAGTACACAAGATCTGAAAGAAACAGATTGTAGCTATGTGCCCGGCACGATGGCAGGGCCCGTGATGTTGGCGCCAGGATCCCAGCCAGGGTTTGGGCAGCACAGAGCACAAAAAAGAACCTGGTCCATGACTGGGGCTCCGAAGCAATACTGGAATACAAATAATTATTCGTATTTTAGAAAGCGTTACATGGCACCCAGGGTTATGATGCGCGCAGGGTCCCTAATCACCTAAATACAGCCCTCTCTCAGATATTTTATAAGCCATCTGAAATAAAACCTTGTGCCCACCCTGCATTAGTGGGGACATAGTGGGACAAGAAAGGATGTTTTTCTTTACACTGATCCTCCTGCAGTCACCATATCCTGGAACGTGATTCATCTCAAGCCAAGGCTGCCGCTAATTCCTTTATATTGATACTTTTTAGGGGCACAAGACCTGCTGAGATGCCTGGCGTGAGGCACAATTAAAAAGCTTGCACAGCATTCAATATCCCCTGGCCCACTCAAAGTGTGGCATGGTGTAGTGGCTGGGGCATGAGCTGGTTCTGTGCCCAGCTTGGCTCCTGACCTTGGACAAACACCTTCATTCCACAGTTCAGTCAGATAGTGAACTCTTTGGGTCAGGAACTGTCTCTCACTGTGTCTGTGCAGCTCCTGGCACAAAGAGGGCCCCAGTCTTGGTTAACGGCCGCTAGGCACTCCCGAATACAAATTAATACCAGCTCCTCATGCTGTACGTATTCAAATGGCTGCCTCCCAAGATGCATTGCTATAGCCAATGTTGCAATGCAACGCCCACCCACAGCTGTTGAAACTCCCACCTCCAACACTGCTGCCAACAGCTCTGTTTAGAAGAAAGCCGCCGATGAACACAGCAGCGTGCTGCGGCACAAGGCGTTCGCTTCCAAAATACAAGAGGAGGTGGAATTGGTGGTTAGTGACCAGAAGCCTCAACTGAGTGGGGCACCTGTCGGGTGAGGCGTGGCATAGACCAGACCCCGACTGAGACTGAGGACTCCCTTTCAAAGTGGATTAAGCTGTCCCAGAGTGAGGTATTATATCTCCTGCAAGAGCCGAACCAACCCAGCACTTGAACCCAATGGCTGCTGCAGTGGGGCAGAGGGCAAAGCATGACTGTTAATAAGGAAATGTGTTCTCAGCTTATTGGTAACTAAGATGCTGCCTACCCTGTGGGAACTACGGTGGCATAGAGCTCTCCCATCCTAGAGCACTGTTTTAAGATCATGCAAGGTCTCATACGTTTCTGGGAAACGGCCCACATCAAATTCCCCCATGGCATAGGGATTGACACTTTATCACGGAACGATCTGGTGAGAATCAGAGAGGGGAGTGGAGAAGTGAAACCATGAAGCACTTTATATGCTTGTGCAAATCTCACTGATAGAGTCTTGGGGAGACTTGCTCCATTTCTATCACGGCCTTGCAATGTCTTCCCCCTTGACCTGGAGAGGTAGGTACCATTCTCCCCATTATACAGATGGGGAAACAGAGGTGGGGAAGATATTAAATGACCTGCCCATGGCCTGTGGCAGGGCAGTGCAGTCTCCTGCATCAACACCTAACCACTGCACCCTCCTTCCTCTCCTCAGGACAGGAACACGAAGCACGTTCTCCCCAGACTGTGCAGCCAGTCAGGAATAGAACCCAGAAGTCCTGGACTTCAGTCACCAACTTGTATTTTCCATCCATAACAGGCACAAATGGCCTTTGTGGATCCAACTGAGACAGATTCTCTGAGCCACTAGATATTGATCAGCTTCTGCTGCTGGACAAGAGACCTCTGCAATCAGAAATCTCTTCCAGGAAGTAGCCCTAGAGACCAGGATCAAACCATCTCTTAGCTTTGCCATGGATAAACTAAAGAAATTGGGCTCCTTTAATCCTTGGGCTCCTGTCATTACTGTGCTACAGCTATACATGTCAGTTTCCCCGTGTAGATGAGCCTCACTTTTGTTTTTCAAACCACGAATAATTCTTGTGGCTTTTCTGCAGCCTCGCCCATATTCCACAAACTGTGGACCCCAGAACCAGACACAGTATCCCAGTCCTAGCCCTCCCCCCGCCCCAAATGTTGCATAGCTCCTCATTTGGGATTTCAGGCCAGTCTCCAAACAATAAAACTTGTTTGGGTTTATAATAGTAGTGGAAAAGGCATCAATTTACTGCAGCAACACACATGCAGACAGACAGACACACACACACACACACACACTCTGTCCTCCTTAACGTCTCCAGCTCGCTAAGATGCTATTATTCCCATTGTACAGATGGGCAAACTGAGGCAGAGATAAATTAAGTGGCTTGACCAAGGTCACACAGCAAGTCTGCAGCAGAGCAGGGAACTGAACCTAGATCAACAAAGTCCCAGCCACTAAACCATCCTTCCACTTCAGGAGAACATTTGCAGTTACCAAACAGGAGCCGAAAGCAGAAAAACAGAGTAACAATTGAAATATACACATGCTGAGCAGCAAGTCACTCCATGCTCCACTCTGTATAGTTTCTCTTCAGTTGGGTTGACCTGGAGCTTCCTCTAATGACTTGCTGCAACATTTCAATAATCTTTTACCAATCTCTAGTTCATCCCTGCTTAAAATCTGCAACTCATTAGCCCTGGAAATGGATTTCCAGCATGCACATTTCTTTAAAGGCCTTGTGCAGGCTAGGAAGAGTGCTGGGCTTCGCTAAAACATGCTAGCTAAATTACAGCCCAGGCTAGATGAGCAGCTCAAGGTGAATTTTAGGATACAACCCAACCAGTCGAAATTTAGGCTGCAGCCCAGCATCTGCATGAGAAGAAAAGTTGAGTTTAGGTTGGATTTAGCTAGCATATGTTAGCAAAGCAGATCTAACTTGACCATTTACACTAGTCAAGACAAGGTCTTGTTTATGCATATTTATTTGTGCAACCAGAAAGCTTGCAAGCAAGAGAGGTTATGATTTGCACGTTGCAAAGGCCCAAGCAACTCCAAAGGAAATCAAAGCGTGCCAAGTTCCACAAATCAACACTCTGAGAAGATGCCTCTTACCTTGACCAATACTGCAAGCTGATCCATCAGCTGAGCTTCCTTCTCAGGGGGAGAGATTAAAAACAATGCGCGTGTGACTCAGAGCTGACTGTAGTTGATAGGCTGCATAGTGACACACCTATTTACCTGCCTTCTAGGTAATCTCAATGGAGCTGTCTCGGGGGTGGTTGCTGGAATTCAAGGGCCAATGATTTGCAAGTTGTAAGCGGGGCTGAAAAGGCCAGTTAAGCAATATAAGGACATCCAAAGATTGCATCAGGTTAGACTGAGGAAGGTCCAGGTCAACAGGGAAACTATATGGAATTCAAACAAATTAACTGTGCATTTAAAGCAGAGTAACTATTCCGGATTAGCTCCCTGTGTGAACGGCTCTTACTCTGAATTAGTTTAAACAACTCCCAATGACTAATAACAAATCTGAAACAGCAGCCCCTGAAGTTCCCTGTTGAAATGAGAGCAAGAACAAGGGAATGTTCACACTGCAGCAGAGAGGGTGCTTCCCACAGTGAGCAGATATGTGTTAGTTGTGTTCAAGATCACACACCAAAAGGAGTGGTACTGTGACCCTGGAGCATGGGCAGTAGTTTGGGCTGGCCACGTACAAATCACTTGACCCTATGGGTACCGACTTGAGCTGCCACCCAGCCACATGGCTACTGTTAGCACACTAGATGAAGCAGAGCTGTCCGTGACTGTCTAGCAAACAAGGAGTCTCATAGCACTTTTAAGGACTGACAAATGTATTTATCACATGAGCTTTCATAGGAGAAACTAAGAAACTTCAGTGTGCACAGACCCTTCAAGAGTCATGACAGACTGATATTAATTCACTGAAGTTATGAGCTACACATTACCTTTGTCTCCCATCGAAAGACTGTATTTTTCAATCATGGCTGATTACACCTAGCAGGTCACTCACTGTATTTTTCTAACATCTGCCTTTTTTCTTCCCTCTTCTTTTCTATTCCTTCTGCTTCTCTGAAGTCTTTCTAGAAGGATCCCTCACCCTGCCACCTCTCTCTTTCTATCCACCTTCATTCCTACAATAGAAAGACACAATGATTTTTTTTTTAATTTCATTTAACCTGTGGTTGGTCTGGCCCATTTGCATCCCCTTCCCATCTGCATTACTACAGCTGATTGGAAAAAACGACGACATTTTCCCTTCGAAGAACTTCAAACACAAAAGCCTTTACAATGTTTCAAACTTTTCATAAATTCTGAGGCCAAAAGGGACCACTAGGTCAACCAGTCTGACTTGCTGCATCCCACAGGCCATTAATTTTCACCTTGTTGCCCGTCTATTAAGCCCAAACGAGGACTGACAGGCTTTAAAAATGGTGAGAAAAAAATCTGGTCTCTCTCTCCATGAAGTTCCAAACCAATTCAAAATGAACATGTGTGCAGCAGCTCAAATCTTGGTTTCAGATTTTTAAAAAAGACCACTATTATTTAGGAGTTTGACCACACTTTTCAGCATCCTCAAAGGATGGGGGCTCCCCGGCCAGCACGGGGGAATCTTTAGTTAGGTTCTCTGATTACTAATCTGACCCATGATGTGATATGTTAATATTGGATTGTAACTTTGCTGTAATAGTCACTGTTTTGATTAAAGCATCATTTTACTTGTTTCTTTAACCTTTCCCTCAAATAAAAACATTTTCAGTCAAAATTATTGTTTCTAATTGACATTTCAGTCAGTCATTTTGTCATGGGAGGGTTTTTAATGGAAAATGAAATGACATTTTAAGTCAAATTTATATTTTAAATCATTTTGTTTCAAAGTTGTTGCTGCTGGGTTATGGTTTTTAAGGGATTTTAGTTTGTTTGTTTCTTGGTGTTTTGGTTCCAAACATAAAAAATCTTGTATCTAATCGACATTTCGATTCAAGTGTCATTTCAAGGGCTTATAATTTTTAAAAACAAAACCACACCTTGGTGACCTGTTAAGTGGAAACGAAATCATTCTCATTTCAACTGAAGTGCAGCATATTTGCTTTTGTTTAATGTTTTCAAAAAACAAAATGAGATTTTAAGGCAAAACTAATGTCTTCCTTTTCAAATCTTGACTTGAAATCAAATTCCCGCAGGGAAAACCAAACATTTTTTCATTCATGTTGACATTGCCTGTGAAAAATGTGCAGATGTGACGAAACCATATTGTTCAGGGGAAAAAAAAAAAAAAAAGAGCGGAGGAATCCGATTAACTCTCTTGCTTCAGTGGGAAATGCAGCATGATTCTTTGCCTCCCTTTAGTGGCTAAGGCAGGGGTCTACAACCTGCAGCTCCACAGCCGCATGCGGCTCTTTGGCTGCCCCCTTGATGCTCTGTACTCCAGGCCCATCCTCTGCCACGGGGGACCCTGCGGATGGCCCATTCCTGGCTCCAGACTCCCCTGCCACTGGGGAACCCTGTGGGAGGCCTACGTCTGGTTCCAGGCTCCCCCTCCCCACCAGGGGACTCTGCGGCAGGCACTATGGCCCAGCTCACAGCTCACCACACCAGGAGGCTACACCCATTGCAGCTCTCAAAACACCTGGTTATTGAAGGAATTTTTTTAATGGCTCTATCATTTGGGTTGCCGACCCCTGGGCTAAGGCAAATATAGAAGCTAGAGTCCATGAGCTACTGGATGTAGTCCTTTGGCCTGAGTGTCTCAACTGTTTCCACACTGCAAATCCTTTTTCCATACCAGGGGCCCATCCAACCAGGACGCTCTCCTTTTCGGGAGCACAACCCTGAGATTTAGAATCTATACATTAAAATCCAACTCATGCTTCAAGATCCAGTGGTCCGAGGTTCAGTCAGCCAGAGGCATCATTACAGCGGCTCTCTCCTTCCTCCATGTAACTGTCACCCCCAGAATACCGGCAGCCCCACTTCCTCCTCACCTTTGAGGTTTGGACCCAGTTACCGTGTGAGAGAGCACAGGTTAAACTGCTGGACAGCTGTATTAAATGGGCAGAGCTTTCCTGCCCTGTAAACTGGGTGAGGAGTCACTGTACCCTTTGGCCCTTAGCACTGATGAAAATCAAAGGGGGCTAACGTTTGATCTCTGCCGTGTGGGTCAAACACAGCACCTGTCTCGAACCTGAGCTCTCGGAGTTAGCTGTTACCAAGATTCCCTGTTGGCTAGACTGTTTCACGAAACTGTCATCTGCAAATGAACCAGAGCAGGTGAGAGGCAATGAGCAGGCACCAAATTTTTTGCTAGTTAAAATCCTCAAGATAGTCAACATGTTTCTATCTTAGCTACTTATATAAAAGGAATATCTAAATGCAGAGAAGGACCATGTGACTTACTCTTCATTGCATTTATATGTTCCTTTCCATACTGTAAATTCCATTTCATGCATCGGACGAAGTGGGATTTTGCCTGCGAAAGCTCATGCGATAAATAAATGTGTTAGTCTTTAAAAAGTGCCACAACAACCCCTTGTTTGTTTTAATTAGGTGACGCACAGATGAGCCTGCAGAATCTGTAGGAGAGCTTCCAAAGGGGTAGCCGGGTTAGTCTAGTTTGGCAAAACAAGCCAGGAGTCCTCTGGCACTTTTAAAGAGTAGCAAATTTATTGTTTACTTAAGCTTTTGTGGGAGAAAAATCCCACTTCATCAGATACTAGAGAGCTGTGAGCTACCCCATTCGCTTCTGTGAGCCAGGTATAACAGTGATAAAGCTGATAAAGTGATAAGCAAGGAGTCGTGTGGCACGTTTGAAGACTAACTAATGTATTTATCACATGAGCTTTCGTGGGAGAAAATCCCACTTCATCAGATGCTTGAAGTAATAAGGATCTAACTTCATAAAGCCAGAAGGGACCATTGTGATCATGTATTCTAGTCCACCCTCCTGTACATCACAAGTCATGGGAATTCCTTGAATTAATACCTGGTTAAACTATAGTAAACCTTTTTAGAAAAAAATCGACTCACTATTATGCAGAAACAAGCCTGCAAAGAACCAGAACAATAGCTTGGAGAGGTGTGAACTGCTCCATTCATCTCAATGAAAGGTCAATTCAGCTGCCCAGTGACCACTGGCTGTGTGCAGTCAAACAGGCTGCTATGTTCCACCCCAGAGACAGCTGCATGTCAGCTCTGACTGAAGCTACGGTCTTGTAAGCTTATATTCCAGTGACACATTTCCAAAGTGCCCTGGGGAATTCAAACAAGATGAAAGGAGGCTTATGAGATACACACTTGTTATTGTAACAGGAAGTTTATTGTAAATTCCCACTGGATGTCTTGGAAGTGCTGCAGATGGAAGAAAATGAGGTGAGTGGCCTGAGCTAAACTGCATCTACTGTTTTCTTTTCAACCCAGTTTCCTTTGTGTCTTCAAAAAGCCTGTTTACTGTGCAGTCCTACTCTGCAAAGGGATGCTAAAAGGGGCATTGTGTATATTTATTGTCTCTGACCATAGCCAATTTGCTCAGTCTGCAAATAAAAGACATAAAACTCAACTGTTAGCTCTGCAAATTACCTCAAAGGCCTAACAGTCATTCACAAAATCCTGGGACCTAGTCCCAAGATGTGAGGCCTGGCTTCTATTCCTGGCTCTACCTGATGTGTGAGCCTGGGCAGGTCTTTTCCCTGCTCTGTGCCTCAGTTTCCCTACCATGTCTATTTATATTATAATTTTTCTGAGGCAGGGGTCTCTGGGCAATGCCCAGTATGATGGTGCTGATCTTGGTTGGAGATGTTATGTGCTACCATAATACTAGAACAGAAGGCGTGCAGTCAAATAGTTAGAGCAGGGAGACATCAGGGATTCAGGACTTCTGGGTTCTATTCCCAGATCTCAAAGGGAAGTGGGGCCTACTGGTTAGAGAAATTAGGGCACAAAGGGCTGGGATGGAGGACTCTACATGGAAGTATTGTCAAAGCAGAAGTTTCAAACCCAGGGTGCTCCCTTTCTATGCCCTTGGGTGTTTAGAAAGCATGGTAAGCCCTGGATCAATACAGACTGTCCTCATCAACACAGGGTCCCTTTGTGACCATGGTCATGGCATGTCTCTCCATGCCTCAGTTTCCCCTATCTTTAAATGGGAATGATATGGACCTACTTCACTAAATCGCTCGAGTGTTGATAGTCCACCACCTTCCCACAATTCCCTTTGTCTGCTCAGAAGGACAGACAAGTTCCCCCACAATTTACCAGAAAAGAATTCAGAGTGGCTCAGTTCTCTGGAGCACAAAGGAACTTGGGACGGGTCCCCAGAGAAGCGTTAGCAACACAAGGGGGGGGGGCAGCCCCAGTACGCCAAGGAGACCGTAAGTCAGGTACAGCTTTGCAGCACAGCTGCTCACACCTGGCCACTGATTCCTCCCGATAACTCTGCAGTGACAACCCTACCCTTTGTGACTTGGAGATGAAGGCTGGAACTGCACCTACAGGCGTGGACAGAACCTCCCAGTGGCAGTATATCACTCCTTTATCTTCCATGTGGAGGGTGAGCTCATTGGTCTACAGATCAAAACAATAAAGCAGAGGCAGCACGGCTCGGGAGCTAGCCACTCAACTAGAGACTTGGGTTCTACGTCCAGGCTGTGTCTCTGCTCTTTGCCTCAGTTTCCTCATCTGGAAAATGCGGATACTGACCCTTCTCGTAAAGCACTTTGAGAGTTTCCCATGATATGGTAGCTGCACATGAGAGGCAGGGCAATGCCATCAGCCTCTTCTGTTTTACAGATGGGGAAACTGAGGCACAGAGAAGCCAAGTGATTTGCCCAGAGTCACAGAGTGTGGACAGACCTGAAAAGTGATGACTAGACGTGCAGTCTTCTGCTCCAAGCGTTAATCAACCCTTCCAGAGTTGGACACAGAACCCAGGAGTCCTGACTCCCAACTCCCCCCTCACTGACGTCACCAGACCCCACTCCTCTTCCAGTCACAGGAATAGAATGAGTCCTGATCTCCAGCCCCCCACCCCCACCCCCAAACCACGAGACCCTTCCCAGAGCCAGGGACTGACCCAGAAGTCCTGACACCCAACCTGCCACTCTAGCCACTGGCGTATGAAGTCCTGTGATGGAGAGACTGAACCTCGCTAATGGAAATATACGAGCTGTGCTTGACACAAAGGCAGCGCTCATATCCTACACTGCAGAGAGCCCCCATCACGCACCTTCAAGTAATCTAGGCCAACGTCCAGTGACGTGAACGGGAACGGAGATCAATAGCACAATTCAATAGTAGCAGCGGTACCCAAAGCCTCTGCCTAAGATTGAGGCCTCATTGCATCGGGTGCCATAGAGACCCCCACTGATGCCATCACACTGGGTAATGTGCATAGAGACAGGCCCTGCCCTCAAGAGCTCACAGTTTCTATTTATCAGAACAAGCTACGTTAGAGTAAGACGCCTTTATACTGGAATAATGGCATCTGCACAATGGAGGTTGGACCACTTCTGTTGAAGAGGAACAGAATGTGCGTGTACGTTTAAATGGAAGTGTTCACGTCTG
This sequence comes from Pelusios castaneus, assembly GCA_007922175.1. NCBI lineage: Eukaryota > Metazoa > Chordata > Testudines > Pelomedusidae > Pelusios > Pelusios castaneus. The sequence goes on along the minus strand of ML685770.1, from coordinate 2,588,585 downwards.
GACCAGGGGATCAGTTAAGTGGTTCAAATGCTTCCCACAATTAAAGGAACAAGAGCACAAAATCTGGATAAAGCCCGAATCAGCACTTTGCAACAAAGATGTCATTCTTCTAAATCTCCCAGGCTTGTGCATGGCTGCAGTATCAAAGGACTGCGCTGGCGCACAAGAATTCTTGCATCGTTTGAAAGCCAGATGAAAGTGGAAAGAACATTTGACGCATCAGACACAAGGCGCTGCCGGAACGCCACCGAATTTAAGCAGAATAAAGAGCTCTGCTGTATGAATGACACAAACGGAGCCCTGCTGCTCCCAAAAAGATACACAGTCCAATTCATACCGATTTAGTGAACTGCCTACCCAGCTGCCTCTATTCTCCCCTTTGCTGCAGTGCGCCAGAGCAGAGCTTTCTGGTGCTTCTATTTGTGGATTTCCCCAATTTTCAGAAAGTCCCAAGCCCTTGCTCTTGGAAAACAGGCCTTTCAAAGGAGCCTGAGGGTGAGCAAAGCTCTGACACTGAGACACTCCAAAATTGTTAGCTGCATCTGAAAACCCTGCCCTCTCCCTCCAGGAGTTTAGCAGCCACTTGCCACCAGAGCAGGTAACTACAATGTGGAAACCTCACCGAGCCCAGATCAAGGATGTTTGCATTATAGCAGCACCTAAGGCTCTGACCAAGATTGGGCCCAGCTGCTCTAATCACTAAATCCCACTTCTGTTATGAAATCTTGAAGGGAAGTGGGGTCAAGTGGGTAGATCAGGCACTAGGAGTCAGGACTCCCAGGTTCAATTCCCAGTTCTGAGATGAGAGGGGTCTAGTGGTCAGAAAAGGAGTGGCTGGGAGTCTAGAACTCCCAGTACTTAGATGAAAAGCTCCTTTGGGCAGGGATCATCTTTTTGTTCTGTTTGTACAGCACCTAGCACTGTGGGGGCTAGACTGTAACTTGGTTTGCAGGCACTACAATAATACTGCTCAAATAACAAATATCAGGAATCCCAGGTTCTATTTCCAACTTTAGGGGAGGGTAGGAGTTCGGGGGAGTTAGTGTGTTCCAGTGGTTAGAGCAGGGGTCTGAGGGCCCAGGACTCCTGGGTTCTATTCTTGGCTCCAAAAATAGAGTGAGGTTTAGTGGTTAGAGTTTGGGGACTGAGAATCAGGACTTCTGCCTCTGACAGAATTTGGACAGCACAAGTCACTGCTCTGGGAGTTGAGGGTAATGGCCCTGCCCCAGAAGCAATGCAAGGCAGTCACAGACCTTCGGCCAAGAAGAGCTAAAGAGGGTGTTAACATGGGACAAGGTTTGATCCTTGCAACTTTAAATCTCCCCATCAGCCACAGCAGCTCCTCCTGGCTGGGACGCACTCAACCAATCACAGTTAACACATCCCCCATCAAAAATGTCTTGAATTAGTTTAAAGACTGAATGAACGGTGCTCATGACACAGGCTGCAGATAAGCAGGGTGGATCGAAGGTGATATGTGGATACTCGTTCCTCTACAGCCGTGCTGTCCCCAGTGTCCCAGTGCAGTGCTCGGGGGCGCTGTACAAGCAGGAGTGGGGGCTCAGATGGTGCTGACTGACTAGGCTTTTCGAGGCCAGATCTAAACATGTTTGTCCTGCTATAGTGATGTCAATTAGGTGTGTGATTTCTCCCCAATGCAGCTATAGTGGTCCAACCCCCACTGCAGACACAGTTATACCAGTTCAGCTTTTCCTTCTTGCTGTATGGGAACAGCTGCACCAACCACTGCAATCACTTTTACCCCAGTATAACTGCCCACGCTAGACAGGTGGTACTGTTCTACGCATACGTCACTCATTGTAAGCCCTAGTGGAAATGAGAAACCTGTCATTTTAACCCCCGGGTAATTAAGCAAAATCAGCACCATAATGCCCTGGCTACGTGTGACCTCACCTAGTCAGGACACAGGTTATAATTGGCAAAACTGCACTTTTAGTGATTTTGCTCCCTCCTGCCTGAAATAAACTATCGCAGCAAAAGTGCCACTTTGCTGGTACAATTGCACCTGGGTTCAAGGCCTTTCCTAGCAGCTCCGTGGTCACAAATCTCCCCACACTCCACCCTCAAGGCACAGGATACAGAAGGGATTCATGGGGAGTTACATAGGGACAATGCAGGGTTATGAGCTGTGCCCGCAGAAGTCTGTAGCATAGACCTGGCTTACGACTATCAAAGCCTTCCCTCCACTCTGTTTTTACAGAAGGCTCGTTACCATGTATTAGTCATCCCTGTAAAACACAACTTGGTTTGGTTCTTTAGAGCAGTGAAGACAGTCTAAAGAGTTTAAAGTTTCATGTTTGTACCTTCACGTGGCTGAGCTGCTGGAAATCTGAAAGCTGACGAAAGCTCACTGGGCTGAAAAAGATCACAAGTGCATTTCCTTTTGACTGAACACCTGCTTCCGTTTTCTGGAACAAACTACATTTCCATGAATGCTTAACCATCCGGGGAATTTCTAGGGATCAGTGATTTTGAGACCAATTAGCCACTGGAGCAGCTTGCCATGGGGTATGGTGGAATCGTCTCACTGTTTTTTTGTGCTCCTCTGTGGGTGTGTATGCCTCAGTTGTCTCATGTAAGCCCTATGAGGCAGAGCTGGTCTCTCACTGCCTCTCTAGACAGCGCCCAGCACAACTGGGGTCCTAGACCGGCCAGGGTCTGTGCAGCACCTGATACAATGAAGGGCCTCTGATCTGTCGAGTGTTGTGTGGTGCCCAGGCCTGAGGGGGCTCCTGATCTCACAAAACCATCAGTGTGGTAGGGCCTCCTGGCTCATCGAATCCAGGCTCCTGTTATCGCAGCCAGGCATGTCTCAGAGTCTGTGGAGCGCCTGGTAACTGGGGCTCCCAGTTCATTGGTCCAGGCCTCTAAACGTTAGCCTAATACAATAATTGCCTTTAACTCCCTGACTCTTCAAGGTTGTGTATCCTTGCCACTGACAGCAGACTCCCTCCACGTTTTCCTCCCGTACTGCCACTCTATGAGCAATCTTGCTCCAAACCACCTAAGGAAAGGCCTGATCCTGAGAGGCACTGGGTGCCGCACAGTGCTAGGAAAGTGATGTGGGGTGCGGGGGGTCTGCGGATGTGCAGTAATTTAGGGTTCAAAGCCAAAAATGGGGGGGAGGGCGGGGGCACCACACTCAGCTTTTGCTGTGATTTATCCTTTTAATTCTCATTTCATTTCCAGTTGCTGCAATTCCACCACCTTCTGTTCTGGGGGTTGGAAGGAAACATGAGTGTGTGATTAACAGTCACTATCAGAAAGATACACGGGTTTACTGATTCCGTATTATCTTACTCAAGACAGTCCACTCAAAGCCCAGTATATTCTCCCAGCCTTTGTATCTTTGGCAGTCCATGGGGAGAGATACGTGCTTGGAGTGAAAATACAGGCATGAAGGAATGAATCATACAGTGGCAGGAAATGTCAGTGTAGAGATGAGTGGCCCCCGGAGTCCATTTATTGCACGTTCGTCATACCAGCTAATTTAGGGAGGTTTCCAAATGTACTCACATCACGCAAGGTAATGTGGGCCAGTTGTTAGCCCCAGTGTGGGACACTGGGATTTACTGAGATTGGGGAGGGCCCCTCATCATGCCAGGGGCTGCACAAACAAACCCATCCCTCCAACCACGAGAAGGGTCGCCCCTCCCCATCGTGCTTGATGCTACACAGACACAATGTGACAACTGGCAGTTTACATGTGTCATCTAGAGCTGGTCAAATAAATGAGTTTTCAACTCACTGGTCAAACTAGAAAAAAATCTTTAAAATTGATTTTGGGTTAATTGGAAATGACATTTTTAAAAACCCACATTTCTAAAGAACTGAAAAAAAAGAAAAAGGTTGAAAACAAAATGTTTAGTTTAGTTTGAAGAGATTTTTTTTAAACCCACCTTTATTTAATAAAACTGAAGAAAAATATGAAATATATTTTCCTACTGAAACAATTTGGTTCGACACCAATTCAAGAAATGTTTCAGCCAACATCAAAGCTTCCTTTGGTGGTGAAAATAAGTTTCACCTGAAAAATTCTGTCCATCTCTATTGTTGAACAGCACAACTGGAAATCCTAATGAGGACACATCAAATCGCTTATTCCAGGCTCCAAGTAACATCATTGTGAAATGTAATATAGACACTTTGAAAAGGTTAGTTTCCAGTCCTGACCATGGTGAACAGGACAACCCAAGACTGGTTATGAATGTCTAGAGCAGGGGCTCTCAACCCCTGACCCATGGGCCATGTTTTAAAATGGCCCACACCCTCTGCCTCCCAGCTGTGCTAGCCCGCCTCCCCCAGACCCATCGCACAGCTGGGAGCCTCTTCCCAGCTGCACACTAGGACTGTCCAGGTCCGGGTGCACCACTGGGAGCCGGGCTGTAGCTGCCCACCTCCCACCCAGTCCTGGCATGTTGTCTTGGTAAATATAAAAGGGCTTTAATAAAAGGCTTTTTAAAAAATTAATTTTAATTAAAATGTAATTTAAATGTAATTAATTAAATTTTAATTAATTTGACTGGTGGCCCTTCAGGGTTTCAAAAGTTATATTTGTGGCCTTTGGGCCAAAAAGGTTGGGAACCGCTGGTCTAGAGATTGTGGCACTGGAGTTAACTCAAGTTAATTAACTTTTTTGCAAATGCTTTCTAATAATACCACCTACCTCTTATCTAGTGTTTTTTGTGTTTTTTTCCCAGTAGATCTCAAAGCACTTTAAAAAGGAGGTCAGTCTCATTACTGGTAGCAGAAAGCCTGGCTGCCTAACACGTTTAATTCAGCAAGTCACGTGGAAAAAAGTGGCTGAGAACTTAAAAATTGGAGAGTAACAGTCCCACAAATCCCAGTGACGATTGAACTTGATGATATTCTGAAGAAATAAAGAGTTCTCAACTATGCTTGTAACCACTTCCATCTCTTCACCCTGCCTCAAACATTCTAGACTCCACCGTGACATGCAGAACGAGTGACAATCCTGGAGCCTTATTCTGAAAAGTCCCATTTTACAGATAAGGAATCTAAGTCACAGAGGTAACTTGCCCAATGTCACCCAGTAAGGCCGTGGAAAGAACCTGATTCCCAGTCCAGTGTGTTATCCACTATAAGAGCCCACACTGCCTCTACACGGTCTACAAACTTGAAGCAGTACCGTCTAATGATTAAGGCACCAGACTAGGAGGCAGGGACTCCTGGATTCTAGCCCCAGCTCTGCCACTGATCTCTTGTGGGAGTTTGGGTAGGTCCCTTCTCCTCCTTGTACCTCAGTTTCTTCTCCCAAGTTTTGTCCATCTAGCATGCAACTGGCATCTAGTGGTCTTGTGCAGGGTTACACACAGACACATAATGAGAGACAGCTCCTGCCCAGAAAGAATACACCATTAGAACCCAGAAGCCCCGAATCCCAGACTACCACTGTATCTAACAACTCACATGGTCTCACTGGGTTTTGTCATTTACCTGTAGCGGAGTATTGAAACTGTGAAATCGCTTTCTTTTTAAGCAAAATAAAACCCAAACCAGATTAATCAGAGAAGCAATACTCTTCCCAGATGGCGGAGAGGGAATGTGCCAGAGAGGCAGAGTTGACCAGCCTTAAAAATCAACAAACACGTCCCTGTGAAGAGAATTTTAGTATGAAAAGCAGAAAGGACCTACGTTCAGGAAGCCTGAGCCTCACTTCTAGTGCATTGGGATCGTGGCTAAGAAGTAGGGTGTCGTCTCTGATCCAAGCTGGGTTCCTAAGGCGAAAGGCTTTATCCTGCAGAGACAAAAGAGGAAAGTTAAGGGAAGCAAAACAAGAATAAAACGGGATGGTATCCAGAGCCCCCCCGGTGAATGAGCCAGGGAGAGTTGTGCTGAGAATAGCAATTGGAGCAGAGATGCAATCGGTCAGGGAACAGAAAACCCAGGGCTTTGGAACGCAGGAGACAAGGATGAAAGAAACCCCTCCTGAGCCAATGAGCCCAGGCCCTGCTGTCACAGGCATCTATGCAATAGGATCCTGGCTAGAAACTTATCAATGGTTGCTCCTATCCTATTGCTCCTCTGGGGAAGCAGCTCCAGAGCCACCCTCCTCTCATAGGCAGAAACCTCCTCACTTCTAGCTAAAAGTGATTTCTGACCGTTTATCCCCATTTGTTCTCATGCCAACATTCTTCTGGAACTTCAAAAGCTCCCTCCCTCCCTGGGATTTCTGCTCAGATGCATTTCTACAGAGCAATCCGATCCCCCATGAGCATCAACCACTGGTTTAGGACTATTCTATGCACAGCTTTTGTATCAATATAACCATTTTAATTATGGGGCCCCAGGGCCTGGGGTGTGTGTGTTTTTTTAACCAATTTATAAGTGGATTACGGTGTGCCCAGGAGCCCTATTTATGAACCAAGACTCCATTACAGCAGGTGCTGTACAAACTCAGAACAAAAGATGGTCCCTGCCTCCAAAGAGCTTCCAATCAGAGAGCTTGTGTAACACAGCAGAATTAACGGGCATTAGGGATTTTGGAATAATTATTGTGGAATAGTTATTTCACAATAGTTTTCCCACACAGAAGCTCTTATTCTGGAATTAGGGTGTCTTTTTATGACTCAGTTTAACCTGCTTTAGAAAGTGATTCTGGAATAAAAGTATTCCAGACTTACTCCAGAAGAGACCCATAAATTATGAAGCTAGACGGTGTTAGGTTTTAATATTTTTCTGTCTCTTTAGACATTTCTCTGTCAGGTCTCTTCTGTTACAGCCTGGGTACTTTTCCTGCCAGCAAGTTGTGGCACAACAGATAGGCGCATCAGACCCACTCAAGGACAATCGTGCTGTGAACAATCAATAAGGCAGTGGTCAGCTTCCTACTGAGAAATTCTGGTTTATATGGGAACAACACATTTCCCAGACTTTCTGATTATCTGTAAGGACTCTCCTCTCCATCCCATCCTCCCACCCCACCCTACATGTAGTCATAGGGCCTTTAATATAATTAAAGTGTCTTTACATCGGTCATTATCTCTGTCCTCTCTGTAACAAGGTTTGTACTTGTAAGTAAATAGGTAAAGAATTCAAAGTGGATTATAAACAAGGAGTCCTGTGGCATGTTTAAAGACTAACAAATTTATTTATTGCATGAGCTTTCGTAGGAGAAAAGACAAAGAGGGATTTTCTCCCACAAAAGCTCGTGCGATAAATAAATTTATTAGTCTTTAAAAGTGCCACAGGACTCCTTCTTTGTTTTGCTGAACTAGGGTAACATGGCTCCCGCTCTGGAACAAGTGGATTATGTAACTGATAAAGAAGCATATATATTTGACCACTGTAAGATCACTTGAAGCTGTCCAGTATTGTGAATAAACCTATTCAGTGTTATCTATGCTGCCTAATTCTTGGGAAAAGGATCTTTTGTGCTTCGCAAAGGAATCACTATGATCTTCTAGTTGAACATGGCCTCCCCAAGAATGCCCTGAATTAATTCCTAGTTGCACTAGCATGATCAGAAGAAACATCCAATCTTAACTTTAAAATTGCCATTGATGGAGCATCTATCACAGCCCTTGGTAAACTGTTTCAGTGGTTAATAACCCTCAGTGTTAATTCCCCCGCCCTTATATCCAGTCTGAATTGTTAAGCTGCAGCTTCCTGCCATAGGATCTTGCTTGACCTCTGTCTACTAGATGGCAAGGCCCAGGATCAGTTTTTATCTGGAGCATTTTAAAATGTACTCCCTGCCTTCTTCCAGAATATTGCCCTGCACAGGAAACAAGAAACAACAGGTGGATATAGAGAGACAAATGGCCGAAGAGTTATACCAGTACAGCCGACTCTTTTTCCCACATGGGAATACTTTACCAGCATAAGCCAGTGGTTTTCAACCAGGGAGACCTGCCCAAGTGTGCTGTGAAATTTTGTACAAAGGTAACAAAAGCAATGTAGAACAAACCTTGTTTCAGCTTAGACAATATTCTATCCAACCAAAATTCTAACTCATAAAACTCATGAAAATGAATCATCAAATTAAAAGCGAGGTATCGGTCTTTCGATTCTAAAACGGGAACATTCTAAGTGCAGGTGGCCAAAGGGCAAAATGGAGATAATGTGTTTGTTTTTCCAGTGGACTTGAAACATTAATGTATTTGATCCTTCTTTAGCTTGTTGCACTATGTTGCAAACCTCTCTAGTAAGACCGTAGCCATAGTAAATGTGATGTTTATGAGCAATCAATTCAGCTGAGAAAAGCGGGTGTACCGTGGAATTGTTTGTCTCATTGAAGTGTGCTGTATTACTGAAAAAGCTAGCAACCACTGCATAAGCACTTTTACCCCAGTATAATTGCATCCTAATTATGGGTCCTGCGAGGCCCCAGCACAACAGGGGTACTGATCTCAGCTATAGCCTCTGGCTGCCACCACAGTTCAACTGAGCAGCGCACTATCATGTGTGAACAAACAGCAAGGCCCAGGCAGCTGGCATGAGCCATTTCTGTATTGAGGACCACACCGCATCTGTAACAAAACTCAGTGTTTGCAGAGGGAGGGGGAAAGGGTGGAGTTGAAAAGTTAAGGAATCCTGACAAGAGCAAGATTTAACTGAGCAGCAGCTGGGGTCTTTTCTCACAGCTGTCTTATTCGCTGAGGTCGTACAGAGGAGTTGTAACAGAGGCAGGATTGGCATCAACCGCATCAGACAAGCTGGCAGGCAGATGCAATGATTTAAGAGACGCTCTAGTAGGCACCTGGAGTCTATGTGAAAGCAGCAAGCCGGCACAGCTACTGCCCACCGGGCTGATGATCATGGAAGTTCTTGGGGCTGCCAGATTGGATCAGAGTAGGATCCATTGAGCCCAGCAGCCTGTCTCATAGTATTACACATGCAGCAGTCAGCACAAGGCCCTGATCTCAGGGGAAAAGAGGGTCTGTGTGGTGTCTGGCAGGAGGAGGGGGGCACTCCATCCCAGTCAGGATGACAGGGTCTGAGCCAGGCACTGCAAAATGGACTTCTGATGAGAGCCTAGCACGAGATTATTTTTAATCCTGCTTCCACCCGACCCATGCTTTTATGGCAGCAGGTGCTACAAGACCCACAGGATCCCGGTCCTGCTTCAGGACTCTACACTAGTCCCACGCAGGGCTCTAATTCTGATCACGGTTGGGGACTGCACAGCACCAATCTCGGAGCCCAGGCCAGCAATCTAGCTGAATTATATCTTCCATATTGCACTATGGCCATAAGAGACACAACCCTTCATCCAGGGGAGGAAAGTGCTGCATTTGGAGATGGAGTCTTGCTAGGGAGCGCAGTCCACAAAGAGAACGAGCCTCCTTAACTACAACTTCCATGCGGCATCACAGCACAGTTTTGAATGGAAACATTTCACTTTTAGATATTGCACCAAAAAGTCAAAGTGTCCTGCAGGATTAAAAGCAAACAAACCCTATTTTGCGATGTGCCAGCAGATGTGAATTTAATCACTCCTTTAACTCTTCGTCCAGACATGCCTGCATGACAAAAGGGGCTCCAGTTTAGCACACTGCTCAGCAAAGGGAGATGAATTCCTTTCTGGCTTGTGCATGAGAATCTTTGGTTATATTCCAGATGGAGAGCCAAGTTCTGCTTCCTGTGTCACAAAGGACAGACTCTATCCCTGAGGGATGCTGCACGGAGGAGGAGATAAGCCAGTTTTACTGTTTGATCCCAGCAGTGGTGTGTTTATCTTAAAACTAAGCCCATTTGCTCTGCGGTGCTGGAGAAAGAGAGAAAGAGAGAGAGGCACAGAGCCCTGTAGTGCCAGGTATGTACAAAGTCAACAGACCATCTCTATCCACATTCTCTCTGCTCTACCCTTGTCTACACTAGCACCTGTCAGCAAAACCTGTGTTACTTGGTGTGTGAATAATCCACCTCAAGTGACATCATTTTCACCATTAGCAGAGTCATGTCGGCTGGAGCGTGTCTCCCACCAACATAATTTATGCCACGCACAGAGGGGTTTTTTCATGCTGACGGGTGAGTTCTCTCCCCTCAGCATACAGCATCTTCACCAGACACACTTTACATTAGACGTACCTTGAGAAACTTGTTGAAGAGTCTTTATTCCATGTCGCGCCGCCTGATTTCACCTTTTACACCACCATTGGGCCTAACAGCCCTCACAGTGCGTTGACTCTCCACTATCTTCAACACACACACCCAGTCCTGTCCTTATCGTGGGAGACATTCATTCATTCTTTTTTAATCTCCCCTGCATCTCACCCTTGTAATTCTGAAACGCTCTTCACAGCAACTCTTCAGAACTGTTTTATAGTATTTCTACTGCAAAAGTTGCTAGGGAATAACCCTTTCTTGAAACTAGACAGCTCCAGGTAACTTTCTCAGCCAGCCATTCAGTGATAAACCTGAAGCTGGGGGCAGCATATCACAACTCAGAGAACCAGGAGGACCCTTCCAGATCTACATCTTGTGCACTCCCCCCACTTCTGATGCCAATGCAATACAAGTGCAATAGACCAAACTCTGTTCTGGAGTCAGATCCTCTATTAGGCATTGTGGAAAGGGCATTAGGTTGGAAGTCAGAGAGGCCTGTATTTTACTGCAGCTCTGCAACCAGCCACTGTGTTCCTAAAACTCATATCAGGCATCACAAGATTATTTAAGGCAGCGGTTCTCACCCACTGTGTCACCACACAGCGGTAAGTGTGTCATGGCGAGCCAGGGAGATGGCTGGGTTCAGCGTGGAGGGAGCAGTGTGTCCTGTAGAGTCACGATATGCCGTCAAGTGTGTTGTGACCCACAAAAGATTGAGAACCGCTGGTTTAAGGGCACAGTTTGAGCTTTTCTTTAGTTCCATAACTGTGTCAACACAAGCCCTACCATGGGCACGGTCGTACCAGCAAGAGATCAGCAAGTTGGTAAAAGCTTTTGTTTGTTCTATTAATAAAAGCTGTGTCTACATTCCTAGCTTCCATGAGACCACTGTGAGCAGCTAGTCTGACCTTCTGCATAACACAAGACATAGGGCTTCCCTGAATTAATTTCTGGGTGAACTAGTGCTCTTCTAGTATCGCTAAACTGGCATAACTATTCTGGAAAACCTTTCCTAGCATAGACAACACCCCAGTCAATTCACCTCTCTGTCCCCATGTTCTCCTTCCCTCCATCTGGTCTACCCTACAAGAGGCCCTGCATATCCTAGAGTGTAACTCTCCCAGAAAACCCTAAACAGACGCAGCTTCTATCTGCAAAACAAAGTGTTTTCCCCAGCAGAGTTTATATCATTCTCCAAGTGAAATAAGCTACACCAGCAAAAGGATTTTTATGCTATCACTCATATATATTAGGAATTTTGCTGATCTACAAAAGTCCAGAAAGAAAAAGAAAGAGACAATCACACACTCTCGCTCCCTTACTCCTTCCCCCACTTCCCTCGAAGACATCAAAAGCAATTTTTAAGTCAAAACAGAATTTTTCAAAAACAGTTCTCTAAAATATCTCCTCTAGCTCAATCAGAAACTAATTCAGGGCAGACCTATGGCCTGGCTAACCCAGCCATCAGAACAAACGATCAAAGTGGCCTTGGACTCTATTCAACTAGCATATTAGTGTAGATCTTACCAGGTTCTAAGCTCCACAGACGCATCCACGCTAAGAAAGAAAGAAAGAAATGCTCTTACCACATTAGGAAAAGATGTGATTAAATCCTAATGAAGACAAGACAGTTTGTAGCTTTCACATGTTAGCAGCTCAAGATAAACATGAGTGGAAGCCTCAGGTTTGCCTCCATGTTCAGGAGATGATTTCACCTCTATACATGGTACTGGGGAGACCAGTACTGGACAACTGCATCCAGTTCTGGTGTCCACATTTTAGAAAGGATGTTGAAAAATGGGAGAGGGTGCAGAGAAGAGCCACAGAAATGATCCAAAGGCTGGAAAAAAATGCCTTACAATGAGATACTTCATGGAGTTTATGGCCAGAAAGGACCCTTAGATCATCTAGCCAGACCTTACAGGGCCTTCAATTTTACCCAGCTATCCTTGTTTTGAGCCCGGTGACTTAGGAAGTTCAATCTGTTGTGCTTAAAATTAAAAAAAAAATCAAGAGGTGACTATCACAGCACATAAAGACCTTCACAGAGAGGATATCAAAGGCTCCTCAGTCTAGTGAAGAAAGACAGAACAAGAACCAATGGCTAGAAACAATGGCCAGACAAATACAAAACTAGGTAGAGAGCTCACATTTTTAATAGCGAGTGTGATCTAACACTGGAACATAAGCAGTGGATTCCACATCTCTTTAGGGCTTCAAAAATCAGACTTTTCAGAAGACACATTAGCCAAGACACGTGTTATTGCACTCAATACAGGGTAAATAGGTGACATTCTCTGGCCTGTGATATGAATGGAGGTCAGACTGGATGATCCAAAGGTGTCTTCTGGCTTTACAAATCAATGAATCTTTCTTCCTTCTGAAGACAACACTTTAGTGACTTTAACTGTCTGTGTTCTAGCACAGGCACTAGAACTCAAGCTGATGGCTTTATCCTGCACTTGCACCCGTATCGGTTATGCCCAAGGTTAAGAACAAACATGGGCAGCACGGGAAAGATATGTGGCTTGCATTCATACTAGCTATTTTAGCTACTTAGTCCTTACCTTGATTTGTTCTCACACAAGAAAACTACAACCCCATGTTAGTTAATGAGTAAGAACACACCTCTTTATCTAATGAAGAGAAGACAGTCTGCAAAGCCTTCAGTCAGAAAGTTCTCACAAATCACCTTGGAGGAAAATAGAGAAAAATGTAAATCAGAATGTTTGCTCTGGAGTTCTTGAGATTGTTTCACATGGTTTGAGCCCTCCGGTTATCAAAGTGGGGAGGAGGGAACAAGATTGCCTGGAGCTGCCAAGGACTTGTGCAAAATCCAAAGAATTCAAAGCATTTGTAAGCTAGTTCCTTCCCACATCCAGCCATACATGTAAAAGCATTGTTGTCTTTTGTGGAAGGAGATACACTTGGGTAAAATAAATACACAGATAACATTTTTGAAGTGCACAGTCCGACAAGTGATAATATGATGGGCAAATAAGTGGAGGGTTTTGCAACCTTAGTGATTCCTCATGTCCTATTTTCTGCCTCTAATCACAAAATCCAAGGCCAATATTTTTACAGATTCTTTAAGGTCATTGTTCCTTGTTTAAGGGATTGTTCTGATCACCTACATAGCACTCGCCATGGAATCTCATCCAGGGACTCTGCATCAAGCTCATAATTTCTGTTTGAGTTAGGGCACGGGGGTTGCTTGGGAAACGCACTGTCTTTTTGTTCAGTGTTTATGCAGTATGTACAATGGGGTTTCCTGTTCCATGATTGAGGCTCCCAGGTGCTAACGCAATAGCAAATATTAATAATAATCTTATAGGAAGATATGCAGGTTTGATTTACAGACAAAGGGATGGAGAATCCGCCACATCCCTAGTCATTCCAAAGGTTAACATGCTGTCCGGTTAAAAGCATGGCCCTAATTTCTCATCTGAATCTGTCCATCTTCAACTTCTAACCGTTCAGTCACGGACTAAAGAGCCCTCTGGTATCAGAAGTCTTTTCCCTACACCAGTACTTCTAGATCAGTGGTTCCCAACCTGTGGCCCAGGGCCAAAAGTGGCCTGCAGCTCCCCTCCTACTGGCTGCAGAAGGTAACTACTGCGTAAGGACCCAGGCAGAGCATGTTTCCTCAGGGCTAAAAAACCAGTACAGCTCCTTGCTGCAGCCAAGGGGAAGGGAGAGCTGTGCTCCTCTCCCCCCGTCTATAGCAGGGAGCATGACAAAGTGCTCTGCCTAGGTTGACAGGTGCTAGGGTCTCTGATGGAGCCAGAGGGAGGGGAGCACCGATCTCTCCCCGGCTACAGAAGGGAGTTACTGCCTAGGGATCCAGGTGGATCCCTTGTCCTCCCTTGGGCTCAGATACACCTGATCCCCAGCAGAAGCAGAAGGCGGTCATCCGTGGGAAGACATTAGTGGGGTTAAGAGATTCTGAGTCCAAGAGAACCCTTGTCAAACCAGGTGTGGTACAACCCCATCAAATGTGAACAGCTGTGTAGTGTGGATGAGAGTCCCAGATGTGAGGCCAGATGCTCTCCCTATGACTCAGATCCTTGTGCAGACATAGGAAGGATTGGGGTGGCTGGTAGTTGGGGTTCTCCAGGATATCAGCTTTGAGACACGTTTGGGAAATGTCAATGACTGTAACACTTTCAGGCAGGATCCAGACCCTGCTTCTGTAAAGCCAAGGATTTGAATCCACTGACCTGGAAGGCTGAGAATGAAGGTGTCACTGATCATGCAAATTGCCCAGCTGGCAGCGAGGAGCGGGTTTTCCACCCTTGCAACACCAAGTAAAGGCTGTAAGCACAGGATGCCTTTCTGCTTGTAAAGTCCCCGCCCATTGCCACACAGGAGATGTGAGTCACATTGAGTCAAGCACAACTTCCCTGAAGCTTTATGTTGTGAGCAAGGAAGCAGGAGCCCTATCTACCCATAATAGTCAGAAGCAGGGAAAGAGAATGGCCAAATATGTTTGACTTGTCCAGGGGTGAGAGAAATCCTGGAGAAGGGGAAAGCAGTTGAAACACCCCTGGTCAAAGCATGGCCATGGCAGGCTGTCTTCACCAACAGAACCGGAATCATAGCCCACCAGGACAGGAGAGTGACAGCACTCTCTGCCCTGTGGCTGAGGGCAACAGGGTGACCCTAAGAGAGAGATAAGCTCCTGGCATATGCACAGCTCTGGGATTGGGACATAGCTCCAGAGAGGCCCTATCAATGTGCAGGAGCACCCTGCATTCCTGCCTCACCAGACCCTGGGACATGAGAGCCCCACAGACGGGATTGGGTTAAGACCAAATGCTCAAGGAATCACTCCCTATTCCAACCTGGGGGAAGGATACCCCAGGATGTGGCTAAGACAGTTGACACGTGAAGGAATATGGGCTCATTGAACTTCTCACTCCCTGGCAGACAGTGGGGAGGCGTTCGTAGCAGGACCCCATCCCAGATTCAAAAGTTTTCAGATGGCAAAAGGGCAGGGGACTACATGAAAACTTTTCAGATGCACCCTGTTAGTGCCAGCTAACCGACCAGCCCTACTGCATGCTGGAACCTGTAAATGTGACGAGTAATCACACCTCAAGGATCTTGAAAGTGCCTAGAAGAACAGCAGCAAAGAATGGGGAAAGAGGCGGCATGTATAGATATCATTGGTGAGTTTGAACTTCCCCAGTCACTGGTTAGAGTGAACCTGCTCAATTTGGTCTCAAAGGCAGAAGAGATGTGATGGAGTGGGAATCTTCTGCCCTATTTCTATGAATCCTGTGTGTGCCTCAGTTTCCCTCCTATGCTGCATGATCTCCTAAAGGTGGAAAAGGACTGTTTATTCCTGGGCAGGCTACCACACTGGTGGGTCTGATACTTGGTGTTCTTGAGTGTGGGGCCCATCTCATTGCAGAGGCCATGAAGACATGGGCGGGTCTGCCTCAGTTGGACTTGCTGAATACAGCTCATGGTGGGAAGCAGGAGAGTGGAATAACCATCAGTCCAGCCTAAAAAGGCGGTGAAGGTGCTTACCCTCAAGTAGACCTGTCCCTGGGGACGGATCTGCCCTCAAGGAAGAGTGGGATCCCAAGGGGGTCTGACTCACTGAAAGGGCCCTCCCAGAGGCTGTCCCAAAGCTCTGGATCCATGACAACTAGTAATTTAGGTCCCCTGAGTTAAGAAATTTTTCTCAAAACTCATGATTTTTAAGACAATTGTGATTTCTTTTTTTGGTGCCAGACTCATGAGTTGTTTAATATTTGGGGCTGGAAGTAGTCTTGGGGTTTTCTACAGGGGGAACTTGCCTGGAGCAGCTATAGAGCTTTAAATTCACCTGCTATCTTCTGAAAGAACTTCCCCATGTAGAAAAGCCCTTACACTTACTATATTTACAAGTATGCTTATTATACTGTGTTATTACTTTATTATATGTTAACAAAACAGGGGTGGTATACACACTGCAATCAACCCTCCACCGACAAAATAAAACCATCGTGACGGGGGTGTACGGCTTTGTTGGCTTAGCTGGGATAACAGTCAGTGCAGACACCGCATCCCCTTACATTGGTGGTGGGGCTGTCATTCTTTTCAATTTAGTGGAGCAGTGAAATTGACGAGTAAGTTCAAGTCCAGGCAGCTGGAAGCCCTGGGAACTGGTTCCCGCTGGACTAGGAGCCGGGGCAAGAAATCCAGGTGGTTCTCCATCTGCTCCCACTGGTGCAGCCTTGTCAATTACACAGCTGAGCCATGAAACTGACAAGGCTGCCTGTACCAGCAAAGGACAGAGAAGCCTGGGTGGCTTCCCTCAGCTGCCAGCAGGGAAAAGGGAAGGGAGAAGTCCCCGGATGTGACCAGGAAGCAGGCCAAAGGGAGGCCCTAAACCTGCAGGCTTCTGGCAGGGAACTGAGAGGCGGGGCTCCCAGCTCTCCACACTGCCCCTTAGGTCACTGGAAGTGCTCCTGGTGAGGACATACTCCGCTGACCCAAGGAGGGCAGTGTGGACATCAGCCACCATTGCAATTACAGTGGTAGCTGTAAGTCGACCTATGTTAGCTCAACTTATTTAAGAGTAGACAAGGCCTCAGAAAGGTGGCAGCTAGCAGTGCAAGTGTGGTGCCGTCAGGGAGGACAGACATGCAGTTACTTCAGGAACTGTGACACCTCCACTGGACACTGACTAGGCTGCCAGCCTCCCTTCATCCACACCAAACCATTACAGACAGTCGTACGGCAATTTGGAAAGAAGACCTGTTTAAAAGAGCCAGATCTGTTCAAATGCTCAATGCACCAAAGCTAAGAGAGCTCTAGAAAGAATCCTCATTAAGTCATCTAGACTCTTAGAACAGAATCTGGCTTATGAAGTCAATTTGCCTCAGTGGAAAGCCATGCTGCTCTGAACGCTCCTTTTAAGAAGAGGAAAAGAAACCTCAACTCTTGGCCTTTGCTGATTAGAGTTAGGGTAATCATACATGGCTTCTGTTAAACTCCAGCTGCCAGCTCCATGCATGGAAAATTCAGGCAAAACAGCAGCAAAAATGGGCAAGTGACTTTCAAAAATCAAATCTACAGGAATAGGAGGTTTAGAGCAGGATAATGAAAATCATTAGAAGCAGAAAATCTTGCATACGAGGAGAGACTGAAAGAGATTCGGGTTTATATGTGTGAGAGCAGGATATGATAGAGATGAAAAATAATGAATAGTGCTTCTAGCTATCTAATGAACTTATACGGTCCTGACTGAGTACCTCATAATATTTAAATGGATTTATCCTCACGACGCGCCTGTTAGAATGAGGAAATACTGCCGGAAGTTTCCACACACCAAAGCTTGTCTCAGCTAAGATCACTGTATCCAGGGGCTCCTTGCATCCCTACAAGCTCCTTGAGTGCCACCCTCCACTTTTTCTCTATTTCAGGGACTCCTCACAACCCCTGCCAATCTTCCCCCAACCCCAGATGAGGATTCCCCAATCCTCCACCCCCCCGTTAAGGGTTGTGTTGCCCCATTCCCACCCATATCTCATCTTCTCCCTCTACCAAGGGCTCTGAATGCCCCTCCCTGTCTTTCCCTCCATATCAGGGTACCCTGTTTCCCACCCCATCAGAGGCTCTGAGCACTGCCCCCTCATCAGCTTGATGGCATTTCTGGCTGACAAATAGGGAAACTAAGCACAGAGAGACTAAATGACTTGCCCAGAGCCAAACAGGGAGGTCTTTGGCAGAGCAGGGAACTCATAGACTCTAAGGTCAGAAGGATCAATATGATCAACTAATCTGACCTCCTGCACAATGCAGGCCCCAGAACCTCACCCACCCACTCCTGTAATAGACCCTTAAGCTATAACTGAGTAATTGAAGCCCTCAAATAATGATTTAAAGAGTTCAAGATACAGAGAATCCACTAGCAAGTGACTTGTGCCCCATGCTGCAAAGGAAGGTGCCCCAGGACCTCGGCCAATCTGCCTGTAAAAAATTCCTTCCCAACCAAAAATATAATGAATATTTTGAACCTGGGTCTCCCAAGTCCTAGGCAAGTGCACTCACCGTTGGACCTTCCTTCCTGTCCTGGAAAAGACTGTCTTTCAGTGCGATAGAAATCAGGGGAAGACAAATAAATTGGAAGAGGAAACATTTAAAAACAGACTAAAACCACCTTTTTAGCCTGTGGAACTCACTGAGACTGGATGGCGAGGCCAATAA
Source organism: Pelusios castaneus (assembly GCA_007922175.1). NCBI lineage: Eukaryota > Metazoa > Chordata > Testudines > Pelomedusidae > Pelusios > Pelusios castaneus. The sequence continues at coordinate 2,570,291 of ML685770.1, read as the reverse complement.
ATTAACAGGCCTCAAAAGCGCTCTACATAGTGATGTGAATATTAAGTCACATGGGAATAAGTAAGAAAAGTTCTGCACACTCTCACTGGGTTTAGCTGTGGTTTTACCCCATCTCAAAAAGCAATACTGCCATCTTACAACTGAACTTGCAACGGTAATAGAGAGTCCATCCAGATGTGGAAGATGCCCACTCCCTTTCAAGGCCCTTCACAGCTATTCCTTACCTACCCATCATCTATCATTCACTATCAGGCTGCTGATGCCTGCATGCCAGCCGCCCATGGTACCAGCCGCCACTGTCCTTTTGTTACATTTGCAAACAGATCTCTTCAGACTTTCTCCAATGCTGCCCTCATGCCTCGGAGCAGCTCCTTGTAAACACCTGCAAAACCAACTCATTATCCTCCTCAAGTCTCACCTTTGCCATGATGTCTACCACATACTCAACAATGGTTAGGCCAGCTGGGTGCTGAGACCACTGCCTGTCATGCTGACTCCTTAGATCCCCCATTTGTCTGTTTCCATCTGTTGTGTCTTGGCTTACGCTTCGATTCGCTTCACTTGGGGTCACAGGCTGTCTTAGTGCCAGGTACACAACCACAGCACAATGGGGTCATGGTCCATGATAACACAAATAATAAATAATAAGAAGTGCTGATGAACATGGAGAGACCAGAGCACACCAGGGAAGCTAATTAAAGCAAGCACCCTTTATTTAAAGAGACAGGCTCTCCTAGCTTCCAGGGCTGTTACCCTAGCTGCAGATGATTAGACAGTTCCCACCCTGTCTGGTGACCCATGTGCACTCAACAACTCGGGGGTCATCTGAAGTTCTATTTAAATGCCTTTGGCACACAAGAATGACTGGAGCTGGCAGCCAATGCACAGATCCAGTCTCTACTGAGAAAATCCCAGGAATTAAAGGGCTCTTATCTAGCAGAGAAGCGAGAAGAGAACCAACAGATGGAAGTTAAATATCAGACATAGTCAAATGAGAAACAAAGCACAGCATTTTAACAGAGCAGATGATTAGCCAATGGAACAAAATCCCAGGAGAAGGGGTGGATTCTCCATCTCCTGAGATCTTCAAATGCAGACTAGCTGTCTTTCAGGAATTCATGTAGTCAAACATACAAGACTGGGCTCCACACAGGGTAACTGGATGAAATTTCGCTGGCCTGTGCTATACAGACAGATTATTCATATTTATTATTTGTACTGCTCTTGTGCCTAGGAACCCAAGTCATGGTTAAGACCCCATTGTGCTAGATGCTGTACAAACACAGAACAAAAAAAACAATCCAATGGTCCCGTCTGGCCTTAAAGTCTATGAAGGGGCAGAAAAATGTCTAGATGACCTAAATGGAGAGAGAAAGAGACCTGCCTCTGCTCTATCTTTATGTTCTGTGCTACAAAAAAAGATGTGGGTTTCCTCATAGCTGCACCTGGATGCCAAATAACCATGTTTACTAACTATGCCTTGTACTTTCGTAAATAGCTACTTACATACATTGCTGCTGGGTTCTGCAATAGAGGACGGGGAAGCCAACGTGGGGGCCTGATCTATTTCAAGGGATATTACCCTAATCCTAGACACTATCATGTCCTTTTGTAAACAAACCCCAGTTGGATGATCTGACTTTCAGAAGTGTCCCAGGGACACTGTATCTGCACATTTTTTAAAAAACTCAATTCTGCATGCATGCAATCTATTAACAATACAAACTCCAAATTGACCCATCTAGATCATGTGACCACAAAAGCAATCCGTTTAGCAGGAAAAAAAGTAATGAAAGAACCTAAACAATCATCATGTGTTCCCTTTCAAAACTGGACCAGCCACAGCAGTTGGGACTCTGGCAAGTTATCAGCTGGCATGATCCATGAGAACCAACATAGCACCTCCCCCTCTAACCTGGCACAAAACCCCCTGGGATTCTGCTGCAGCATTTTGCTATTAATGAAATCTGCAACCACTTACCCAGTAAAGGCATCATTATGTGGGGTGGAAGGTTTTTAGCTTTGAAAGCATCTTTTTTGGGGTGTTGGATCAGCAGATGTTTTACTACAAAACAAGTTTTACAGTCAAGTTGTATTTTTTTAAATAGTATCACGGTGGCAGCTGGAGACCTGATTAAGATCAAGGCCCCCATTGTGCTGATTCTGTAAAGGCCCTGACTCAGATCGGGGCGGAGGTGCATTGGACACTGCCAAGAGACAGCAAGAGTGAATCACTGTCTACAAAGATGCACCAATACAAGTCAGTTTAGTTAACCAGCTACTGAGCGCAGGCAGACATTTCAAATCAATGTTGACTTGGCTTGCATTGAATTTGCTTCATTTAGCAAGGAATCCATTTTTGCTAAAAATCTATGTAAATCAGGTTTAAGTTAAAATAATTATTTTCTATGTTTAACTACATAGATTTTTAAACTAATATGTAAGTAACTTTATGTAGATCAGGCGCCTATCTGTGTCCAGGAGAATTTATAGGCTAGGATCTAAGACAACGTATTTCTAATGGAGGTAGGAAAGTGTTTCTGTCATCGGACAAGGCTCCATGGCAAACTCATCTAGAATACTGCATGCAGTTCTAGTCACCAAAGATGAACCCAAACTGGCCCAGATGCAGAGAACGATCAGGCTGATCAGGAGAACGATGCACCCATCTTATGAGAGGAGAATGAAAGCATGGGGCTGTTTAGCCCAACCAGAGGAAGGTCAAGGGGGTTCTGTTTGCTCTCTATAAATACATTAGAGAGGTAACACCATGAAGGGAGAGGAGCTGGCACAACCCCCACTGAGGATAAAAAGCCAGGAATCAATTAGGGCTGAAAACAAGAAGATTTCTACCTTGTCGGAGGAGAGAGGTTCTGGAACAGTATCCCTGGAGAAGGAGTGGGAAGGACACAATCCAACTAGCTACCAGCAAGGGTAATTAACCAGCAGCTTAATAGATGATGGGTTGTGATGGATTCTCCATCACTGGCAATTTTTAAAGCAAGATTGGATTTTTTTTTAAAAATAGGTCTGCTTTAGGTCAACCAGGAATCAATTCAGGGCCACTCCTATGGCCTGCAGTATACTGCAGCTCAGACCAGATGATCACAGTGGGCCCTTCTGACCTTAACATCTATAAAGCTAGTTTTAAGATGAATTAATGATGGAATTCCGTGCAACCGCAAGGAACTGGACTCAGTGACTCAGGAGGTTCCTTCCAGTCCCATGTTCCTGTCTTGCTTACACACACTAATTGTTCCACTTTGACTCTACTGGTACATAGTCTTTCTTGTGTGGTATAGAAGTGCTGATATGGGGAAAGGAACAAGTTACACCAGTCCCAGGCTTCTTTATACCAGCTACTAAAGACCTGGCAGAGAAAGGCAGAACAAGAACCAATGGCTGGAAGTAAAAGCCAGAAAAACTCAAATTAGAAAGGAGGCCCAGTTTAACAGTCCAGGTGACAAACCATTGGAACAAATTCCCCGGGGAAGGGGTGGATTCTCCATTTCTGAGATCTTCAAATCAAGATCTGGCTGCTTTGCTGTAAGACGCTCTTGTGAAACGAAGTCTGGAGTCAGTGCAGTGGCAGCTAGGTGACATTCTCTGGCTTGTGCTATCCTAGATGCTCAAATGGTCATATCTGTTCTTAAAAATCCTGTGACTCTATATTGGTTTAAAAATAGATTTAGAATGACTTAGCCTCTCTGTGCCTCACCATCCCATGTGTAAAAGGGAATCATTCCCTAGCACACGGAGTGTGGTGAGGATAAATACAATAAAAGCTATGAGGCACTCACATACTATAGTAGCGAGGACACTATCAAGTATCCAAGTTTTACCGTAGATAAGTTTCCATACTAGTCTAACCAGTTTTCAATGGCAATGCCCTCTGGATACCTCTTCTATAATGCTCGGTTCCTCAAAATCATTGCCAGTAATTTGTACTGGGGTAAACATAGGAGTCTTAATCATGGACCATTGTCCCACTTTGCCAAGCACTGCACAAACAGAATACAAAGGTAGCCCTTGCCCCACAGGGACAAGGCCTCATGGGATCTTTGTGGAGAAAAATCCATATGACCAGGCGCCCAAAGAGACAGTCCTTCAGCTACATATACCTACATGGAATTTCTGATGCCCAGTTCCTATTAGTTTTACACAGAAACTGGGTTTCCAAATTCCTCTGGCAGCTTTTGAAGCTTTCAGCCCTGTGCATGTTAAGATGGAATTAAAGCACCTGCAGCAATTGCTAATTACTGTGAGGAAGAAAAAGAAACTAAGTGCATGTAGCTTAGCTAAATGATGACTAATAGGGACATAGCCAGATACTTCAGAAGCACTTTAACCCTGAAGGAAGGAAAGGAATTGAATGCCGTGCAAGAATGAGGAGGTGAAATTCTCTGGTGTGTGTTGTGCAATATATATCAGTGTTTCCTTAGCCTTTTCAGATTGGTGGCCCTTTGTTCCAAGATTAAAAAAAGAAAAGGTAATGACACTTACCATAAAGATAAATAAAGTACCAGTGATAACCCTAGTTAATTTATTGGTGTGTGGGTTCAAGAGATTTCAGGTAGTTTAAGATCAGAAGGAACCATTAGATCCATTCTGACCACCTCTAAGGCACAGGCCAGTATATTTCACTCATATGCCACTATATTAAACCCAAAGATTAATATAAGGTTACATTAAAGTATCTCAGCCCTCAGTAGATTGAACTATTGTGAGCTCCAAGCAGGGCACAGGAGAGACAGAGAGGCCATCAATGCCTGAGGGAATTGATAGAGTGAACCATGCCCAGATGATTCTAGTGGGCAATGCAAACCCCATGCTGCACAGGAGAAAGGAAAACCCCAAAGTCCTTAATCTGACCAGGAGGGAAAATTCTTTCCTGATCCCAAATCTGTTAATCTGTTGGACCTGGACCTCTGGGCAAGACCCATAATTGAGACAACTAGAAAGAGGGGTCTTGGTACAACCTCAGAGCAGCAGACCACCCCCTCTGTCGTCCCATCTCCATCCCTGATGCTGCAGGGGAGGTGGGGTGGTAACCAGATTGCTACAGAGTGCTGGATGTTGAAGGTGAGGGTAGGTGGGGAAGGAGTCAAGCAAGGTTTTCTTTGCTTTAAATCAGTGGTTTTCAACCAGTGTGCCAAGGGGGCCTGCCACTGCCAGTCCCTCCGCCCTGGCGGGACGGTGGATGGTGACGTCAGCCAGGGCAAGCTCCAGCCGGTAGGAAGTTTTGCCTTGGCCTCCTCTTCCGACTGGCCTCCCTGGCATTCAAAGTGGCCGAAACAGGGAATGAGGCAGGAAGGAAGTGAAAGAAGCCAGTCAAGCTAAGGAAAGCAGGGCAGGAGGTCAGGCCCTGGGAGCGGCTAAGTGGGCTTCGGAGAGTGCCACTCTTCCTTCAGCCACAGCCTGCGGAAGTCCGCTGGTCTCCTGGGAGGTGGGAGCCTGCGCCTGCCTCTTGGCCTTCCAGGGAGGGCTACCTGGAGCCCAGGAAACAAAGGGGGCCCAAGGGCTGGAAGGAAGAGCCCAGCTGAGTGCCCATGGGAGTGGCCCACACTCCTGTGCAGCCCAGCCGGGTGCTCAGTGGTGCTGGGCCTGCTTGGGGAGCTGTCTGCCAGCCATGATCCAGCGAGAAGTGCTTCTCCTTGGTCAGTGAGTTGCAGGCCCCATGGATGGCATGGGAGAGGCTGTGGGGAGCAGAGGGGAGCTGGTTGAGAGCCATGAGAACTGTCCAAGTGTGCAGGGAAATTTTGTACAAAAGGCAATGAAAATCAATGCAAAACAAACCTTGTTTCATCTTAAACAATATTCTATCCAAACAAAATTCTAACTCATAAAACTTGTGAAAATTAATCATCAAATTAAAAGCGAGGTATCGGTCTTTCGATTCTAAAACATGAAATTCTGAGCGCAGGTGGCCAATTAGGCAAAATGGAGATAATGTGTATATTTTTCCAGTGAACTTGAAACAATGTATTTGACCCTTGTGTCCCTTGTTGTAGGCAGTATGTTGCAAACCTCTCTAGTAAGACCGTAACCATAGTGAATGTAAGTAAATGTGATGTTTATGAGCAATCAATTCAGCTGAAAAAAGTGGGTGTGCCATTGTATTGTTTGTCTCATTGAACATGCGGTGTTACTGAAAAGGTTGGGAATCACTGCTTTAAATTGTAATAATATTTTCAAGGACTCAGGATCTCCACCGCCCACTGTGGGTTGACATCTTCCCCAAGGGTCACAACCCATCAATGCTTTTCAACAGGACTAGATAATTAGAATTGTCCCTGTGACAAATGTAAGGACTCTCTTTCATAATTAGTAATAGGATATCTGGATCTGTCACTAGCAGGGAGTATCTGTCTATGTGGGTTTTACCGTCTCATCCCTTTCTGCATCACTCCACTGGCTTGCCCTTCTCTAGCACATCAGGGGAAAGCTACCTGTCTTCCCTTTCAAGGCCCCACCCTTCATGGCCAATCCCCACTCAACACATCAGCTCTCACTCATGACAGAGAAGCAGACTCCACAATTCCAACCTTACCTATTGCCTCTTTAATCTACTAACAAATAAGCACCTTGGTACATCCTCCTGTCCCTGGCGAACCTTGGCACTCGGGAGGAGTTTCCTGTAAAAATCTGCAAACCTACTTCATTATCCTCCTTCAGACTCTCCTTTGCTATAAGATGCCTCCAAAGAAGGATGTATATATACCACTACCCATCATCCTGACCAGAGTTCTCTTACTGTTCTCCCTCGCCTGTCTGTATCCATCTGTTGTCTCCCGGCTTACACTTAGTCAGCTCTTTGGGGCAGGGACCATCTTTCTGTTCTTTGTTTGTACAGCGCCTAACACAATGGTGTCCTGGTCCATGACAGGGGCTCCCAGGTGCTACTGCAACACAGAAATACATCGTAATCTGTACCATTTGGGGGTGGATATTTCATTCAAGGTCTGACTGGGTAGTACAGAGGGAAAAGAAAGACAAGACCCATTCTATGGTCAACTGTACACTAGAAAAGTTGTGCAGGTATAGCTAAGACTGGTCGAGCAGTGAAGCAAGCCCTGTAAAAGCACTAGTTTGCTATAATTACTGCACCTACACCAGGGTTTTAGCTGGCACAGAAACGTGGCCCCAAAAGCTCAACTCAGTCTTCCCACTAACAAGCAGAGGTGGGCCAGAACTCTCTTGTGTGGGCCTCCTCTAATAGTCACTTAACAGCTTGCCCCGAAGGATCATAAAGAGGCCAGGCCAGAACAACACTCATTACTTTTTTGCTCTTAGAGCCCAGACCTGCTTGAACAGGGAAAGTTGGACTGGAAGAACCAGACAGAGTCAACAGATCTGGGCTTAACTTGGAGAATGTAAACTGATTCTGTTCTTATAACTTAAGACAGGCTTACCCTACCTGCTTCTGCCAATGGCCAGAGGAGCCATCTGACTGACTGTAGTGCCAGGGAAAGCTGCTGGTGTAGAATGAGGTAGAGCGTGAACTTAGAGCACAACAGCTATTCCAAAATAGCCTCCACGCGGACACTTATTCTGAGCAGGAGTTCTTTTTCCAGTTTAGCTGAATGCAAATTCAAAAGATCATTAAATCTAGTCCCTGTTATTGCAGTCAACTCCCGCCTGGAAACCCGGCAGAAATTTTCAAAGTTCCATCTTCAAACTAGGTGCGTCCTTGCTCTCTACCATGGAAGGTTATTCCAGAAGCTCCCTCCTCTGACTCCTAAAAACCTCCTCATTACCAACTTCAGCTGATTCCTGACCAGCATAATCCCATTTGTTCTTGTGCTGACATTGTCTTAACTTCAGTAGCTCTTCTCCCTCCTCGGGGTTCTCCCCCGCTGTATTTGGAGGAAGCAACCAGATCCACTTCCAGTCTTCATTTGGCCAAGCGTTTCCTCCTCTAAGATCAGCTCTCCATTCTGCTGAGCAGCCTAAAACTGTTCTCTGCACCTGCATCAAACCAGATTAAGCTAAACCAGAAAAAGGCACTCTTTCTCCAGAATCTGTATCCAGAGAGGAAATGTGATTGCAATAGCTATTGCAGTCAATTTCCCTTAATAGATCCAACTGCTGAAACAACCACAACGCCACCCCCGTGATTTTATCAAGAATCTTGCATTATTACATTTTCAAAAAGCCCCAGGCTCATATGATGTGTTGGAATGTGAACTTTCTTTTAGAAAAACAACAAGAGGAATACCGCCCTTTGCAATTCCAGAAAAGAGTTTGAAACGGTGCCCCCGAAAGACTCAGAAACCAGAAGACAAAGAAAAAGATACCAGTCTTTTCTAAAATCTCCAGATTTGTACAACACCAGACCCACACTACTGTAGTGCTCGATTGCTGATTTGTTGAAGACATTGGCAATACTGCTGTCCTCCATGGAGACCTATTGAATTTTCATTGCACTGCTAGATTACCAGTGTTAATCTGCAATAATTTTCCGAGTCCTTCTCCCCTGATCAGTACAGTCTTTCAGCTCTTGCTGGCTTGATGAGCAGCCCTCCCTGCCAGTCACAGGCAACAGGGGCCTTCCTTCATTCTACCAAGCAGCATACAATGGTCTCCACGCTCAGTCATGCAGGTAATCCAATTAGTAACCAAAAAGTTGCCAGCTACTCAAAGAAAGGAGAGTTCTAAAATGACACTGATGTCACCTTGCCTGAGACCGCAGACAACATGAGTCAAACTGCTCTGGAGGAAGGGCAGAGCTGCCCGTTCTGTAACCAATGCAGCAACACCTGCCCAAAACCTGAGCCAAGTGCTCTAAGGAGGAGGCGGGGGCCAGCACCTTATGTAAGGATCTTAGATGGATTTAACCTCTCAACACTCCAATGAGGCAGAGTGGTGCTATTATCTCCATTTTAGAGATGCGGAAACTGAGGCACGGAGCAGCTATATGACTTGTTCAGAGTCACAAAGAAGCTCTGTGGGGAAGCAAGAACCTGAACCTCCCACATCAGAAGCTAGTGCCCTAACCACTGGATCATCCTTCCTCCCTTGGAGGACTGCCACTCTGGTCTTAACGCTACTACGGGCTTGGGCGCTGAGACCAGTGGGCTCCATGGCTCAGACCTCGGAACATAAAACAAGGGTGGCTACCCCGTGGAATTGTAGGAAGCATTTATCTAGTGGTTAGACCAAAAAATCAGGTTCTCTTCTGGTTTCTGAGAGGAGTCTAATGATTAGAGCGGTGGCCCTCAGCCTTTCCAGACAGCTGAACCCCTCCCTAAAGCTCGATTTGTCTTGTGTTCCCCAAGTCTCACTTCCCTTAAAAACCGCTTGGTTCCAAAATCAGATCTAAAAATACAAGGTTGGCACAGCACACTGTTACTGCAAAACGGCTGACGGATTTTCTCATGTTTACCATAGAAATATAAAATAAATCAACTGGAGTATAAATATTGGCCATACGTTTCAGTGTATAGTATACAGGGCTGCATAAACAAGTCATTGTCTGAATGAAATTTTAGTTGGTATTGACTTTGCCAGAGCTTTTTATGGAGCCAGTTGTAAAACTAAGCAAATACTTAGATTCCTTGATGGACCCTGGAAGATCTCTGTGTACCCCCAGGGATCCGTGTACCCATTAGAGGATAGTCGAAGCTGGGAGTCCTGGGTTCTATCCACAGAGAGGGAAGGGGGGGCTAGTTAGAGAAGGGGTGCAACTAAGATAAGACACTGGAGCTGTATGCATAGCTCTGCCACTGAGTCACTGTGTGCCCTTGACCAAAACCCTTTCTCCTCTCTGTGCCTCATTCTCTCCTGCTGTAAAATGGTGAAAATGCTAGAGTGCACAAAGTTCATCAGAGTCATGAGGCCCCCCATGGTCAAACGCTAACTCAGCTTGCCCCCAGGCCCATCTTCTATCTAGTCTAAACCACAGAGAACCGCGTCAGGCTGTCAAGGACTGGAATGCTGAATACAACTCAGATCAACTATGTTCTAGAAAGATGAATCCAAATTGGCCCAGCTGCAGAGAAGGGCTGATCAGGGGAAAGGAAAGCTGATCTTACAAGAAAAGATTGAAAAGCTGGGCCTGTTTACCCGGCCAGGGGAAGGCTGAAAGGAGATCTGGTTTCTCTCTAAAAAATACTCCAATAGGGTGTAACACCAGGAAGGGAGAAGAGCTGCTGAAGCTAAAGGACAATGTTGGCACAAGAACAAATGAGGGAAGCCTGGCTTGGAATCAAATGAGGTGGGAGATGAGAAGAAGGTTTTTAATGCATCAAAGAAGGGAGGTTCTCAAACTGCTCCCAGTAAGAGGAGTGAGGGGGGCGCAAACCACCCACCGAGTTTAAAAAAGGAGCTGGGTAAGTTTCTGACTGAGATTCTGTAAGAGGATTGGCTGTGACCCAGGAGGCTACTTCCTTCCTAAGACAAACCCAATTTTCTAAAGCTTATTTCTTCCCTCAGATTCAGGAAGCTTCCTCCAAGGGCTGGTCTTCGCTGCCGAGCAAACTCAAGTCACTCTAGCTCAAGCAACAGCAGCCACATCACGAAGTAACCCTCGAGTGTCTGCGTCCACCCTATGCTCCCCCTTTGAGACCGTAAGGCACGTGACATCCCACGGTTCTTAGCACTGCAGTCACCGGAGTCACTCTGAGTTCCTTCTCAGAGAACTGTGGGAAAGCTTTTTGGACACACAGAAGGGGGAAGGGCATTGTGGGAAGGTACTCGGGGACCAGTTGCACTTGGGAAGAGCTAGCCTTCATCCACACTACAGAATGGTCATGTTAAAGGTTCTCAGGCTCTTCTATAGCACTTTTCACCCCTTCTCACCACCTCAAAGCAAAGGAGGTCAATATCTTTATCAACACTGAGGCACAGAGACGGGAAGTGACTCGCGCAGTAACTCCGCAGGGTAACGGCAGAGCTGGGAGTACTACTAACTCTCCAGAGTCCCCACCCACTGTTCCAGCCATTAGGCCACACTGCTGACAAGTTACATTCACCTGAGTTTTAGCCTCTAACCTGCCTTGGACCAGCCATATCGAGTTAAAAAGCACCACCGCACCTGAGCTAAAAGTCTGTGCACATGTGGACAGGACTTGAGTTTAAACACAAGTGAACCTTCCAGGGAGGACAAGCCCCAAAGGGAGTCCATCATAAACACAAAAGTCATTAAGATCCTTCATTCACACACACCCCAGTGCTTAAGGCATTTCCATGCAGGGATTTGACTGAAGAGCGGGCATCCGCTTCACCAGCCTCGCTGCAAGGGATCCATTTCAGGGTTACTTGTCAGCAGCCGTTTCGTGCTAGGACACGAATCAAGACAGTGCCAGGGGCAAGATCAAAAATGTGTTCTGCCATCGCATAGGATGTTCCTATGGGTGTGAAGTCTAAGAGCCATGGTGGGGGCTGGAACACTGGATTAAACAAGATGAGGCAAGACAGAACAGTGCAGGAAGGTGCAGGACTCAAAATCATGTGGGTACAGCAACAGGCAGCTTTATGGAAGAGGATCATCCCAAATGTTCCCTGCAGCCAGTTGGACTGTCATTCCCATTATGATGGAAAATCTTTAAACAACTAGGAAAACGATAGCACTATTTCATGAAGGTGATCACACTCTGGATTTCTCCAATCCCTCTGGAAGCTCTTTCCCAAGCCAGATCCCCTAAGATCCTTTGCCCCCACATTTCCTGCAGCTGTCCTAACAGAGGAGAGCAGCTGTCTTGGCAGTTAATAGATTTTGAAGGCCAAAAGGACTACCAACCTACTCTAGCCTCCTATATAGCACAAGACCTAATTACCCCGTATGTGTTTCTCTAAAAGCATCTTCCAGAAGAGCATCCAATCTGGAAATCTCCCCAGCTTCACCGGCTACCATGTGCACATCAGCCCCATCCTCCACTGACCGCTGTAGAATGTCTAACCAAGAACAAAGACTCAGTCTTTAACTTCAAGGCTCCCCATGGTCTGGGTCCAAGGTATTTAAAGGATCCCAGAGGAAGATCATAGCTGACAAATCTGTTCCTCTGGCACAAAGTAGCTCTCTACTGGCTCACCTGTGTAGGAAAACCAACTCAGGATCCTGTCAGAGGCTGTGGAATGAACTTCCCAAGGATTAAAGACCATCACCAACCTCCACATCTTCCATTCCAAGGGCCTGGCACAGTCCTTTGACCTTACCTTCTCTGGCATAAATACAGAGCAACTGTATATTTAAAAGACCCAAAACCCCTCCCCTTCCAAAACAAGACACTCCTCTGCATATGCAGACACGTATAGGTGCGTAGAAGCAGTTGTTCAATGCTCTACTGGAAGGTATTCACATACTATAGCAATGAGCAGGGTATAAGAAACTAGACTGACCAGATTAGAGCTAATCAAGTTGCCACTGAGTGATTTTAGAAAACAGCAGCAACAAGCTTTCACCCTTCGAAACATAAGAATCACTGGATCACGTATAGGTCCATACAGTCCAGTCCCCCTGTCTCTAACATGGCCAGCACCACATGCAGCAAAGGAACCCCACACTTAGAGAATAACTTTTTGTTGGGCAAGTTTCCTCATGACCTCTAAAAGTTACAGATCAGCTTATGACCTGAAGCGTGAGGTTTTATTTCATTTTAGTATCTATTGAAACAACTCTGGACATTTTTGTCATATTCAGACTAGAAATAAGGCATAGATTTTTATCCTGGAGGCAGCTTAATCGTTGGAACACCTGACTCAGGGCCGGGGTGGGTTCTCCATCACTTGGAAGCTATCATTCAAGACTAGATGTGCCGCTAAAATGATCCGCTCTGGCTCAACCACCAATCTGGGCTGGAGGCAGGAATGGCGGAGAGAATTCTCAGAGCTGGGTTATGGAAGAGGTCTGACTGGACGATCAGAATGGTCTCTTCTGGCCTGAGACACACATGGGGGCTTGACTTTTTGCAGCACTAACCCTAGCTCTGCATTAAAGCCAGTGTTTGTGTTGAATAGGCCTTTCCCCAATGCAGACCACACAGCACCACTTGTCATGATGTGTTAGGAGACAGCCGGTTACACAGCACAAATTACAAACAGATGCACTGTTACTAACATGTATATTGTAGCAGCATCTGGAAAGCAGCAGAGTTGGGGCCCCCCACTTTCCCTGCCCAAACCTCAGCCAAGATCAGAACAATCAAACCCATTGATTGTGCTTGATGTCACACTGACCCTGACAGCGATTGGAGGGCCCTCTATCGTCTCAGACACCACACAGAGCTCCCAAACTGAGACTGGGAGCTTTCCATCGCGTTGGACATTTCAAAGATGCCCTGCTGGTCAAGGGGTAGGAGCCCACCATATGGGGGGAACCTAGGCCCTTCTGTGTTCAGGGGAATCCTCCATTGTGCCATGTGCACCACAGACCTCCTGGCTGAGATTGGGTGTGACCCCATTTTTCTGGACAACATACAAACATGTTAAAAGACAGCACCTTCTCCAAAGACACAAAAGGTGAAGAAGATGATGACGGTGCAGTGATTAGGGTGCTACTGAGAGACCCAGGTTCAACTTTGTGCTCTACCAGAGTTCTTGAGTGTGGCCTTTAGTCTCTTTGTGCCTCAATTTTCCCATCTGTAAAATGGGAATAGCAGCACTGCCCTACCTTATAGGGGCATGATTAGATAAATTGGAGAAGAATCGAAAGGTGATAAAGAACTGTTTAAATGGGAGACTACAACAGGCTGTAATGAATAGTGAACTGTTGGGCGTTACTGGTGGAGTTCCTCAGGGATCGATCTCAGGACCAACCTTAGCTAACATTTTCATTAATGACTTTAGCACAAAAAAATGGGAGTGCACTAAAATAAAATTTGCAGATGAGAGAAAGTTGGGAGGTATTGCCAATACAGAAGAGGACAAGAATACCAGACAAGAAGATATGGATGAGCTTAAAACTTGGAGTAACAGAAATGGAATGAAATTTAATAGTGCAAAGTCATGTTAGGGACTAACAACAAGAATTTTTGCTATAAGCAGGGGACTTATCAGTTGGAAGCGACAGGAGGAAAAAGAGCTGGGTCTATTGGTCAATCAAACTATGACTATGAGACATCAATGTGATACAGCTGTGAAAAAGGCTAACGCAACCCTAGGATGCAACTGGCAAGATCTTTCCAGTATCGAAAGGGAAGTGTCCTCACCATTATTCAAGGCACTCATTTGCAACTCTGGTCTCTTGTGTTTAAGAACGATTAATTGAAACTAGAACAGGTTCAGGGAAAGGCTACTAGGATGGTCAAAGGGATGGAGAACCTACCTTAGGAAAGGAGACCTAAAGAACCTACAGAACAAACAAAGATGCTGTGTCATTGTTTGTTTTGCTGAATTGGACCTCTGGAACTAAAGAACTTGGTTTGTTTAGTTCACAAATGAAGGCTGAGGAGAGATTGATTGCTCTTCATAAATATATCTGAGGGATAAACATGAGGGAGGGAGAGGAGTTATTAAAGTAAGGGCCAATATTGGCACACGCGTGCGCACGCACACACACACACACACAGGATATAAAATGACTATTGATAAGTTTAGGTTAAAAATTAGACAAGGTTTCTAACCATCAGAGGAGTAAAGTTCTGGAACAGCCTTCCAAGAGGTGTAGTGGGGGCAAAAAACATAACTTATTTCAAGACTGAGTTTGATAAGTATGATGAGATTGCCTACAATGAAATATGGCCCATGACTGCTAGAGGCAATTATCTTCAATGGCCAGAGATAGGACACTAGATGGGGAGGGCTCTGAGTTACTAGAGAGAATTCTTTCCCAGATGTCCAGCTGCGGGGTCCAACTGATCGTCATATTTGGTGTTGGAAAGGAATTTTCCCCCAGGTCAGATTGGCAAAGAGCCTGGAGGATTTTCACCTTCCTGTGCAGTGGGGCCTGGTCACTTGCTGATTTGAACTAGAGTCGATGGTGGATTCTCTGTAAGATAGGTCTTTAAACCAAGGTTTGAGGCCTTTGGTAACTCAGCTATAACTTGCGGACCAATTCCAGAAGCGGGTGGGGGACCTGTGACCTGTGCTGTCCCAGAGGTCAGACAAGTTGATCATGATGGCTCTTTTTGGCTTTAAAACCTAGGAGTCTGTAAACATGTTGAAGGCTGAGAGGTTCCCAGGCACTACACAATACATGGGCCAGGTAAATAGAGAAGTAGATGAGACAAACTAGCAGATAGGGTAACTGACAGATACGGTAGTGATGGGGGGAGGGATTTCAGACAGACAGACTTCTTAGCAGTCAGGGGCTGCGACTGGAATACTCTGCACTCACAGCACAGCCATTGCGTCATCGCTATGCCAGCGGAACATAAAAGCAGCCTTTGCAGACAGATTCCCTTCCATTTTTGTTTGCTGCATGTCGTTACTGAGTTGGTCAGTTCACAGTTATGTTGGCGTATGACTCTTCCATCCTTCGCCACCACGTGGCAAACTTAATTCTGAAAGCTGGCTGCGTTTGGCTACTGAGCACTGAACACAAATTATTTCGTCTCCTCCGCTCCTTCTCAGACAAGGAATGATGCAGCAGAAGCAACCAGATGCACAGAAAGAGGAGGAATTCAAGGCAAGAAGGCTCACCTGATGGGTGACAGCTCGCAACACAACAGAAGTTAATTATGATGGCAAAATACTCCCCCCCCCGCCCCCCGTGAGAGTGTGCATGTGTGCACCGAGGGAATGCACGTGTGCCCTATAATGCTGCTTCCCCCCCCGGCCACCCACATATGTACAGGTAGGCCTGCACCTACAAAGCATTCCTCCTACATGTGCACACATGCATACACCCTCACTTGTGCACACTTGAAAACTGCTCCCCACTGTATACTTACACTCATATGTGGGCCTGCAAAGTGCTTCCCTCACACACACACACACACACACACACACACACACACACACACACACAGACCACATTCACATGTGCACTTGCAAAGTGTACTCCCTACAGATGTCGACAGGACATGTGCAGATTGCTCCGCCATATGCACTCACAAATGTCCCCCCCATATCTTCCACGACACACTTCAAATCTGCCCTTCCAGAGTGCCAGGTGCAAGGGGCTGTATTAGCAGATTCTGAAACCAGGTGATTGCTATCATCATGGCTCAGAATTGCTCCCGCTTCAACCGGGAAGTGAGAGATGCGAGAGAGCTGCTGCCTCTCTACCCACTGCAGTGCTGGATGAATGATGAAAGAAACCCCATGTTACTCCAAAAGAATAAAGAGGGGAATTTCACAGGGGCTACAAGATTATTGACCAATGACTCAGGACCACATTTTGACACCGCATGGAAAACACAAATATAGAAGCAAACTTAGTATGGGAGACTGAGTACATTACTGACATGAAGGGAGTCAAAGTCTCTAGGTGAGGTTGGCCTTCTCCCACCATTTTACAGATGGGGAACTAAGGCACAGATTGGCCATGCCCAAGCTTGCACAGCAAATCAGTGGAAGAGATGGGAACAGAAAACTGGGGTCCCAAGACCACATGATCCTCACTCCTCTCAAGGAGGTGGGAACAGAAACCAGAATTCTTGACTCTGTTCTCCTCACTGTCCTCTCCAGTGCACCTCAATCTGCCTTCCAGAGCTGGGACCAGTTGTGAGGTCCCAGTCCACTCTGTAAAGCCAACACTTAGATGTCCTCAGAGATTAAATCACAGCCATTTCTCCCAACTTTTACTACCCTGGTAAATCATTTATTGGCATGACCCTTTAACAGCACCACTAAGGGCTTACAGACACCCTGCTGTCCCACAATCATTAACTAACAAATGTTTAAATAGTTAGCTAATTAGTCTTTAATTGAAAAAAAAAAAAAAACTTTCAGCAGACATGTCCCTGAAGACAAACTACATTCTATTACAAGCCAAATGTGAGAACAGCTGTTTCACGGACAAGCCAGGGAAGAGAGAAGGGCATACCGGAGGTAGTCACCATGTGATCCCTGCAGTCAACATAAGCTGTCCTGTTCCTGAAGCCAGGGAAATTGTAGGCACATTATGCTTTAAAGGAGAATCCATTATGGGTTTCACACAGAATCTACCATGTCAGATTCTTTGCCCTGGGTTACACAGAGCTGATGGAAATATAGGGCTGTTGTCCACTGAACATTTGGATTCCCCTGCACACACAAACAAACACAGATCCAAATTGAAGTATTTCAGATTTTGTCTGAATATTTTTTGGTAAGTCACATCATGATGTAGCTTGAATACCTCATGCTCCCATTCTCCTCTACAAGCCAGGTTCACTGTTTGTTTTTATGATGCAGAAGTCTCCCCTCTTGAACTGAGCTGCAGTACGTATATCATGGTAATTCCTGACCACAGTGCATCCTGGAAGATGCAGTTCAGTGGCCTAATACTCCCATTCTCCTCTCTCTGCGGCTGGGCTCTCTAGTCAGACTACATGTCCCATGATGCAGCACACTGTCCCTTCCCAAAGAGTGGAGGCAATGTATCATGGGAGTTCACAGTTATGATGCATCACGGGAGATGAAGTCAAGCCAGAAAGCCTAGCAAACAGAGGAGAATGATGAAGGACATGAGGAAACCATACTACAACTCCCATTATTAGACAATGCAGCTGCATTTCCAAATAAAAACATTTTAGTTTTCAGTCATTTGGTTTTCTGACAAAAAATAAATAAGTCAAAGTGTTCCATGGGAAGCAAATAATTTTCATCCAAAATTCTGTCAAATCAAAAAGTTTTGACAACAAATTTTCATCCAGCCCTAGTGTTCTGCAGGTCAAACTAGATGATCAGAATGGTCCTTTCTAACCTTAAAAAACTATAAAACCCACTGTGGAAATAAAGTGAGGTCTGTTCCCTTTTTACAATGCAGCCTGTTTTCCAAACACTTTTCTCTGCTTAAAACATCAGATCTTAAGCTTCTGTTTTGTCAGAGGTCATTTTGTAAGAAGAAAGAGGTGTCTCAGCCCTAAATAAGTAACTGAGTCGGCTGAATGAAAATGAATTAAAAAAAAATTTTTTTTTAAATTGAATGTCTTCATCCAGTAGCAAAAGAGTACAGATCCTAGTTTCCTTCTTTTAGGAAACAGTGCGCCTAGAGGAAACAACAATGTTGCCTACTGGGTAGAACTCTGGACTAGGATTCAGGATTCTACTCCCAGCTCTGCCAGTGACCTGCTGGCTGATGGTGGGAAAGTCACGTCCCCGCCTTGTGCCTCAGTTTCCCCACCTGTAAAATGGGACTCGTGACCCTCCTTTGTAAAGTACTTTGAAAAATACTGATGAAAAGTGCTATAGAAAAGCTGAGTGTATTATCATCATCAGTTTCCCTCAAGTTGTTATATACATGTGGCTGCACATTAAGATCTGTACTATTCCTGCAGCCTGGAAGCACCATCTCTGCAGCTAATGCAATTCAGATGAGCTAAAGCCAAACACTTCCCTGTAGATTTGAGGCCTGCAGCAACTGGCTGTGCCTCCCGTCCTGTTCATTCAGAGCCTGAATTCCTGACACAGCCAAGCTTGAGGTTAGGAAGCAGCTGTTAGTTTCAGAGACAAGAAAGCAGCTGGGAAACTATCTGGAAGGAGGAGCAGCGTGGCACACCAAGTCAGCACAGGGAGGAGCAGAAAGATCCTGGAGTAGGCACAAAGCTCTCAGCTAGGCAAAGTGAGACGTGAGTTCACAGAGAGATGAGAGGCAGGGAGGACAAGCTGTGTCTTAGGTTGAAAATGAGACCCATGTTGTGTCACCAGAGAGGCAATGGGGGAAGCTGTATTGTGCGGGCTCATCCCACCATGCCATCCAATGCTGAACTCATGGACATCCAGCAGAGAACTAGGGGGAACAGCATGATCTGGGAGTGAGGAGGTGCTGGATTGGTACTAAGGAGACCTGGGTTCTGTTCCTGCCACTGCCCTACTGCATGACCCCAGACAAGTTCCTCTCCCACCCTTTGTCTTTGTGAGCTTCAGGGCAGAGACTGTCTTGTGCCTAGCCTGAGGGAGGCCTGTGCAGCACCTTACCCAACGGGCCTCCCCCCACCTTCACTGAAGGCTCTGTGCAATGCCCAACACAACAGGCCCTCCCCTAATCTTGTCTGGGACCTTTAGCTGCTACCACTATCCAATTAACAACAGGGTCAAGGCAGGAAGATCATTAAGAACAAGCTCTGTGGACCTTAACATGCTTCATTCACACAGCACCATGCCGCCAACTTCAGAACTAAACAGAGACCCTGCCCCATAAGCTACATCTGCATCATGGGGGGCAGGTCCAGTTCTCCCCACATGCACTCAGATGGCACCATCCTCTCCATTTTAAGACCACTATGTGAATCAGGCCCACATGCCCACTCAGCTGATGGCCATCATGGGACCCATTGCATTGCCCTCCCATCTCAATAGATGGAACAGCTTTCCATTGTAATGGGGCATCTTTTCCCCCATCCCACTGGGTCCTGCCCTAGTTTCCCCTATCCAAATCAAAGCCTAAGTTCCAATCACAGAGTGGAAAGCCAGACACATCATGCCTCTACAGACAGAAGTTATACCAGAAAATAGAGTCCTGGAGATGGCACCCTCCCACTACACACCAATAGGCAACTCCCTTACAAGCCTGAAGGCCACTTCTGGACCTTATCTCCATGCCCAATACAGACCAGACTCTGAAAGAGGACACAAGCAATATGATCAATGATCTCAGCCATTTGGCATGGTCCATGGGACCAGAGAAGCGGTCCCCTTGGGGAGAAAGGTCTGTATCTTGGGGATTGTGAGGAGAGACCAATCCAAGGCTCCCCAGCAGCACATCACAAGAGACCTTTCAAGACGCCCATGTCTGCAATCAACACAGATGGCTGGTGTGGAGCTAGCAACCCTCGAGTGATAATTACCAGGCAACGAAGCTTCACTAACTTGTGAGTTATGGATGAAATCATGTCTCATCTACCTAAAGTGCAGCGTACTCAGGAACCCTGCAGGTGAAAGCTTTGTTGGTATTAACCTTATCCCCAACCCCTTCACACAGATCCCCTCAAAGGGCTGCTTGCCTTGTTGGGAACGGCAATGGGTATGCAATGGTCCAGCACACACACCCTCTGACCTACCTGTATTATTATATTAAACCTTCACTCTTACTGCAGTACAAAGCAATCAACACTCCCCTGCACTACAAACTATGCCACCTTACACTACATATCATAGCCCCATCTTCCCAATAAAGACCGTTACCCGTATACCTCACAGACCTGTCCATCCTTCCCAATATAACCCAGTCTGCCCCCTCATTATAGCAGCAGAGGACCCATGCCCAGTCAATACTGAGGGATACAGTCTGGTCCATACTGAAGCAACAAGAACTAAAGATGACGCCATATTAAGAGGATAGAGACCAATCAATATTGAAATGGCAAAAGACCCAGAGGGTCTACAATAGTACATACGGAAAGATAGTGACTTCCTCTATCCAGGGAGATGGAATTCCTGGGCCTCCAGTGTTAGAAGGCCATGGATAGAGACAGATTTGGTCCATATTAATGGTTAGTGAATTCAAGTCTGGAGCCATACCACAGAGTTACCGATAAATCCCTATTGGAGGAGAGAATGGAGGCCACAGATTTCTCTATGTTCTGGGGGGAGGTATAAATTAGATGGCAGGGAATTAAGTCAATTACTGCCAGAAATTGTACTCAGACAAGTCTATAATGGGAAGAAAAGGAGACACAGACCAGTCTCCCACAGTACTCCCTGCCACATAGCACCCCGAGGGGCATTAGGGCCTCAGAATGATTTGTATCAGGATGGCCCAGACCAGATTCTATGGGGGCAGAGAGACAGAGGTTTACATTGGGCCTCAGACTGGGCAATTATAACCCAGTCCATATTTGGAGGCAAAGAGTAACCAAAGGCAGTTCCCTGAAAAGGACATTTAGGCATGGGAGTGGTCTGTGTTTGGGGGACCCTGCACAGAAACCACAGTGAGTTGCAAAGGAGACAGGTTTTTATGGGGCAGCTGGTGCTGGCCTATGTAGAACAATACAGCACTGCTCTTAAGGATAGGTACAGTGGGTGCCCAAACAAGTCAAGACCTCTAATATGAGCTAGTCTGGGGAGACACTGTGTATTTCCTGACAGACTGGTCCACATGGGTGATACAGACTAGTTCCTTAACAAAGCATGGACTAATCTGAAAGCCTAGCATTCTGAAGGACTCCTAACCCAACCCTTATCAGGGGCTGTCCCATATAGGACAATACAAACCAGTCCACATATGAGTGTCAAGGCCCCAGACTGGTTTCTACTGGGGAAGGAGCAGGTCCATATGGGTGGCAGAGCAGGCCAGTCCCCAAGAAAAAAAAACAATTACTAGTACATAAGAACAGTCATACTGTATCAGACCAATGACCCATCTAGCCCAGTATTCTGTCAGTAACCAGTACCAGGTGTTTCAGAGGTAATGAAGAGAATGGGGAATCATCAAGTGATCCATCCCCTGTTGTCCATTCCCAGCTTCTGGCAAACAGAGGCTAAGGACACTGAAGAGCACAGTTTTCCATCCCTTCCCATCTGGCTAAGAGCTTCTGATGGATCTATCCCCCATGAGCCTACCTAGTTTTTACTTTTTTTTAACCCTGTTATAGCCTTGGGCCTTACAGCATCCCCTGGCAAAGAGTCCACAGGTTGAGTGTACGTTGTGTTCCCTTTCTTCATTTTAAACCTGCTGTCTATTAATTTCATTTGGTGACCCTTAATTTTTGTGTTATGAGAAGGAGTAACACTTTCTTTTTTACTTTCTCCACATCAGTCATGATTTTATAAACCTCTATCATATCTCCCCTTAGACATCACTTTTCCAAGCTGAAAAGTCCCAGTCTTGCTAAGCTCTCCTCATATGAAAGCTGTTCCATACCTCTAATAACCTCTGTGGCCCTTTTTTGTACTTTTTCCAATTCCAATACTGCATTTTTGAGATGGAATGACCAGATTTGCATACATTATTCAAGATGTGGGTGTACTATGGATTTATACAGAAGCAATATGATATTTTCTGCCTTATAGTCTATCCCTTTCCTAATGATTCCCAACATTGTTAGCTTGTTTGACTGTCACTGCACATTGAGTGGATGTTTTCAGAGAACTATCCACAATGACTCCAAGATCTCTTTCCTGAGTGGTAACAGCTAATATAGACCCCATCATTTTACATGAATAGTTGGGAATATGTTTTCCAATTTTATATTTTGCATTTATCAACACTGAATTTCATCTGCCATTTTGTTGTCCAGTCACCCAGTTTTGTTAGATCCCTTTCTAACTCTTTGAAGTCTGCTTTGGACTTAGTTATCTTGAGTAGTTTTGTATCATCTGGAGAACGTGGTAAAAAGTGAGGTGGCAAAATTTGCAAATCATTTATGAATGTGTTGAACAGTATTGGTCCAAATACAGACCCTTGAGGAACCCAATTATTTATGAGTCTCCATTCTGAAAACTGACCATTTATTCCTATCCTTTATTTCCTATTTTTAACCAGTTACTGATCAAGGAGAGGATCTTCCCTCTTACCCCATGACAGTTTACTTTGCTTAAGAGTTTTTGGTACACACGAGGCAATTCAATCCAGTCAATATAGAGAAGACAAGGGAACCTAATCCATACAGAGAAGGAGGGACTGGTCCATATGGAGCCATACAACCTAGTGCATACCATGGGTGGGAGAACCCAGCCCAATCCTTAGCAGAAGTGATCCATACAGCCTGGCTGGGGAAATGGAGGAAGGAGGGAATAGGGAGAAGACTGGACCAAATAAGGAAAAGGGAGAGTCCTGCACTGATCCATATGAGGGGATACAGCTTGATCCATATGTGGAAGGAAGGCAGGAGCTGGCCCATACCATGCAATAAAGCTCACGCTATACAGGATGAGGAGCAACTGGAACATACAAGGGAAAAAAGGAAGAGAAACCTAATCCTGGGCTATACGAGGTCACACAACCTGGTCCATGGGGGAAGAATCAGAAAATGGTTCATATGGAAGGAGGCCCAGTTCTGGTCAATAAAGGAGATGAGGAGAGTTCATCCGTGGGCCATACAGAAAGGGCTGCTCCAAACATTGGGATACAGCCTTGACCCATCCAAGACAATAAAGCCAAGCCATGGGGGATAACTGGCCCATATGCAAGGATAGTCCCTATGAAGAGAAGGGGTGGCTCATGGGGGCTGGGGAAGGGTCTAGGCCTGGGGTCCATTATGTGTAGGTCCGTGCAGGGAGGGACTGGTCCATACGGGGGAGGGGAGGTACATCCTTGGTCCATTCAAGGGGAGGTCCAGTCCTGGCCCACGCGGGGAGGGGGGGGCGGAAGGGGCTGGTCCATACGGGGGTGGGGAGGTCCAGCCCTGGCCTATAGGGGGCTGGTCCATACGGGGGTGGGGAGGTCCAGCCCTGGCCTACAGGGGGCTGGTCCATACGGGGGTGCCGGAGCCCCAGGCCACCCTGCCCAAGCGATCCCTCTTACCCGCGGCGCCTCAGCCACTCGCTCCCTGGCTGTCACGTCAGGTACCAGCCACCGCGACTTCTTCAGACATCTCCGCCCCCTCAGAGCTTGCCCCACCTACCCGTCTTCTCATTGGCTGTTTCACTGCGATGCCACCTCCCATTGGCTGCTTTTGCCACACCCCCATCTCCCCTTGGTCGCGCCCCCAGCGCCCGATGGGTGGCCAAGCAGCTCTGTCACTCACCGGTTCAAGCCTGGCGCCGTACCGCCCTAGGAGTACTCAGACACCTCTCTATTGGCCACCTACTGTGAGCCTGGGTCCGCCATTGGCCAGTATATTCCATTCCCTTTTTCTATTGGACAAACCAGTTGTCAATCGGTGTTCCAAAATCCCGCCCAAAGGGGAGGAGGTGGCTGTATTACGGTAAACCCTCTGCTATCCTGAAACGGCCATTGGCTGATCCAACTAAGCCCCCCGCCTGTCACGATTGGCTGGAGTAAGGAAGGGGCAGGCCCCAACGTAGTGGGAGGGAGCTGAGTGACTCATTCATGTCGGACAGCTGGCCTGCAGGTGCTACGTGACGTCACGTGACCATAACACAGTGGCTGAGGTCGCGCGCTACAAGTAGCGCGTGCTGCCTGGGGCCAGGCTGAGGCTGCAGTGCGTACTGGCTGCGAAATGCCCCTCGGTGGCCGTGGCAGCCAGACAGTGAGCGGCCCCAAGCGGCGGCGGGTAGGCCCGTGCCCCCAGCACGCTCTGAGCAGCCCTCCTGGTGGCTGATGAGCCATTCTGCTGCAAGGTAGCAGGCAAGTGACAGAAGGATGTCTTTATTGGCAGCTGCTCCTCTGTGCATCATAAACCTGGAATAGGTTATGGAAATGACCCAGCAAGGAGTTGCAGAGGGTATTAGCTTGGGGAGCAGTGTCTGCTGGGAGCCCAGCTGTGCAAAGAGATGCATCCTCTCAGCACTCATTTTCTGCAGCACTACAATCCATGGTCTTCTAGATCCTCCCTGAAGGGGGGTGGGTAGCATGGCACAGTCCTCTCTTCTTAGGTGGGGTTGAGCTCATCACCGTTTGTAAAGCTAATGGGAGTCAAAGTCTCCAGAAACCCTGCTGCAGCAGGAAATGGAGGACAGGGACTCAGCAAGGGTCACTCACCTCTGGGAACTAGTGCTGACCCCAGCATGGCACTAGGGGTTGCTATGGGGCAGGGAGCTCAGCAGAGGGCATTCTCCCATCACAGTCAGTGCTGACTCCCAGGCCCCAATGCAGCAGTAGAGGGTGCTGTGAACTTTATAATACTACATGTTGGAGAGAGACATAAAGCCAGGCCCTTCCCCTTGGCTTACAGCACAGCTCCACAGAGGGGCTAGCCCCAGAGGTCACTGAGTTAAACACCAGAAAAAGAATCTCTTATCTCTCCAGCAGCTTCTGTGGACCAGGACACCCTTTCCACATTTTTGCTGCAGCCCTTCTCAGCACCATTCACAAATCTGATTCGCCACTCAATTTACAAATCCCCTGCAAACAAATACAAAGAGCAGCAGGGTGGGGCCATGGCTTCCTCAAATCTCTCCTGTAGGCCAGCTGCTTTCCTGGAGCAGACCTCAAGATATCATCCCACTATCTGGCTGCGTTTACACTTGTAAATTAAGTCGACTTAAGCTTGCTTAAGTCGACTTAATTTACCCTGCGTCTACACTACAGTTTCCTTAAATCGACTTAAGCAGCTTCTTAAGTTGACTTAAGGAAAATAAAGTTGACAATGAAAATTGTCAACTTTATAACACCTCCTTTAAATTTGACTTAAGCCAGTGTAGACATGGGGTAGCCCTAAGTTGATTTAGGGCTACCCCAGGACTACACCAATGCCCTTCCTGCCGGGGGGGGGGGGGGGGCAGAAGGGGAGCCTGGCATGCCTCCCCCAAAGGGCAGGGCAGAGCCCTGCCCACCCTGCCTCTATGCCCTGCCAGGGTCCCTGTTCCCCTTTGCCCCATTGTACCTATGTACAGTGGGACAAAGGCTGAGCCCCCTTGCACTGGGCAAGAGGTGCCCCCCCTACCCCTGTGGACCAGTCCCAGGTCACCCTAGCCTCTAGAAGTCGACCTAGGTGTCCAGTGTGGACACTGTTGGTCGACTTTATAAGTTCCCCCCAAAGTCGACTTTAATTTTAAGTGTAGACTCACTAAGTCGACTTAAAATTACAAGTGTAGACATAGCCTCTGAGTCTTATGTTAACAAGTGACACTGGTTTCTGTTGCAGCTGCACCAATGAGCCAAGTACTGGAGCAGATTTACTCCTTAAGTGGCACCGTATATTACAGCTTCATAACAAGTGCTGGTCAGATGGCCCTAGCTGAGATCAAGGCCCCTGTTTAATCAAGTTCCAAAGGGGTAGCGGTGTTAGTTTAGGTCAGCAAAACAAATAAATCCTGCGGCACTTTGCAAACAAATCAGGCACTGCACAGATCCTAGCCACCACTGGGGGCAGTCATGCTGCGAGCTGCACAAATCTCAGCTAAAATCAGGGCTGCTTTGCCCCACACAACTAGAGAGAGTCCCTGATCTGCCACGCTCACAGTATCTAATATAGGTAAAGGGAGAACTGGGTATAGAGGGGAATAGCAGCAATGATGGGACTAGAACCCTTATGTTCTAAGTCATCACCTAGTAGTCAATGCATTGAGCCAATTGTACTGCTGTTAGTCCCAGGAGCTGAGGTGCAGCTAAGTGGCAAAGGTTTCTCATATATATATATATATATATATATATATCTCTCTCTCTCTCTCTCTCTCTCTCTCTCTCTCTCTCTCTCTCTCCTCTTCCCCTCCCCCCCCCCCAGGGAGAAAGGAGATTTTTTGACTTATCTGGAGAGT
>ML685770.1:2491407-2543545 GCA_007922175.1 Pelusios castaneus | reverse complement strand
TCCCATGAGCGCACAGTCAGCTGAGTCTGTGTCAAAGGCTTTGTCCCATGAGAACACAGTCACCAAGGCCCTGCTTTCTGTTCCCCCTTGCCAGCTTCTGATGGTTGAACTCGCACTCAGTGTCACAATCAGCTTCCTGCAGGCATCCAGCTCTTCCTTCCACAGCCTAGGGTTGCGCTGGTGCCTGTTTCTCCCTCCTCCCAGGTGGGAAGGAATATCCCATTCAGTCTAGTTCCCTCCCCAGGGCTGCAGGATCATCTCCTGGGGTCCTAATATTGACCCTCTGAAATGATGAGCTCCCACTCCACCCTTCCCTAGGTGAGACTGGGACTGGAGATTAGTGATGATGGGAGGCCCAGGGCTAAGAGAT
The DNA here is from genome assembly GCA_007922175.1 of Pelusios castaneus. Classification (NCBI taxonomy): domain Eukaryota; kingdom Metazoa; phylum Chordata; order Testudines; family Pelomedusidae; genus Pelusios; species Pelusios castaneus. Next base: position 2,543,175 of record ML685770.1, on the reverse strand, counting down.
TGGGAGCAGGTTGGGACAGGGGTCTGAAGTTACACAGCCCACTAGTTGCCCCTTACTCTGGAGCATCAGTTTCCCCCCTTTGCTTCATGTCCCTCCCTGGGGCACACCCAGCCCCAGCTGCACTGAGCTTCCCTGCCCCCCACACTAAGCACTCCAAGAGATCAGCTGGGAGGAGAAGGCCTGAACGTTCTGAGAGGAGGTGTGGACCTGGAGTCCGATTTTCTTCCCAGCCAGGTAGCGACTGATTATACTCCATAGCATGGCTCTTCTCCAGGGCTTTCAAAGCACTGTACCAAGGCAAACAAGAGAATTGCCCCTATGTGACAGATGTGGAAACCAAGGCACTGAGAAGGGACATGATGTGCCCAGGGTCATTGGGATGGCATGCAGGAGCCCCAGTCAGATGCTGGGACCTTTTGTGCCAGACACTGCCAGATGTTGCCAGGCTTAGCTGTAGGGCTAAGGCAGCAGGATCCAGGGGCCCTCAGTTGTGACAGTGTTCCCGTTCTCCAACCGATATACCCTCCTCAGTGACTATGCTGGTACAGCAATGACTTGTGACCCCCATGGGGCAACGTGGCAGGGACATTTGATGAGCAGCAGCGTCAACCTTTGACCTGTGGGCTGAGGCTTGCCAGGGGGATATTTGTGATAAGGCAGCCACAGCAAGGACCTTTGTCCCCATAGGACTGAGAGGCAGGGTGTGAGTCTTTCCATAAGAGGCCTGTTTGGATGGGGCAGCACCCACAGGTGCCACACCCCTCCAGGATGAATCAACCAGAGCAAAAAAGGGAAGTGAGAGCCACTTGGCTTTGGGTATCTGGCTGTGACAGGAGCATCTGGTGTCAGCGGTTCGGCAGGGACAGGATCACACTCAGTGCCGGGGCAGATCAGGCCAGCACCACTACAGAGATGGCCCAAAGGAGCTTCCGGCGAGCATACTCCCTCCGTACCCCCAAATCCGCTTGCCTCTTGGATCCCACCTATGGCCAGCTGGAGGATGCTGCCCCACCCCATGTATGGGGGGACAAGACAGAGAGCTCAGACAAGGCCAAGCAAAGAGAAAGGAGGAGAGCCATGAGCCTGAGAGGGTGGAAGAGCATGGGGGCAGAGCACCCAGCTGAGAGGACTTCCAGCCCAGGGGAGATGCCCCACTCACTAAGTCCCGATGATGGAGAGTTACTCATCGGGGAGGCTCGGGGAAAAGGCCATCACAGGATGAAGCAGTGCAAGAAGGTAACAGCTTGGAAACGGGAGGGAGGGGTGTGACTTGGAATGGATTTGGGGGTGCATTGATGGTCACTCCCAATGTTTTCCTGTTTCATCCTACCAATCCCATCCTAGTCTAGAGTTTTCCCAGCAGCCTTTGGAGGGTTCCATTCCTCCTAAAACCTTCCTGACAATGGTAGCACTTTCTGCCCATTTTGTACTGCCCCACACTTGATCCAATTACCTCCCATACCCATCTTCATCTTCTGTTCCACCCACCCTCACTTCCTCCCCTCACAGGCAGCACTGGGTGGGGGCAGTGGAATCTGGAGGCCCACATCTCTATTCACCCCCACCCCCCAGGAAGGCTGCTAACAGCTTATGTTAGCCAGTTGTTTCTAAAGAGTTAATACATTACAGCTGGATGATGTAAGATAGTAATAGGAATGATGTTGTAAACCCTGCCAACAGAGGGCCTTATACATTATTATTATAAGCTTTTTGATCTGTCTGGCTCTAACCATTTATTTAGATGTTTATTACCCCTTTATCCATGGAGGGGAAGGGCTCAGGTGCTAGCCTGCAATTCAAGAGATTTGGTTCAATTCCCTGGTCCACCACCCACCTCAGACAAGTCTTAGTTTTACAGATGGGTAAGCTGAGTCAGAGAGGCTGATGATACTAACATTGCTCTGCCTTGCTAGCATTGTTGTGAAGAAAACTCCATGAAAGTTTGTGAGGCACTCCGGTAATGGTGGCATAAAATGATCTCTCTGGCTCTGGGGCCAGATCAGAGCCAGCACCTCCCTGGAGGGGAAGGTCCCCACCACTTCTGAGCCAGTCCCCACTAGAAGAGAAAGGCCCCACAGCCCATTCCCTGCCCCCACAAGCCAGACAGCAATGGGGTGCTGTTAAATCTTTGGAACTTGAGAGACTTTATCAGCTTTGGGAGTGGAGGACTCGTTGTCCCATCCCATGAGAATTGGAGATTTCTAAAGCTCATCCCCTCCTCTCACTCCCCTGCCCCCAAAAGATTTTGTGAACCAAACTGAACAAAGTTTTGATTTTTCTAAGCTTAAATTAAGTTAAAAGTCAAAGAAAAAAATCCTTTCAAACCAAAACATTGAAAGTTGGTTTAGCAAATATCAAGAGAGGACATTCTAGTCCTGTCCCATCCTCCCTCTCCCCCCCACCAATTTTTTACCAAGTCAGAAAATTAATCAAAAACGACTCTTTCCGCAAAGAGGTTTGATTTCAATTAATCCGCATTTTTTGGCCAAGATGTTTTGTTGACTAGTTTCTAAGCACTTGTATCAGAATCACCCCCCAATTAGAGCATGGCCACGACAGCTCAAGTTGAGACTTGCTTTCTGCTTAACCTATGTTTTTTCTAAGACCTTGAAAATCCATCTGCTGACTCAGATTGTTGTGAAAATTGTCCTGCCTCATGGGGGTCTGGCCTAGAATTAGTACTACAGTTATGGGGTGGATTGAACAGGGCTTCCCAAGGTAGAACCCCCTAAAATATCACACTGTGTATAAACATTCTGGTTCTTATTATATACTGTTTTGATTGCAACAGTGTCTAAAAATCCCTCTGTCTCACACACACACACACACACCCCCCCACACACACACCCCTTGCTAGCGGTAGTCAGGGCGTACCTAGGCTATGTCTACACTTAGGAATTTAGGTTGACTTTACTAAGTCAACTTCACTTAAGTCAACTCAAAGGTGCTCCTATTAAGTTGACTTAGAGAGTCTACACTAGACTCTCTAAGTCGACTTGATTGGTGGAGGGAGAGCCAGCCTTGCAGGGCTGGCTCTCCCCAGGACAAGAAGCCAGGCGGCTCGCTGCTCGAGCCCTGGCTGGGGAGCCCTTCTCCCCAGGACCGCAGCTCTCCTTGCAGGGAAGCCACAGGTCTGGGGAGAAGGGAACAGGGACTCCCCAGGGGACAAGGGATCCACAGTGGCTCCCTTCTGCCAGGGAGCCATGTGGTGCTCCCTTGTCCCCCCTGCCCTAAGTCGACCAAGTCGACTAAGGGCATCTACACTGGCTAAGTCAACTTATTAAAGTCGACTTAGACACTAGTTCGAATTATAACGAGGTTATTAATTCGAACTAGTTTTTCCTTAATTCAACTTAAGGATCATCTTAAATCGAATTAAGGAAAACCCAGTGTGGACGTGGATTAAATTAAGTTGATTTAAGCCTGCTCACGTCAACTTAATTTATAAGTGTAGACGCACCCCTAGAGACCAGGGTCCCATTGGCCCTAAATGCTGTGCTAAACAAATACCAAGAAGCAATGAATGCCCTGAAGAGCTTACTGTCCAAGTACCCATGGCATCTAAGCCTCTTGTGGGTTTATCAGCTTAACACAAAGACTCAGGGAACAGGGGCCTGGTAGAACGGATGAGCTGAGACCATCAGCCTTTGGATAGCCAGTGTCCTCACGATCAGCCTCTGCTCACTGGCATATCTGACTAAAAGCTCAGAGCTGGAAACATGCTATAACCTGACTTCTGGATGACATGAGCACCCCCATGAGGGGAAAAAGCATCCCATGCATCACATTCACCATGCCTCACACCTAAATCTGCTCTCCCCATCATCCACATAAAGGCTGAGGCCTCCTCACACCCGCTCCTGCCAGTCACTTCACAGACAGGCGCTGAGACAAGCCGCTCTTGCTGAGGGCTCCCTTGATTACCTACAAGCTCCAGCGCCCCAGCATAGCCTTAAAACTGCATCTAAATGTCACCGCTTCCAGGGTCTCCCAGGTCTCTTGTCATTCCTTGGTGAGCCAGATTCTTCTCCCATCGCAGAGGCCAGGCAAGTTGCCCCAGGGCTCCCCCAAAAATGAAGATGCTTAAAAAGCCTTCCCTGTCCTGGGATTACTCACAAGTGCCAGATATTTAGTTCCCACCCCTACTGGGCTCCACTCTTTAATACCACCTTGGACTTCCCCTGGATCCCTGCCCTTAGCCAGGACAGTACCCTCCAGAGCCATTCCCCAAACCTTTCATTTCTCAGCAGCTCATCTCTGCTTCCCCTGCAAGGGATTGCCTCCCTCATCTAGGAATCCAGCAGCCCCCAACTAACCCAGACAGGGCCTGCAGAGAGCACTTTATGAGAAGTTCCCACCCTCTTCTCAGCTCACAGACTCTGAGATCAGAAGGGACCATCATGATCCTCTAGTCTAGTCTGACCTCCTGCACATTCCAGGCCACGGAACCTCCCATTTCCACCCCTCCATAGACCCCTAACCTCAGGCACTGATTGCTGACTGAGATAGCCCCAGGTGGAACCAGGTGAGTTGCTAAACAGTCCCTGGTGGGAGACATCTAATTAGACACAGGGCACTGCCTCCATTCCCTCTTAAATAGGCCTGATACCCTGTGGCAGGCTGGATTGGAGCCTTTCTCTGGGGTGGGGGAAGGTCCTGTAACCCCCATCCTGCCTCACCACCCCAAGATAGCCAGTCTTCTGGCCCTGGGGTCAGATGGGATCCAGCCTCCTTTAGAGGGGTATGGCGTTCCCAACACTCTGAGTCAAGCAATTTCCCTGGCTAAGAAGGACCGCTCCCTGACCAGCCTATCACCACAGAAGCAATTCAGTTCAGCCAGGGGGAATCTCTAGGCGGTGGCTGGCTCAGCTTACAGCCTGCTGGGATCCTGGCTGTGACTTTGTTCCCAGCCCTGCCTGATACCTGAATCATGACCTTTGTGCCTGCCCTGGGGTTGGGGGAGGCAAATAATGGAGGGGTCCTCTCAGATCACACCTTCCCTTGTCCATTCACCCTGTTCTCTACCCTCCAGCAGGTGGACCGAGCCCTCCGCAGAGGCTGGGAGACCCTAGTAGCTAACCTGCCCAGCGTGACGCTGAGCCGCCCAGCTCCCCGCTCCGATGCTACTCCGTTGCCAGTGAGAACATGCTGAGAAGAAGAAACAATGCCTCTGGATAGGGGGCACTTCCAAAGACATGAACTTTCTGGGGGAACAGTCACCAATCTGCCCACTGGGTACTTCTTTTTAACCTATAGGCCTATAGATGGGCCCAGGCCACCCTCCAGATCAATTGATCTGTCCCACACTAATCTATCATCCGTTCATCCTCATGTACATTTATACATCCATCCCCATACATCCCTTTATCTGTCCCCCTATGCACCTCTCTCTCCATCCATCCAGCCATCCATTCATGCCTATCTATCCTATACATACCTATCCATCTCCATAGACAACTCTCTATCTTCCTATGCCTATCTATCCCTCCTTCCCCATACACACTCCTCTGTCCATCCCCATACACCTCTCTCAATCTAGCTACCTGCACATGCATTCTCACTCCCTACTTTCTCACACACAGTCTCTCAAAGTTTCTCTTCCATGGTCCAGGCTGGCTAGGGTCCAAGTTCCCAACCTGGTCCCCTGTCTGATAGCCTGGAAACAGAAATCTCAGCTCTAACAACACTTTCATTGCATTTCTCCTGCTAGGCCCCATCTAAACAAGTGCTGCTTTCCAGCCCTTTCCGCCACCCATGTAGCTGAGGCTTTAATGATCGGGTGGCATTTATCTGCTTCCCTGCACGTTGGCAACCACTGTGGAGGAGCCAGCCATGCTATAAAATCTCTGCATCACAGGGACTCACCTTGTTAGTTCCACCCCGTTAACCTGCTATGACACAGCTGTTCAGCCTGGCAATCCCCCACCTCAGGAGCACGGGTGCTAAGAACCTCAGATTGTCTCCTGCTGGTGCCGGTGGGGGAAGCAGGACACTGACATGCTTCAGCTAGGTTGATTTTCACTAGCCAGGGCCTCAGAGGTTTCTTACTGCTCCCATTCCCAGTGTGGGGAAATCCCAGGCACCAGTGGCAGAGGAGCAGTGCTGGGCAGTGCCAGAGATGGTTGTGAGAAATGCGTTGGGGAGCTTCTGGGGTTCCCTTAGAAAGCAGGCGGGTGCCAGCTGGGGGGAGTAGTGCCAGCTCCAGAGGATGCCACACCCACAGCAGCCAGTGGGCACTTGCAGTGTGAGATGCCCTGCCCAACAAAGTAGGGATTCTGGAACCTGGCCGGTCCTCTTGGCCCCAGCCTCTTGTTCCAGGCTACAAAGTCAGGAGCTCTTGCTAGCAGGGGGCACAGTTGCCCCCAGGCAGGTCTTCAGCAACAGGGACTAAACCAGTGACCTCTGGATCAAAATGCACAAGCCTCTCTTGCCTGAGCTGGCTGCCAGGCACCACACCCTGTGTCTGTGGCCCAGTCCCCACTGCAGGAGGACAAACCAACACACTGCGGGTCTGTAGCCCCAGAGTGAAGTCTGTTTGCATGACAGTGGGTCCCCACGGTTTCAGCACTGCATGAAAGTCCTTGTAACTTGATGTGCTGTCAGGCCCTGCACTAATAAACCTTGAAACCTCACCGCCCCGTGTGCGCCTGTTTCATTGCCACCCCACGTGGCCCCTTCTGTAGGGCAGGGTGACCGTACCTGTTTTGGCTGGGCCAGGCCCTTTCAGCCCTGGCCTGGGAGGTCTGATTTTTTTTTTCCAGAATTGGGCATTCGTCCCGTTTACTCTTGATAAATCAAGCGGGACAGTTTTGCCAAAAAAAAGTGGGGCATGGCGCGAAGGTTCAGCGTGGAGCGATGAGTAACATCTTTAGTCCTCCATGGCGGGTCACTTTGGCCAGTCCCCATGTGGGGGCTGGGTGGGATGGGAGAGCCCCCCGCTGAGCAGCTCAGGCCAGGTCCATATGTGGGGGGGGGGGGCAGAAATCAGGTGAGACCTGTAGGGTGTCCTATTTTCCCTTTGGGAAATATGGTCACCCTACCCTTCTGCTGTCAGCTGGGTTAGAGGGATAGGGCAGCATGGCCAAGGAAATGGGGCAGCACTGTCCATCTGAGATCCCTCACACACCTCATAGACCCTGGGACTGGAAGCAGGTCCAGATTAAGAGGGGATTTAGGGGCTGCTGCCCCAGACACAAGGGGGGCCCTGCTGCCTCAAGCCCTCAAAGATAAACCAGGTGGTTTACTGAGTGCCACCAGCTCACACTGTCACATGTGGGGTGGGCCAGTGAGCCATGCCCCGGCGCTACCCTGCCCCAAGGCTGGCCAATCTGTGAGCTCCATTCACCCCATGCCCCGCAGAACTGCCCCCCCACCCTGCCCCCCAAGACTGGTCAGTCTGCAGCCCCTGGGCCACCTCTGTGCCAGCTAGGCCCCAGTGCTGACCACCACCAGCCCATGCAGCCCCCACAGCTGGGCAATCTGCAGGACCTGGGCTCCCACAGCACCAGCCAGACCCTAGCACTGCCCTGTGCTGCTGGAGGATCTGCCAGGCCCAGCACTGGTATACCTGAGCCCCACCCTGCCATGATGGGGTAGGAGGGCCCAGTCCCAGGCCCCCAGAAGTCTTAATTCAGCTCTGACTGGAAGCCAGGACTCCTGGATTCTCTGCTTGGAACTAGGAGAGAAGTGGTATCTGATGATTAAAGCAGGGAAGCCAGGAGTCAGAACTCTGCTTCTATTTCAGAAAAGGAGGTGGTAGTATCTAGTGGAGAAGAGGAGGAATGGGGGGCCAGGCTAGCTGGGTTCTGTACCTTGACTTTGCACAAGAGTGGGGGAGTTGGGACTCCTGTGTTAGGTTCCTGAATCTAAGAGGCAATGTGGGCCACTCCTTATAAAGGGAATGGGAAGGCAGGCCGGCCTCCCAGGTGCCCCGCCTTCTCTGTGCCTATTTACCACTGCCTTGAGGGCCCTAGGTGGGAAAGTGCAGCATGTTAGATAACAGAACAAGGCTGTAAAGAACACAATTCCCACAGAGCCAAAATCCACCAGCCAGGACTGTCAGCCGCAGAATGGCAAGCTCTGCAGAGACACCAACATGCCAGCCAGGAGCGTAGCAAGACTGAAACCTTTCCCCAGCCACACTGGCAACTCTTTGCCTTGTACCAGCCAGTCTCTTGTGGGTGAGGGAAAAAGCCAGAATCAATCCCCCTCACCCAATGCTACAAAGCACACGTGGGTTGTTGCCCTTTGGCCCAAGCAGTTTACAAACTAATCAGGGCTCTGTGGGGATGTTTTCACTTCCAGGAGAAATGTGAGATATGAGTCAGCTCTACACCAGGAGTTTTGTTTATGCGTTAAATGAAAACGGTCCCACCATGCTGTTACCCTTGACAAAGCACAAGCCTACAACAGCCACCAAAGAGCAGAACAACTAAGAGATTTTGATTTGCTGGAAAGGCCAATCGTAAGGGGCCATTCAGTGCAGCAAGTCAGTCTACACCAAAGTCTGGAAATTGGCTGATTTACTCAAGGGCTTCTCAACAGAGTTGAGGGAAAATTCCCCATCACCACCACCAACTAAAGCAAGGGGGGCTGGAGTCAGGTTCTATCCCATAATACTCTGTGTAAGAGCCTGGTTCTATCCCGTAATACTCTGAGTAAACCAATTAACTCTATCATGACTTTATTTCAGTTGGGGATCATCATTTTATTATCAATGTGCACATGCCCAGCTTAGCTACATACCCACTGCTACTTGTGTGTGTGTGGGGTGGAGGGGGGAGGCACCTTCTAACTCCCAGAACACAGCAAGTACTCTAGAAGGCTCATATACTATTTAAATGGATACCATCCTATTCCTACTAGTACACAGGGTCAAACTGAAGCACATCAGTGCAGGGGTGGAACAGGATATTAGATTTCTCTGCAACTCAGGGAAACAGTGCAGATTAGAGAGTAACCCAGAGCAGCCAGTAGATGGCACTTGGGCTCATTTTATTTCTGCTCTTTAGCCAAGCCTCTGGCATCATTGTGGATGGTATGGGCAGAAAGGACCAATTTGTATGCAGTAGCATCCAGGCACAGACTGCCACCTGTTGTTGCAAGTGGTGCCTGCCCCAAAGAGCTTCCAATCTAACCTGGCCTTCTGCAGCACAGTTCAGAGCAGCCCCTCAGCCATTCCTGCACCCAGCCAGATCTGCTCTTGAGCACACTGCCCTTGGCCAGTGTTCAGGATCATTGTGCCCTCTCCTCTAGCCTGAACCTGTCCCTTGCCCCTGAGCCAGCCCCTCTTGATGCCTGCAACCCACATCAGAGAGGGTGCCTCTAAAGGGAAAAGGCCACACCTGTTCCAGTCCCCATCCTGGGGCTAGAGTGGAAGCCAGGATAGCGATGTCAGTCCAGCTACAAAGCAGTTTGTCTTAGTACCCACCACATCACTATTCAGACCAGAACAGCCCTACTTTGGGAGCCAGGCATATCTTTGTAACAGAGCTGAGCCCAACTATCCAAGACTGATCCAGCTTCTTGGAAGCCTGATGCAATTTGAGTTGCTTCTCCATGATTTTGAGGCCTAAGTTGTTTGCTTGATCATTCCAACCTCTGCAGTGTGTCAGTTTCCAGTTGGTAGAGACAAATAAAAATAGTGAGTAACCTTGCAGATCTCTCAGTTTCTGCATACCAAAGCACATAAGACAAAATATATAACAAGTATGCTTGCAGCTGCACATAGATATCAGTGTGGTGAATAAGTTATCCTCCAATGTCTGGGGGCATACAGTACTTTCCATCCACCCATCTTATCACCAGCTGTTGTTTTGACAACACATTATCCTGGTAAGACTGGAATGTAGTCAAGGGTGAGACTTAACTATTACAGAGGTAATAATTTGTAGGAAGGTAATTAGGTGAAAGCTGTGTATTGAAAGGTATAGAAAGTCACCCCATAGACAAAGGGGTATTCTCTATCAATGCCTGTTTCCCTGGGAGATGCTGCTGGTCAGAGAATCCACTGACTCCCTTGCAGGGTCCCTCTAGAAAGCCATTCCTGCGTACAGCCTTCTGAGCAACTGCTTGGTTCTCCAGGTTTCATGACGATGTGATATAGTGTAATTAATTTTAGGCTTTGTATTTAACTAGTACGGCAGTTCACCACTGTCGGGATCCATTACTGCATCGCCGCACAGCAGCAAGAGTGTCTGTGGCGTAGATAGTTGGGGAGATGGCTGGATTTGGCCTGAGGGGGAGGCGTGGGGTGGGCTGGTGTGTCCTATAGGGTCACACCACACTGCCAAGCACGTCGCAACCCACAAAAGGTTGAGAAGCACTGAACTAGAAAATCTTGCCCATTAAATCTTACTGACATACCAATCGAGCATACCATGTCTCACTGGTATCCACGCAGTTAACTCAACATCCAGTTTCAACACAGCTCATGCTGTCTGTCCACCAGACCCTAGAACTGCCTTTTGCCATGTCCATCTGTCTAGTGCCCTGGGTTTGTATACCTTATTCACTCACCTTCCCTCACTGTGTGGGACCAGAACTCCTGGCTAAGCCCTGTTCTTGGATAACCTGGGAAGAGATGGAAAGCCTAGCTCTGTATAGACCACTGCTCTGAATGCTTCTAACTCAGAGAGAGGAGGATTCAAGACATTTAAAGGAACGCTGTTCTGTCCTTATACATGCTATGAACAGAGTACAGAGAAATTAGGTGGATTTGCTATTATTTAGAGTCTTTAAATCAAAGCTGGATGTCTGTCTGAAATAAAAGTTATGCTCTAGCTCAATTACCAGATATGGGCTAGATGAGCTTCCATGGCTTGTCATCAGCAAAGATGTCAAGGCTGTTATGCTCATTATGAAATGCTCAATGACAGAAGAAGGATGGAAGAACTGAGGGGAGGAGGGGGAAATACAAACAGTCCTCAAACCACATGTTCAATAAAATTGATTTTATTCCCTACATCAGAGGGGATGCCAAATCTTAGCTAAGATAGAAAGAATCCAGTTGCTTCAGTTTTGTCATTAAGCAAGGCTGAATAATCAGACACTCCCAGAGAAGGGCCATTTCCAAACCAGCTCTGATGAGGGGAAGGAAGGGGGATCTAAGACCCTGACCACCCTCCATCTGGTGGGGAATATGGCTGGGTGATTAGAGGGAAGAGTCAGCAACAGAAGAAGTGAGAGCCAGTGTATCTGCCATGCGGCTTCAATCAACAGCAGACTGGTTTCCGGTTGTCAGATGGGACGTGTTTCAGGAACGAGATGCAGAGCACTTCTGAGATAATAACTGCGTATCCTTGAGCCAGGGACGGGACCAAACCTGGAACTCACAGAGCACTTTCTGCAGGGGGAGAATGTCCCACAGTTAGAGAGTCATGAAACACAGCATGGCTGCTGTTATACCAGATTAAGCTGGTTTATGCCTAGGTACGTTGCATTGCAAGAATCAGGCCCATTATTTTACTAACAGCCATAAGCACCCCTCACACAGCTCTGGGATGCAGTTGCTGCAAGTGTATTGGCCTGAGCTGAGGGGAATCTATCATTTACAAACACTTTGCATGGGTGCTGGTTTCGGATTGCTTTATGATTCCAACACTTAAGAGCGATTCAGCATATGTCCCACACACCCAGCCTATGAAGTGTCTAATTTTCTGTTTTAGTTTCTCCAAAGGGCACCATCAGGTTAAAAGGTTAGGGGTTTAAAAGATAAAGGTCCGGGGAAGGGGGGAGGGAAGCTGTGTTTGTTGTTTTTCCTGTATACAGACTAAGGCCATGTACACACGATCACTCTATTGCACGATAAGGCTCCTTACCACACAATAAAGCTTGGAGCGTGCACATGAGTGTTTTCCCTGTTGCACGGCAACACCCTCTTGCCCCACAACAGTTAAACCACTCAAGTCGAGAGTGGTTAGGCTTACCGCAGAACAGCTGTTCCCTGGTAGTGCTCGTGTGCACGGATTTTCTGCATTAGACAGCCTCCGGAAATGTCCCAGAGTGCCAATCCAGGCCACTCTGGGACACTGGAGCTGTCAAATATGTCAATTTCACTGCTCTAGCTGAGCAGTGAAATTGATTATTATTGGAACTGCCACCCAAGCCCCAGGGCTGACCCAAACCGGCTGCCCTCGCCAGTTCGGGTCAGCCCCCTAGTTCACCCCCAGGGCTTCAGGAGGCAGCGGGCCAGCCCCCTAGTCCAGTGTACCACTGGGGCAGCCCACTGCCAGCCAAAAGGGACAGGTACCCACCATGCACTGCTCCTTGTATCACAAAAGAGCGTTCACATGGGTGAATGCTCCTTTGCAATACAACAAGCACGTATGCACACACAAAAGCGCTATATTTATAGCGCTTTCCTTGTCCCACAATAGCTTATTGCAGGACAAGTTTGTCGTGTGTACAGAGCCTAACACACACCCAATGGCACCTTAAAGACAAACAAAATTTCTTCTGGCATAAGCTTTTGATGCACATGACGAAGTGGGTTGGAGCCCATGAAAGCTGATGCCTGAAGAAATGTTAGTCTTTAAGGTGTCATGGACGGGGCTTAAAAGAGTTTCATTGTCTCAATAACTATTGACTAGGACAGGTCAGAACATACGTTTCCTTTCCACAGAAATTTAACTTTTGGGCAAACTTTCAAAATATTTCAGCCAAAAACTGAGCTATTTAGATTTCAATATGGCCCCAGGGTGCTTCGCGAGAGTTGTAATTCAGGTGCTTCGTCTCCCATTCTCCTCTATAGGTCACGCTCTCTGGCCAGACTTATCTTTCAAGATTCACCACTTCCCTGCACCTTAACCAGGGCAAGGGCATATCATAGGAGTCTGTGGGGTGAATCACTGGAGACATAGGCTGGACAGGGGAACGTGGCTTACAGAAAATAATAGGAATACAAAATCCCTTTACTACGACACCCATAAGATGCTATGGTGCCATTCTGAATCTAAATATTGCCATTTATGGCTAAAGTAGAGTTTTTCTGTGCCACTTTTTGAGAAAAAGAAGCAGCTTAGCTGGAAGTTGGGGTTTTGACAAAAGCTATTTTTCACTGAAAAAAGTTTCAGTGGGAAGTTGTTGACCAGCCCCTCTCACGGGCAACTTAAACCTTAAAGCTGCAGTTTGCCAGGAAGCCCAAGGAAAATCTTGTGTCTCATTATCCTAAACTATCCCTCACCTTCTTTTTACTATTACCATTCTTCTCAGCAGGGACAGTGAAAAGAAATTTGTTTCACTTCTGTTTATGTTCTGAGGCAAATTAATTTCAGACTCCATTTACATTCGTTTCAGGGTTTGGTTTGTTAACCCCTCAGGAGCAAGTTTTCAGGTTAAAATAATGGAAATGTTTCTAAGTTGCTATGAAGTCTTGAGACACTTAACACAAAAGCGTAGGCTTCATAAACATAAAAGGGACGTACAGAAAAAAGCTTGTTATACTAGCACCGGTCTTGAATTGTGATCACGGCCCCACTGTGCCAGGTCTGACAATCCTACCCCACAGAACTTGCAAACTAAATAGATAAAAGGGTGGACAAGGGAAGCCAACGCACAACGAAGGGGGAGGGACTTGCCAGAGGTCAGAGGTGTTGTACAGCACCCTGCACCCTAAGTCAGTGGTTTTCAAACTTGGGGTCAGGACCCAGTACTGGGTCACGGCAACCGCTGCTGTCACTGCAAAAAGTCTGCAATGCATTGTTCAAAGATGTAATTGTTGGGTTGTGGGCATAAATTATTTTTTTTCCAACTGGGAAAAACAGTTTGAAAACCACTGCCTTAAGTTGTTCAAAGCAACCCACATCCAACTACAGGCGCCATCCCTTCTGCACCTCTGCAAAGCTCCTCATTATCCCCCTTCAAATGCTTCCTTAAAGTTCTCCTCTGCCATGATGTCTAAAAAAATTCAGCAGCTAGACTAGTGGTGTGCTGAGACACTATTGAGCGGCACGCTATTTCTCCAAGCCCTTCAGTCTCACTGTTTGCCATCTCATTTTGTACATAGATTGGAAGCTCTCTGGAGCAGGGGTCTTTTTTTGTTCTATGTCTGTACAGCACTGAACACAATGGGGTCCTGGTTGAGGACTAGAGTTTGGAAGTGTTATGGTTATATAAATAAGCTGCAACACAAGACAAAAAACTGAGCCCATATAAAGTTGGCACCTCAACTGGACACAATGCTATTTTCTCTACTCACCTCTTGCTTTGAAGCAGGCAGAAAGGGGCATGTGTTGATGTCCACATTTCCAAAGCCTGCCCCATTTTTCCGGCACTGTGTTGTTGCCAGCTGTACGGTCAGGTAGTATTTAATGCCAGCCACCACCTGGAACAAGAGCAGAGGTCCCAGAGTGAGGAGGATTCCCACATTTCTCACTTCTGATTGATAGCAGGAAGTTGAGGAATCAAGAGTTTCACCTCCACAAACAGCAGTCATTACGTTTGCAAATGGTAGTGCTTGGAGGCCATAACTGAGAAGGAGGGCCTCTTCATCCTGCCAGCAACTGCAGATAAACCCGAGCCCCCACATCCCCACCTGTGCCAGCTGCTGCACAGACAATACCCCCCAGCTGAGATTGGGACCCAGATTCCTCCCCCTGCCATCCTCATTCCAAGCACTAATCCAGAGCTCACTAACAAATTAATGGAAGACTATCACAATAAATAAAGGGTGGAACGGGAAAACAAGGCACAGAAAGGGGAAGGGACTCACCTAAGATCAGTGACAGAGCCGGGAATAAAACCCTGTCTCCTGAGTCCCCATCTAGTTCACTCCATCACTGTATTTAGAATGCTACTTGAACAATAAAAAACCAGTTCCAGGAAAACAAAGTTGTTCTCATTCCACAAGATTCAAAGATATATATATTACACACACACACACACACACACACACACACCCCTCAAATATATTTTCAGGAGGAAGGAAATTCCATCTTTTTCAGAAACCAAGTTTTCCCCAAAATTAATACTTTTAGGCTTTGAACGTGACAAGGCAAAAGGTTTGAGCCATTTTGGAAAGTGACATGTTCTTGATCTCTATGCCTACATTAAGAATATGAGGAAATGTACACACAGTGTGGTTCCATATAGCTAGATGCAAACATACAGTGATTAACACTACACATGCACCCTGCTTCTCTGCTAAGATCTGGTGACTTCTGCAATACAAGGGTGGCTCAAACCATTTAAAAAGATACTAGGCAATTCTCATACATTACAAAAAAGAGAAAAGAAAACCTTGAGTGGGGTGGAGAGGGGCGGATTTGCAGAAACACAAAAATTAAGGAACAGGCAGATGTTTTGGTTCCGTTTCTGTTGAGAAACTGTCCAACAAAATAAACAGCAAAATTGTTTGATTCAGTTGACAATTGACCAAAAAAGGTTTTTCCTTCAAAAATAATATTTGTATTGTGGTAAAGCTGAGGCACCTCAGTCATGCCAAAGACGCCACTGTGCTAAGCACTGTACAAAGCCACAGAACGAAACATCCCTCACCAAAACAGCAACAAGTGAACAGAAACACAAATGGGCAAGGATGTTTGAACCCGGGGACTAGATCAAGATAACAGTTCACTTCAGCCAACGGGAGGGTGTCCAAGCATAATGAGGGCAGTATTGGAAGCTACCATCGCACTTTGCAGACTGGATAGAGGCCTTTGGCTGGGCAACTGTGTCCCCTTCACAGGTGAGCAATGCAACATGAGACAATGCTTTGGGCTAGTGAAACGTAAACTGGTTTCTAATTCGTAGAGTTTAAGGCCAGAAGGACTCAGCAGAACCAATCTATGCTGACCTCTTGCATAGCACAGACTAAAGAACGTCACCCAGTTACCCTTGTCTTGAGCCCAATAACTCATATTTGGATAATGCATCTTCCAGAAAGGGAGCCAGGCTGGATTTGAGGACACCAAGAGATGGTGAATCCATCACTCCCCTTGTTTGTTCCAGCTCATCACCTGCACTCATAAAAAAAAGTCTCTCTCGCTTCTAACTGGCATATGTCTGATATGAACTTCCAGACACTAGTTCTAATTCTGCCTTTCTTCACTAGGTGAAAGCGCCTTTTAAATCCCTCGGGTGTTAAGACACTCTGATCAAGAAGACATCTCTTGATCTGTTTATGCAGCATTGAGTCCATTACATCTCTTACTGTCAGGCATTTTTCTCCAGTCCTCTCTGATCACTTCCTCTGGCTCTTCTCCACCCCTCTCCCTTTTCCAACACTCTTGAAAAATGTGGCCCTGACAACCGGACGCAGAGTTCCAGTACCGCTCTCACAATGCCATATACAGAAGTAAAATCCCCTCCCTGCTCCTCCTTACTACTCCCCTGTTTACACAGCTCAGGATCATATTGGCTCTTTTCGGGTACAGCCTTACACAGGGGGCTTATGCTGACCTGCTTTCCATGGTCACTCTTAAAATCCCTTCTTAAGGTCACTGCTTTCCAGAATACAGCCCCCCAGCCCGCAGGCATGGCCTCTATTTCTCATCCCTAGATGCAGAACTTGGCTGCATTAGTGTGTTGTGTTGAAACAGGCCCAGCTCTCCAAACAGCACAGGTCGCTCAGTGGGACTAGACTGTTCCCAGCACGATTTACCTGCTCTCTAGCCCTTATAAGGCATTGTTATGGCTGGGTACATCAGGCACCAGGGATAATAAACGTTTGAAGCTTTTAAAAAAAGAGGAGACCAAGAATGGGGCCCAGTGGATAGATCATTGGGCTGGGAGTCAAGCCACTGGGCTCTACTCCCAGCTCTGCCATTGACCTTGGACAAGACCCTTCCCCTCTTTGCACCTCTGCCTCCTCTCCCACTTTTTGGCTACTTCACTTAGAGTTTCTCAGGGCAGGGGCTGTCTCTTACTCCATGTCTGGGCAGCATGTGGCACCACCAGGGCCCGCAAATACAGATGAGGGGCCTGTGCAGCGTTGGACACAATGGGGGGGCCTGTCTTGGCCAAGGCTTCTAGGCGCTTCCGTACCCATCATCCTACGTATCCCTGCTCTCCCGCAGAAGGAACATACCGAGAGGAAGGCAATCCCAGATCAGCTCGAGCTCATCACGTATGCCTTCTTCCTCTGGCCTGGCCAGACTTTCTGTACACAAGTGGGCATTAAGACACAGTAGGTGGAGATGATGGGAAGAGAGTGCAACTATGGAAAAACCCCAGGAGGGTGAGAGGAATGAGGCAGTCAGCAACATTGTGTTCCATTTTACAGCCCTACTACCACCCTTCACTTCCATGGAGCAGGCAGCTGCTAAGGAGTCCAGCCATGAATGGGTGCTTTACATCCACTTGCCAACATGTAGCATGCACCAATAGCTATGTCACCTCTTTATATGGCTTCAAAATATAAGATGTCTCTATGCATGCTCCACTAACATGAGGAAGCTAAGGGCCAAAACTAACAGTTCACTCAATAGGGAATGTCTCAGCCTGGTGGAGCAGGGAATCAAAGGATCATCTCTGGCCTTCTGCATAACCCCTCTCACACACAGTGTCCCCGAGAGGGTCCCACTCAGCACCCAGAAGACAGAGCAACCCAAAATGCCCAATACCATAAGGCCTTTCACTTTCAGCAGTGCTGGCACAGAATCAGTGGTGATGAAAGCAATCCTGCCTAACAAGGGACTAGGAGAGAAGCAGGGCACAGCATGGGCTGGGCAGACAGATTGCTTGGGCAATGCTGGGAGGGGATAAGGCCTTGTTTGCAGAAGAGATTTCCCATGGTTTAAGTACAGTAATAATAGCCCTCCCACCAGCCAGAGCTGACTTTCCCTCCAGTCCTGTGTTGCACCCTAAAAATGAGGCTTGTATCACTGCAGCCTAGAGACCATTGTTTTTTAAATAAGAGTGGAGGCTCTGGCACTCAAGTGCCAAGAAAGAGTCATGCCAGCCAGCACCCTTCTACACAGCCCCCTGCTGCACACACTCACATGGGTTAGGTTCTCTCCACAGCCACGAGGGCCGGAGATGTAGTTAATGGGAGCAGAGATGCAGAGGCTCAGAGACAGCCCCACACGTGGAAATAGGGACCTTTTAGAAGTGGGGGTCACCATGGCCCCCAACTGTCCAGTTCTGGTGGGACCACACCACTGAAGGAACCGGAACTTAGGGAATCCTTGCCCCACCCCCAAGCCACATGCCCCCAGGAACAGCAGAGCCGAGGCTGCTATCACCGAACACCCCCCACACCTGCAATCCCACAACCAGCATCAGTGCCGGCACCGCCCACACGGCCACAAGGGCCTCCCAGCCCCTCATCCTCACCAGCCTATGAGACTCCTCCGACCCTCCCCCCGCGGAGCCCGACCTGCCCCTCTCTAAGCCCAGCTCCCCGCCCCACAGACCCCTCACTCGGCGCCAAGGCACCACCTGCCCCAGCTCCAACACGGACATCTACTGACCTGGCTGCGAGCCCGCAGCATCTTCTCCACCCGGCAGTAGCGCAGGTTGTTGCTGGCCCGGTTATAGCCCTCCACCGCGAACCGCACAGCCGCCTGCACGCCGGGATCCGAGAACGGCACTTCCTGCAGCCCCCCAACCACACGATCCCCCTGCAGTCCCAGTCCCGGCTCCGCCAGGAGCAGCAGCCCCAGCGCCGCCAGCCACGGACCTGCCCCGAGACTCAACATCATCGCCAATTGCCGAGGAGTGGCGGGGGACCGACGCTTTATCTGCCTGAGCCCCGCCCCGAACCCCCAGTTAGCTCCGCCCCTAGAGCCCCGCCCCACTAGCCCCGCCCACCCATACAGATTGAGGGAAGGTCCCCAAACACTTGCGGCCACCGCCCTCTCGGCGGGTCTGTGATCTGCAGTTAGTGAGGGCGATGGGGCGGGGCTTAATGAATGTGGGCGGGGCTGGAGGCAGCACAGGTCGGGCCAAGATGCCACCAGGACATGGTTACAAGGCAGGTGTTCTTGTCACAGCAAAACTGGCTCCTCCCCCCAGCCTTCTCCTTCCTCCTCCTCCTCCTCCCCCCACCCCCTCCTCTCTGCCTTCAACCTCCAGCCATCTGCCCTCCTCCTCCCAACCCCTACCCCCAGCACCTGTCTCCCTCCTCCCCTACTGCTTAACCCCTCTGCCTTCTGCCCCAAACCCCCAAACACAGGGCAGCAGAGCCTGCTGTTCTTCCTCCAGCAACATTCCCCTCCCTAATGCCTTTGAATAAATCAGCAGTAGGGTAGTCCTTACGAAACTCACCCCCCAATAATTCAGGCACGAAAGGGGGTGCCGAGACCAATGCCCAGCATGATGACAGTATTATGCTCCCCATCTGCCTGCTTGCATACATCCACTGGACTTGCTTTACACCTATATTGGAAGCTCTTTGGGGCATGTCCTTTTGTTCTGTGTTTGTACAGTGGGGATCCTGCTCCATGACTCGGGTTTCTAGGCACTTGTTACAAAGTTTAAGAATAATTCCTATACTCCTGGAGAGAAACCCACTCACACTTCTACAACCTCTCCCCAGTTTATATACACACACACATGGAGATTATATACAGGGATAATCCCACCCGCAGAGAGAAAACCCCACCCCAAAAGGAGATAATTCCACCTACTCCAAAATAGCCGAACAGAATTAAAACAAGAGCCATGGGCTCCATGAAAGGAATTCGAGCAGCACCTGGATGTTTCCCAGCAAGAACATAGAGCTGATCATGAAGCTGAAGTTGGCTGCATGAATAAGGAACTTGATATCCTAAACAAGTATCTTGGGTGTAAGAAACCAGCTTCAGCTTCTTGAAATAACCTATAATCAGAGAGAGAATCTTTTTGGACAGGAGTGGGGGGGGACATTTATAGCAAAGACCCAAGGTCGGATGGCCCCCAATACTGGTACTGGAGCAATTTATGTAGTGGGGATGATAAAAGAGATGGACTAAAACTGTAAACCCTGTATGTGATGGAAACCTCTACAAGCCAGGGGTTTTGTTGCACCTCCAGCACCCCTAATTCAGCACTTCCCTCCTCCTGGCTGTAGCAAGGAATGTGGCAAAACACTCTGCATGGATCCATAGGTGTTGGGGTCCCTGCTAGAGCCAGAGGGAGAGGAGATCAGCGCTCCCCTCCCTCAACTCCAGCAGCAAGTGCTAGAGTCTCTGCTGGAGCCAGAGGAGCACTGGTCTTCCATCCCCCTGGCTGCAGAAAGGAGCCAACTGCCTAGGAACCCAGGTGGAGAACACAGGTCTACAGGACACATGCAGTTTCTCTGCTGCAGACAAGTAGATAAGCAAGGAGACAGTCTTCCCACTGAAGTCCTTCCATCTGACTGCCGGGGTGGGATCCTGCTGGCAGAAACTGGTGGCCTTTCAGGTTGTTAAAATCACATCTGTGTCCCTCGAGTCATAGAGGCTGGGAACCACTGCTCTAGAAGGTTTTCAGAAAATAATCTTTAGCCAACTTGGAACTTGCTGCAGCTTCTCTCTGTTAGCAAGAACTTAAGGAGCTTAAAAGAAACAACCCATCATCTTGAGAAGGAAATCAAAGGATTGCACAAAAAGTAAAATGGTCCTAATAAAATTTGCTGATGACCAGGGGTTAAAGTAAGGGGGAACACAGTTCCAGTGCCCACAATTTGAGGGGCCAGAGTTCTGGGGCCCCTAAAAATAGAATAATCCGGCGGAACACATGTTCCGCCCTGCCCTGGCTGCTCGCAGGTCCTATGCCCTATCCTTGTTAATCACAATACTTATTGTGTGATGCAGTGTTTGCTAGTTTGTGACAAGAATTGCTATAGACATAAACACCATATAAAATTATAAATATTTTTATGGAGCCATAACCGATGCATGCGGTACTGAGAAGTGGTTGCAAATGCCTACCTGGACTGGGGCCTGCACATGCATGAAGGGGGCCCAGACAATACGGGAAGGGGGCCCGGAGATCAGGAGGGTTCCGGGGCCTGTCAAATTATAATTTAACCACTGCTGATGACACAAATGATTGTCAAACAGAAATCAGAATAATATACAAGGAAAATTGGATGATTGAGGACTGGAGTAATAGAAATAGTATGAAGTTTAACAGAACAAAGTGCAGGATCATACACATAGGGACTACTAAGAATTTCCAATGTAAGTTCATCAGCACAGAGGAAATCATAGGATGGATGATGATGTATATTGATCACAGGATAACTACAAGTCATCAATGTAATGCTGCCATAAAAAAGGCAAATGCAATCCTGGGTGTATTAGGCAAGGGATTTCCCATCAAGACGGGGAATGTATTAATGCCATTGGACAAGGCACTGGAATGGTCTCATCTGGAATACTTGTGTAACTCTGGCCACCCATGTCCAAGAAAAAGGAATCCAAACTGGCCCAAGTGCAGAGACGAGCACCTAGGCTGATCAGGTGAATGGAGAACAGATTTTATGAGGGGGCTGAAAGAGCTGTGCTTGTTTATCTTATGAGGGTTTTGAGATCTGTCAATTACCACTTCTTAATCCATTTAATGTGTTTTATTGATGCTGTATAGTGCTAATGTCTTAATCAGGCTGTCATGGGGTATTAAGTCAAATGCCTTACACATGTTTAAATATTTACATCATTTACATCTAATCCATCACCTTTATCAAACATGCAATCCGCTCTGTTTGAGGAGACCTCTGTCTCCCAGATAATCCTTCAGCCAGGTGTCAGCACCCAAAAGGGCCAGGTTCAATTATTGAGGCTTCCTTCTGGGAACATGAATTCTAGCTCAAGCCTCCACCCAGAAATGTCAAATTTTCACAACAGGGCACCTTTATACCTCCCCCATACTGGCAACAAGTGAGAGGTTTAAAACACACTGAAAAGGCTTCACTGGGAGTTGGAAGACACATAAGAAACTTGGGAAAGCCAGCAGTTAGTGAATCCACAACACTTATTAGGTGAGACTCCCCAGCCTTGGGTGCCTTAACTTCAGGTTCTGAGTGGTCAATGAGACAATGCCTTCTAACATTAGCTCCTGCCCTTGTCCCCTACTCCACACAATTGAGGATCTGAGCCTTGGGTCCTCAGGTTAGAATGGAAAAGCAAAGCATAGCTTGCCCATCTGCCTGTGCTGGCATCAGGGCTGCCCTAGGTGAGCTATGACTTTGGCACCCTTAGAGGGCAATACTTTCATTTATAAGAGATAACATATTCATGTATTTTTCAATAGCGAAAAAAGTTCACTTCTGTCACCCCTTAAAGCCTGGTGCTCTAGGCAACCCCTACTTCACCTACATGGCTGGGCCGGCCCTGGCTGGCAGTCTCACTGGCCTCTCACTCAACATAGCCAGAATTTGAAAACCCCCTGCGCAGCACTGGGCAGTGGCAAACGCACCCCAATTGGCTCATGCCTCTGATCTGTTTCGAGTTGCCATCCCGCTATTTTCATATGTTCTGCCTCACTTGGTTGACAGGCACTCGTTCAGCCTGGATCCCCCACTGTATCTTCATAGTAACCTCATTCACATAAAGGATCAGTTGGAAAGGGTGCGGAGAAGAGCCATGAGAAGGCCTGAAAAAGGTGCCTCACACTGAGAGATTCCAGAAGCTCAATCCGTTTAGCTTAACCAACAGCGTGAAGAGTGACTTGACCCCAGTCTACAAAGACCTACAGAAATTTGATAAGAAAGATCTCTTCAGTCTAGCAGACCCAAATCTAACAAGCTCCAAAGGCTGGAAGTTTTAGCAAGACAAATTCAGACTGTGAATAAGGCGCACACTGGAACCAATGAGGGCAATGAACCATGAGGAAAACTGACCAAGGACTGGGTGGATTCTGCATTACTGTCCAGTGTTAAATCAAGACTGGAAGTTTTTCTGAAGTTCCGACAGGAATTAATTCAAGGAAATTCTCTGGCTTGTGGTCAGGCTAGTTGTTGGCTTTCACAATAGTGCTTTCTGGTCTTCCAATCTATGACTCATTTGTAGACAGACCTTGATAATCCAGTCACACCAACTGATACACCTGCTGCCTACATGGTTCCTGGTCCCCTGCGCCAGGAAATAAATTAACCCCTTGTAGCACACTCTCTCAGAACAACACCCACTCCTCTCATATTCAGCACTGAGATATGGCTGGTACAAAGTATCCCTTGGGAAATCTCCTTTGAAAAGTCATGATCTCTGTTGAAATGTGTCTCTCACCCCAGTGTATAAAGTGAGGAGATTTTGTTCTGTGTTTGTTACTGAAACATGTTGTGAGGCTGGGAAAGGCCTACAGACTACCTCTCAGTGTCAACAAAGGGGAGACAAACACCTAGTCAGATGTTAAGTGACCAGTCCCTGCCATTCACTATCAGAGTAGATAAGCAAGAGATTCACAATTCACTGGAAAAACACTTGATCAAACAAGAGCATGTACACCATGGGTCTGCCTGACCCCTATGGCAGGACATAGATTTTTCCAGAGCAACAATTACATCACCTTGCCTGCCTCTCCCCCACATCTCTTCACAAGAAAACGAGATTGCCTGAAACAGGAAAAAAAACTCCACTGGGACTTTAGGCTGGGCCTAAATAGGAGGCATCCTTCTTAGCATGAACTGCTCTGGTGTTTTAGATGAGAGGAGAGAATTCCTTTTTACTTTACCAAGCTAATAATTCTAAAAGTTTAGGATTGTGGTTTTTGCCATTTTATTTCCTCTTATAACCAAGTCTGATCATCAGTGTCAACACCATTTCATCTCTTCAGATAGCTTTCTGTAGTCAATGCATTTATTTCATATTTCATCCAAACGAGTCTGTCTTCAGCTGAACCAGCTGAGGAGTCTACTCAGGTTCTGGAAGCTGGTGCATATCCATTTCCTTTGGATGGAATGGAGAATTCATTTCTAAGCTTGTACCACTCAGTATGCAACTGGCCAGCACATTTGTGGGGTGCAAGGCTGCATCTAAGGAAATGTGGGTGTCACCCTAACAGGGCCAGAGTAAGACATGCTGAGGCCCTAAGCTTTGTCAAGATTCAGAGGCCCCACACCATAAAAAAATAAAGAGGAAAAAAGTGTATTATATTATAACAGAAAGGATAATGAAAAAAATAAATAGTAAACCATTATATTTGTATCCATACATAGGCAAAGATGCAACAAAAACATCTAAATAAAACACACATCTTGCAAAAAGCCTTATTTGCATTATCAATTTCAATTATGATAAATCTTCTTAGTTATCTCAGATGTATTTAGAGGCCCCTCATCATGTTAGGCCCTAAAACAGGGCTTACTTGGCTTGTGCCTAAATCCAGCACCACGCCCTATATTGTAATTCAGAGTAGTTGGCCATAGCACTCTGGTCTATGTCTGTGGGTAACTTACATACGAGAGGCTGGGGTGAGTGGCGGAATGGCAGCTCACACAGCAAAGCAGGACATGGTGTACACCAAGCCAGAGAATTAAGGGGCCCAGCTGTCCTATAGCCTGTATTGCACGGATGGGATGCGACACCCCTTCAATCCCAGTAGGTAACATTAGAGAAGTGACGTGGGGAAACAGAGTCAAGTATCTTTCAGAAAGCTGACCCAGACATTCCCATGCCCTTTTACAAAACCAAGGAAATGCACCCTACAGAAAAACCGTACCCTTCTTATGTTGTGTGTCTTACAGTAGCACTCAGCTGAGGTGAGGCCCCTGCAGTGCTGGGTACGGCACAAAGTGGGAGATGGTCCCTACCCAAAGAGCTCACAGCCTAGATAGACAAGACAGAACTGAGCCTTGACACTGGGGTCTACTCCCAGCTCTGGGGAGTCAAGTGGTTACAGTAGAGGTAAGTGGGGTCAGAGAGGCTGGGACTCAGGTCCCCTGGTTACTATGCCGGGACTTTGAAAGACGACTTCCGAGAGGAGGGGAAGAAAAGCCAAGTGGCTGGGCACTAGCCATGGACTCTGGTGACTTGGGGTCTATTACCAGCTCCACCATACACTCCTGCGTGAGCTTGGGCAAATCACAGCCCCTTGTTGTACCCCAGTTTCTCCATTGGGCCTGACAATCCCCCTTTCCCAGGGAGAAGCAAAAATTGTTTTATTGTTCTCTGCAGGGTCACAGCAGCCCAGAGCCTCCTTCCGAATGACTGGCTCCTCCCCCCACCCCTACCAGGTGAAGCCTGCCAGTGCTAACCACCCTAATATTTGTACTCACTGGCTCCTATTTTTCACCCTCTGATTAGAGCTGAATAGCATGGGCAGATGCAGCCTGGCTTAATCAATGTGCACACAGTACTCTTGCAGAAGTGCAAGATGGGGGTGGGGTACCTAAAAACTAAACCAAGCCCAAATTACATAAGGACCCTGTGCAGCAGGTTGCAAGGGCTATGGGAAGAGTTTGAGGCTGCAGAGGTTGGGGGGGAGGGAGTGGGAGATGTTGGGGGCCATAGGGAGCATGTGTGTCATGAGATGCACATCCATGCACTCCAGGCTATGATCTGTGTAATTTTTCTGTTCACTTTTGCACACTGATTGTATGATTTGATGCCAATTATGCCATGCAAGGTTCACTTTTGAATGCTGTAAACTATTGTTATGGTATCATGTATGTGCACAGATGTAAATCATGTTACATAGCACCAATCCCCAGGACTCTCTCAGCAGAGAGGCTACAGAATTACATGACAAAAGCAATGCAAATTTAGCTGCATGGTTCAGGAGGAAGGGGGGGCTGAGGGGGAAATGAAAAGGAATGCAGACACTAAGAGGGGAGAAGTGGCCAATTTTTGTGAGAGAAAGACCATCTTGGAAGCAACTAAAAGATTCTGGGCCTAGCCCCATGTCCAGGAGGGGATAAGTGGCAGAACACCACCAAGAGCCAGTCTTGTGGATAAGAATGAAGAGAATAGTCTACAGCGTCGTGTTGGAATAGTGTTATTAGTTTAGCATTTGTTTTATGCCCTTTATTTGCATGTGGAAATTCCTGACTCCTTTATTAAATGATTGTGCATTGATTTGCTATATATTCACTTCTAATTATATTCTAAATCTAATCAATACACTAGTGTTTGTTTTATCTAAAGCTGTGTGGACTGTAGACAGTATGAATGAATGAGGCTGGGCCTATCCATTTCTGTGATAAGTGGATGGACGTGAGTATTTGGTGACTGGGGATGGGCCCCAATGTCTGTAGGATGGGAGTTCCCGGTGTGGTGTCTGGGGACTGAGGATGCTCACTTGGGGACCATCCCACAGGTGGCCAGAGGGCGTACACCCATTGCCTGGGACCGCTTACATGCAGGAAGCTGCTGTGGACTGACTCAGGAGTGAGTAGTCAGCTGGCAAAATGGGGTAAGTCAGGGTTCAGGAGTGGAGATCAGGGGTCACAGTGGTAAACTGGACCAGATTCTGGGAGCAACTTGTCAGAGCAAGGGCTGCTGGGATATGTAGGGGGACTCAGGAGAAGTGGGGGGGGGGTGGAGGATTGTTGAGGTATATGGGAGAGGCATTTGGGGGATCTGTGTAGGGAGGGTACATGAGGGGCAGAGGTGCTTTGAGGAAGGGCTGAGGGTCCTTTTTCAGAGCACAGAGGGCCCCTAAATTCTTTACTGTGGGCCTAGTTAGATTAGGGTGTGGAGAGTCTCCACTCGTGTCACCCTCCAAGCCCCCCAAGCAAATCCCCATTCCCTTTGTCCCCTCCTTAGACAAGCAGCAGGGGCTTTGCGGCAGTCAGAGACGTGGAATGGGCCTGGGGCCTCGGACTGAGCCCTCCCCGCATACTTCCAGGCAGTGCTGGGGCACGGAAGGGACAGGACTTAAAGCTATGAGAAACATTTCCTTTTCTGCTCCAGTACTGTTTTCCAAAGTGTCGCCTCACTTGGACACTCTCCACAGTTCACCTACTGAACCAGAGTAAAGAACATGAGCGGGAGGAGCAAGAGACACTTTGAAGTCTGGAACTTGGAGACTGAATCCATTCAGGAGCTGATGGGGGGGAGTAGGAAATGGCCAGTCACGAGAGTCACAGGGATAGTGGAGGGGATGCTCAGCAGCCAAGCTGAGCTGCACCTGGCAGAAGTTTGTGCTCATAGGAGGAAACCAGCAAAGGGGAACACCTGACGCAAGAGGCTGAAGGTCTTAGCTGGACAGAAGCTAGTCTGCTCAGGTGTCCATTTTCCCGAGTTCACAAGGATGGAATCAGCCAGCAAGTAACAGCTTCATGGGGCAGGTACCAGCCATATCCGTTTTCCTCAGTCCAGCTGGCCTGTAAGGACCTTGGGTACGTCAAAGAATGCATACCCTGGTCCAGGGATCACCCTGGAATGATGAAGAAACCAAGGCAGAGACGTACCTTTAGTATTTATTGCTTTACAAGATTAAATATAAAAGAGGAGAGAGTTACACCGTACAAACTGTGTGTCTAACTGCTTCAAAACTGCATCACAACCTCACCAGGCCCCCACCCTAGGACATCCCCCGGTAGTCCAGGGCAGCACCACCACTGAAATCAGGCTTACAGAAGTGCCAAAGTTACAATTGAAATTCAATCAGTGGTTCAGTTTCCCTGACTTACCAGGCCCTACCATGAGTCACCAAATCAAGGTAATAGGTAAGCACAGGAATCACTGCAATGGAAAGGCAAGAAATACACCTTTCTTTGAGTCTAATCAATTCGGTGAAGTGTTTGCTAAACAGAGAAGCTGACTCTTGCCCTTGTTTGAAGAAAGTAATACCCAGGGCGGGTCTGTGCCACTGTAGCACTTTTGTGAAGATGCTCTATGCCAATGGAGCGCTCCACTCGTAGAAACAGACACAAGAAAAGCTCTTCTGCGGACGTAACACTGTCTACCTTGGTGATTAAGTCAGCATTACTATGACACTCAGCGGTGTGGATTTTTCAGACTCCTGAGCAACATCATACCAAACTAATTTCACAGCATGGACCTGACCTAAGGTTTCCATAAAAAATGTTGGGTCACCCCAGCTGTATCTCTCAGGGGTGTGAAAAATGCAAACCCCAGAGCAGTTTGGTTAAGTTTCCCTCCCCTCCCCAGTGTACTCAGTGCTAGATCAATGGGAGAACACTTCATCTCCCTGAGATGAACAGCAAGGTTGACAGGATTACTGTGCTTTGCTAATTGTCAGAGTTCTTTCCTTCTTCGCGGGATAGTTGGGCCAGGGTAGGACTTCAGGCGCAACTTCAGGCATCACGAGTGTGAGTGAGACCGCCCCTTTCAACAAGATTGTCCTTTTTGGGGAGGGGGGAGTGTCCCTGTCACCTTGCTCTGCCTTAGGGACACCCTTGCCAACTCTCATGGTTTTGTCACAAGTCTCATAATTGTTTTCCTTGAAGCCTCAGCTCCTGGAGTCAAGTGGAATTGTGATGTCAGCCATCATTCTTAAAGAAAAAAAAAAAAAAAAAAAATCTATATTTCTAGCCCTCAGGGCTATGGAAAAAGCTTCAGAATGTGACCCCAGTGCACCCTAAAGGCTCAAAAAGCAGAAGACAAATAAAAAGACACCCAATCTATGATTTTTAAATAATCTCATGAGTTTTGGTGAGCCTGACATGATTGCTGAACATTTGGGGTTGGCAAGGCTGGAGATTCCAGTCTGTTGACTAGAAATTCAGTCTGAGGTCACAGGAGAAGATTTCAGTCTGTGGGGGAACGTTGTTGTACAAAGCCCCTTGGTGATAACAGTGTTTTTGTAAGAGGCCTACATGTGAAGCAATTGGTAAAGACTTCTGCTTAAGTTGTACACAAGTGTCTTCATGACCTCCACATACAAGATACTCATCAGCATTACGCGTTCGCTCATTTCTCCATGTCCTCATGCCAGTGAGCCAATGACCTGGGTGTGTACTCAAAAAAGGGGGGGCAGAGACTAGGGTGCCTGAGTGACTTAAGCCTAGTAAACTTTTGCCCTGCACACGAAAAAGCTGCTTCAAGCATCTTGCCAACGCTAACCTGGACATGTGGCCAACCACAGTTACTCAGGCCACACGTCAACTATGGCCACTCCAGCACTCACCCTTCACTCTCAGTGACCCAGGACCCAGCCAGAGGTGTGCGCCTTCTGGGTGCCACTTAACTCAATCAGGAGGTTTATGGCAGCTGCTTACACCTGCTGTGCTCAGAATCTCACTCCATGGCTCTCTCCTAGTTAACGAAGAGAGCACCCAAGAGCCCAGATCAGACAGACACCATAAACCCCATAACCACACTCCGCTACAGGAGCCCATCCTTCCCTGGTGAGGCCTTCAAGGGTCATCTCAGGTGTCCAGGCAGACAGGTGGAGTTCCCTGCCTTGCGCAGCCCCACATTCAGGGTTGCTTCTCCCAGCCTGCCTCTCTTGGCCAATCTGACCCATTCCTTCTTCCCGCCCTGGCATCCTGTGGGTCACAATGCAGATTCCTCATGTGACTCTGTCTACATACCTCCCTCCCAACACCTGGCTTTTGACTGCCCCAATCCCCTTTCCCTTCACAGGACAGTACAGCTAGTTTCCCCTAGGATGTTGTTACTCATTAGCATAACTATTCTGTGATCAAAGCACAGTCAGAGCTAAACACTCTCCATTGTCCTCTCTCAGGACCTGCTATTTAGTTGGTAGGGCACAGGGATTTGGATCCAGAGAGGCATTCAAGGTACAGAAATTTACACAAGAGCAACTCTGTAATATTAACCAAAATTCATACACTGTACAGACAGATCCCCAAATCCTCATTGGACACAAGGTGAAACCTTTTCTACTGGAATAGTCCTTGCAGAGTTATGGGGTCAGGCAGCCCCATGATGTACATACTTGAGCGTCTTTCAAGTGAATCACAAATCTCTTGTTCACAAACCCACAGCTGGTAAATGGCTGGGGCTGGTTGCTTAATACCTGGCTGGGTGTTAGTCACCCCTTTGTTGGCACTGAAGAGCTAGTCTGGGGGCATTTCCCAGATTTATAACACGTTTCAGCAATAAACATAAAGCAAAAACTCCATATATAGTGCTGATGCACACAATACCAGTCAGTAACATTCAGCAGGCCCTGGCTTCTCCAGTGGTCCCTTGCAAGGCCCACTTTGTACAAGATTTAGCACAGTTTTGTGTAAGTGGTTACTATGATAGTGTAGTCAAATTCCAAAGGGGTAGCCGTGTTAGTCTATTGTAGAAAGACAACAGAGTCCTGTGGCATTTTTAAAGACTAACAGATTTATTTATCGCATGAGCTTTCGTGGGAGAAAATCCCACTTTGTCAGACGCTTCAAAGCATCTGACGAAGTGGGATTTTCTCCCACGAAAGCTCATGTGATAAATAAATCTGTTAGTCTTTAGAAGTGCCACAGGACTCTGTTGTCATGATAGTGTAGTATCATTGGGAGGTTGCTCACAGTCAGGAAGGCCTTTTTCTCTGAGGCAGGTTATGCCCTCAGTGGGTGGGACTCCATCTGTTAGCTAGCAGAGCTCCTATTAAGGGATTTTTTTACCATCTGATGTGAGCAAGGCTCTCTACTAGGGGTTGGGACTCTCCTAGGAATAGCCACACCCATTTAGACCAATGAGCCCCTCTACCTTGGCATCTCATCTACGGCAATGGCCATTGCCAGTTGCTCCAGAAGCAGGCGAAAGAAATGCTTCACCTACAGGGAATTCTGAGATGGCTACCCCATAGGGGCTGTTTCCCCTGGTCCTTAGTGGCTGGGTTGAGCCTGAGGGTTTATTTCCCATCTATAAAGTAGGGTGGAATTTTTCTTCTCCATGTGGGTGGGACCATCAGCACAGCTCCCTTCCCCTCTGGATGTAGCCATTCCAAGGGATGGGACTCCTTGCCTGTATCTTAGCACCCTATCACCAGTTCTGGCCATTCTCAGCCATGGTGTTCCCTGCAGCAGTGGGAGATCCCTGATTGTTCTCGCTGCTCCTCCTGGGGGCTCCTTCCATCCTGGGGGACAGAACCCCTTGCAGTGACAGACCGAAGAGTCCAGCAGGCAGCACAGGAAGTCATGGGAGTCCACAAACATTTCAGCGACAGCCCCTACTACAGCCGGCTGGCAGAGGTGCTGAGCACCCACATGCAGGTGAGTGGATGAAAGTGTTATGATGGGCAGGGGGGAGATGGGATTGTAGGGATTGGATGCTGAGCTTGCAACCTCAAATGAGGGGATAGGGATCCAGAAGGCAGATCCTAGGTAGGCAAGGGTGCAGGTGGATAGGATCCAATGGGGCTGCAAGAACAGGATATATCACTTGGACCTACAGAGGGGTAGACAATGAGGCTGGCACCTAAGTGTCCCTCTGCCCCAACATCACTGAAATCCCTGCCCAAGGCTTCCCCTCTGAGTCACACAACAGGAGGCCCTTTGGCTGACTTTCCCTTTTCCCCTCTTGTGCCTTGTCCCTTGCTCTGTGACACATGGATGGATGCCAATAACCCTAGAGGCACGGGGAGAAAATCCCCAGATGCCTACAACAAGCTTTGAACCTGAATCAAAGCCTAAGTGAGGAAACTAACCCCCCAACTGCGTTCACTTGGGCATGGCTCAAGAGGCAACATGTGGCAATGGGGAGACTGTGTTCAACCCTTCATGCTTCCTGGTGTTCAAAGCAGGGGCTGGTGGGGAATATAAATGCTGGGACATCTCCAGTCCGGGTTCCCGCAATCTCCCTCCAGGTCGTGTCCGGGTCCATATTACATCTGACCATAATGTTGGAGATGACCATGTGCAAGAAAAGTGATGGTCCTATGGATCTCAGCCAGTGCCCCCCACTCCTGCCAATGCAGAAGGTGAGATGATGGGACTGGGCCTGTTTGAGGGTTCGGGGCAGCACTTTGGTTTGCCAAGAACTAATTTTGTGGTGAAATTCTGTGATTATTCAAAGCCACAGCCCCCCCTGACCCTGGGGACTGGTGACACTGGGGACTATCCCCCTCCTGCCAGCACTGGGTGAGACACCCTACCACAGAGACCATCCCATCTACCCACACAAGTGGTGGGAGGGGAAGAGGGGCCAGGACCAGAAGGGCCTCTCTGCTGTCCTGGCCATAGCAAAGGGAAATGTTTAATTTAGGTTTGGTCTGTAAAAACTGCACTGTTGTCACCCGCCCTCCCTTGTCAGTAGCTGGGCCTAGCCCTGCCCAATTCCACATGACAGAATCTACTACAAAACTCTGACTGCAATATGCATCAGACTGGAGGATAAAAACCAGGAGTCCAGGGCACAGAAGGGGGAGGTTTAAGCCATTACCCAAGCTTGGAGCTGATTTTGGGGTGTGGGCAGGGCTGCCAGCCAAATTCCCAAGGACAGTGAGTGGGAAGGTCACTGCTAACCCAAGGTCCAAGGAAGCTTGGTTTAATTCCCTGCTTTCCCAGACTCCTTGTGTGGGCCTGGGACAATCACTAAGCCTGTCTGTGCCTTGGTTTCCCCATCTGTAGAATGGGGCTAATAGGACCACCCTGTCCCCAGGGTAGGTGTGGAGATAAATGTGTGAAATAGAGGGGTGTACACGTACTGGACTCTGAGCTTTGTTAGCTCATCCGGTATTTTCATAACACACAGCCCCAGCATGTCATCATGGCTCACACAGCAATGAATTTAGCCTCACAGACCCCCCCACCCCCCCATATATGTTACCAATGGAGAAACTGAGGCACAGAGAGACATGACCTGCCCAAGGTTCATTGTGTGGCAAGGGGGGGGGGGGGGCGGGGAGAGGACAACTGATTTTTACTGGGAACCCCTCAGAGTCACCCTCATTCTAATGTGCTTCATTTCATGAGTATAAGTACCAGATTTCATCTCAGTCCTCGGAGAACAGGACTGACACAACTCTGTTCTGCAAGTCAACCCAAGTCCCGCTCTGGCTACCGCTGTGATGACTGGGAACCAAAACACCTACTCCACCAACAAAAATTGGTAGGAGACAGGCCACCTCCCTCCACCATGCACGTCTTTCCTCTAATCCCCCAGCCTCAGTCCCCATCAAGTGGATGGAAATCAGCATCTTCACTCCAACCAGAGGGTTAGAAGTCAATGAGTTCCTCTGCTT
Organism: Pelusios castaneus; assembly: GCA_007922175.1. NCBI lineage: Eukaryota > Metazoa > Chordata > Testudines > Pelomedusidae > Pelusios > Pelusios castaneus. The sequence goes on along the minus strand of ML685770.1, from coordinate 2,510,232 downwards.
CGACTGACTTTTTAAAAATCTCTGTTTTAATGACAAAACTGGAGCTCCTGGGCACTTTCTGTTATCCCTGGATCTTGCACACGCTTCACTAGGGCAATAAACAACATTACTGCAGCATCTCACCCTGGATGGTTATTTTTCATTCCTCCACCTGCCTCTTACTTTACTCCCCTCCACGTGGTCAAATTCCCAGCACAATTTGCATGGCTCCCCCCCCCCCCCCCGCCTAGCACCTGCTCTGTGCTGAGTCTGCTTTGCCCTTCAGCTTGAGCAGGTCACACACAAAGTACACAGGGTTCAAGGCTAGAATCCAATCACTAATCATTCTCCCCTCCCCACCTCACCAGGATCTGAGATTTCAAACATACCACCTGTGCGCCCTCTCACGTCAACTGACCCTGCTATAACGCCACTGATGGGACTTGACTGACGCGAGCCCCTACTATAGAAGTCTGATGCAGCAGGGCCAACAGGGCACGCACTGGTGTGAACATCCCCAGTAACTAAGTGGAGTCAATCACGCTGGGTAATGTATTTACATGGAGGCTCCGCACCCCTTTAGCCCAGTGGTCCATCACCAACAGTTGCTTTGTAGAAAGGCAAGGGATGCAGCAGCAAGGGGATAATTTACAGGTTGGGTTCGTGGCCCAAAGCTGTCTGTTATCTACTGAAACTCTCTCTCTCCTGTTGGCCACAGGCCCAGCCACTCCCCTTTAGACACCCATACTACCACTTACAGGGTCACTTCAAACCAGGGGTTAAAGGAAGGGGGAACGCACCAGAACGCAGTTCCGGGGCTCACACATTTGAGGGACCAGAGTTCCAGGGCCCCTGAAAATAGAAAAAAATCCAGCAGAACGCATGTTCCGGCCTGCCCTGACTGCTTGCTGGTCCCACACCCCACCGTCGTTAATCACAAGACTTATTGTGTGATGCAGTGTTTGCTAGTTTGTGACAATAATTGCTAGAGACATAAACACCGTATAAAATTATAAATATTTTTATGGAGCCATAACCGATGCATGTGGTACTGAGAAGTGGTTGCAAATGCCTACCTGGGCTGGGGCTCTTCCATGAACGGGGCCCAGACAATACAGGAAGGGGGCCCGGAGATTAGGAGAGTTCCGGGGCCCGTCAAATTATACTTTAACCACTTGAAATCCCTCTGTGCTAACAGAGCGGGGCAGTAAATTGCTTTACCTCTACAAGCACCGATGGCTGAAAGCGGAGCCTAGACAAACAGACTGGAAATAATATTAAATAGTGGTGGGAGAGGTGGGGGGATGGCAAGGTCTTAGCATCACTCACCACTGGTCTGGCACATCTTGCTGGCTGCTTTGGAGATTAGCTGGTGACCAATGTCCCTGTCCACAGCACGCACACTGCCATCGCATGCTGTCTGCCCACAGCCTCTCTCACAACCCAAAACACAGCAGCATCCTCCTCAGGGCTCGGTATCACTGCCCATGATCCCCCTCAGGGGAATGTAGTCCCAGGCAGTCCATTGCCACTCAGCCAGTGGCCGATATGGGAACCTGCTCTTGTCTCCAGCCCAGGGCCCCTCAGCTCAGCTCAGCCAGGCCTTCTCTCTCTAGCCTCACTACTGGACTGGTTCCACTTTTCTTCCTGGGACTAGCACCTCCCAAAGCCACCTTATCTTCCCAGGGAGGGTCTGCAACACTCACTGACTAATCCCTCCTGGGAACATCTCCCTCTTTATAGGCTCCACCTGTTCTTGCCCAGCTGAGCCTCCTTAATAAGCTGCCTAAGTGGGGAATTGGCCCATCTGGTCTTTAATGTGATTGGACCAATGTTCCAAGGGGCTGTCGTAGATTCTGAAAGAGTCTGTCATTCACCCAGGAATGAATTCAGAGCAGCGCTAGGGCCTGTGTTATACAGGACGTCGGACTGGATGATCACCCAAGATGGATTAAAGGGCCCTGGGCTGCTGATTTTCATGAGCCCCCACTCCTGGGCCTTGGCCTTCCCACCTGGGAGTGGGCAGCACTCAGGCACATGGACCCAGGGCCACCCAGCAAACCTGTGCAGGGCTGGTGCTTGGCCCTGGCAGGAGCCCGGCTAATGCTGTGATGGCCTGAGGCTGGATTTTGGGGGAGTTACAGGGCCTCCCTTTAGGCCAGGACCTGAGGCTGCAGCCCCTCATGCCCCTGCCTTAATCTAACCCTGATGATCATGGGGGCCCTTTCTGACCTCACACTATGAATCTATAAAAGCAGGCCCAGAAATAGTGACACTAAAGGGTGGAGCACAGCACAAGGGCCTGGTCTAACCAAGGGAGGGGCCCTCAGTTTCACTTCTCCTTCATCTTCCCTAAGGAAAGTCCACTTTAAAGCAGCACCCATTTGTCACATGAGGGAGTCTATGGCCCCAGACTGAAAATGCAGGTCAGGCACCAGGTTTATCATTTATTATTAGTGTAGAATACATCAAGGAACAGCAAACACTACAGCATGGTTCTGAGCTCTTTCCACAACTGCTCTGCAGCAATTCCAGCTTGCCATCCCTTTCTTCCAGGTGCACAGATTGGGGGACTTTTGGGTAAAGAGAATGGCCCTTACCATTTTTCCTGTACATGAACCTGCAGAATATTTCCTCCATGAAAAGAGGAAAAGCAAGTTATGCCCCACAAAACCTCACCCTACCCTTCGTGCTCTTGTAATGGCATCCTCCAAAATCAAAATGTTTAACAACCCTTAGCCCCTCGCTCCTCTCACACCCATGAAGGAGGCCACGATTAGTTGAGCTTTCTTCCTACCTGCAGATACAGGTTCCTTGCTGTGCTCTAATGAGGACAATTGCCTGTTCTTTTATGCTGGACTCAGTTCCACAAAGGGTCAGAGCTCCAGACCCATTTCTGTCTTTGAGCCAGGAACCCTGATCAGCTAATTAATTTCCAGAGAAAGGAAAAAAAAAAAAAATTGCAGCTTTTCTTTATTGCTGAAGAGAGAGTGGGGTTGATGCTGAACTTATGGCATTAAAACCCTTACTCACTCCAGAACACATTGGAAGAACTAGATTCTTCCTGGGTAGGCATAAAGCAGCACCACAAGCGGCTGCTGCCCCCTTGCCTTGTGCAAATTCACCTTCAAAGTGCATTTGATCAAGCACCCCACAAGGGGAAATACTGCAGCGGGACTCTAGCCACAGACGTTCAGAACCACCCCATCTGTGCTAAACATGGTCTTGAAAATGGAGAGTCGTATGCAACAGAAGGGTGATAGCTATGCACTCACAGCTAGCTCTACTCAACCATATCCTGTTGTGGACTTACAACAGTGCATTGGTGGGAAGAGGTAAAGGGATCCACAGGGCTTCCCCCATGGAGATCACTTCCTCCAGCAGTGATACTTGGTCTGAATAAAGGGCTTCCTACATGAATTTGCACCCCTGAAAGGAGGGGGGAGAGCTTGTTTGCTTACAGCTGGGGCTTGGCCATGGAGCACACAGCATGGCAGCAGCAGAGCTGGAAGCAGAAGCTGGAAGATCTGTGGCAGACATTGGGCCAGCAGCAGCTGGCCCCAGATCCTGGCAGGAGCCTGATTAGTCCGGCAGTGGCTGGGCGCTGGATCCCTGCCAGACTCAGGGCACTGGCGCTGGGAATCAGGGCACGTGCCCTGTGTGCCCAGCGCCAGCAATGCCACTGAGCTGGATTCTTCACAGGTCAGAGACCAGAGTGGCTGAAAACTACACAACACGTGTGACGTGAATGGACTACAACTCTCAGCATGCTGTGCTCCAAGCTGCCTTCCCCACACCCTCCCAGGGAATTGCTGCCTCCAAGAGCTTCCCTTAGCCAGCCCTGCTCACATGCACCCCAGGGCCAGGGCTGAGTTCTGGAAGTCAGGGAAGCTTTTCTTTCACTCTGCCTTGTAAGGGGAGCCCAGAGGAAGCATTGCCCACTGGCATGGGTAAGGAGGGGAGGAAATCCCAGCTACTAGCTTGCTGGCTGTCCAGTCTCCGATCCTTCAAAGCTGTTGATGCATGCTGCATTTCTCGAGCCAGGAGAATTCGGGGCACCACAATTAACGTTTTTGAAAAGCTGCAGCCAGTTGGGAGTGCGACTCAAGAGCCAGCCCTTGGTGAACCAGGCTCCTTCAAGATGCCATCCCACAACTGAAGCTTTTGAAAACCTCACCCCAAAGCCTGAGATGGAAGCAAAGAGGGCTTTTTGGGGAGGGGGGTGCAGAACGCAGAGATCCTGTCCCATCGTTAGTGTACTCATGGTGTTTCCCTGTAATAGATCCAGCCAGCCATGCTAGAAAAATGGAAACCAGCTGTCCCAACCCCTGCCAGGGATAGTGGATCAGAATTAGAGGGTACAGGTGGATATGGAAATTAGCATTACCAGCTTTTCAAAGTGCCCCCTGCTGGCCTGATGAGAACAGGTACAACTGGCAGGGACTGTGCTGAACCCACCAAAAAAGCAAACGTGGGGGATTGTTTCTCTGCCAGGAGAGAGCAAGCTGCTTTTGGAGCAAGGGCTGAAAAGCAGCCCTGGGGTTAGGAGCTAGGGCACCTGGTTCCAGTTCAGTGGGGCATAGGGAGGAACACGAGATGTGTGCCGTGTAGTTCCAGGATATTGCACAAGCCCACAGCTGGAGGAGGCCCAAGGGACTGTAGCATAGGTAGGGCAGCTCCAGTGCTGCCAGCGTCCCACTCTAAGTGGCCTGCGCCTTTCACCCCACGGAGTCTGTCCCATTACCTCAGCTGGGGGGGGGCAATCACCTCCCGGAGGGAACAGCAGAGGCGGCTTTTGGGGTAGGTGAAGCAGGCACCCGCCTAGGGCCCCAAGCACTAAGGGGCCCCTTCACTACCCCAAAAGCCGTGTCTGTCTCCCACCTCTGCAGGACAGATGGTAGAGAGCCAGGACCTGGGGCCCCCAGGGGAGGTTTGGGGCCCTCAGTGGGGTGCCAGGGGCATGGGGGTGTTTTGGGGCCTGGGGGGGTTGGGTGTGGGGACCTGTGGCCAGCCATGGGGAGGGGGTCAGGGGCCCCGGTGGGGTACTAGGGCCCCAGGGAGGCCGGGTCAGCAGTAGGGGTCCTTTAGGGGGCCCTGGAATGGGCCTTTGCCTAGGGCCCCAGATAGCCTAAACCCACCTCTGGGGAACAGCCAGGAGCCACAGCAGTAGGTGAGCTTGCAAAGAAGATGCAGCCCTGGGAGACGGCCCATAAGGACTGATCCTGCAGTGGAAATCGCAGCCAAGGTGTGTCTGGGAAGCCAGTGTTTGTCAGGACATGGAGCAGACTAGGGCTCCCTTCTGGTCTCGAGGTGCATGGCACAGACTCCCCCATCCTACTACTCAGCCAGCCCCAAGCCAAGTCTCTCCCCCACCCCTTTGCTCCATGGCTTTTCCACACTGGCTTCTCCCCAGCGTAGCCAGGGCCCTTCCCTCTCCTCAAGTCTCTCCTACGCACTAGGGAAGGCCCGGAGGTGCGGGAGGAGGGGAGTGACTGTGGGCGATGTAGTCAGAAACAGGGAAGTGCGGCAGGCGAGGTTCTGCAGTGCCTAGTCCACCACAGCTGAGCTGCACATGGTGTTCATCCCACAGGCCCTGCTGCCTCGGTACAGGTAGTAGTAGCCCTGGGGAGGGAGAGAAAAGAAGAGGGGTCAGTGGGTTCCCATCAGCCAGCAGGTGACTGCTCCACCCCAAGTCTCCCAGCACTTGCTCACTGCTGCTTAGGAGACTGGGAGGTGCAAGCTGGGAATCCCAGAGAACCACTGGGGCCAGTCTGTGTCCAGCAGACCTGAGGAAGCCCCTTTTCTATCCACCGCTACCCAGCCCTGGCTCCCTGCTGCCAGGGCTGATCTTGGGGAACTAGGCCAGGCTGGGAGTGTGGGGAGAAAACAGAAGGAGGCCAGCTCGAGCGGCCGCTGGGAGTGGCTTATGGAAGGATGCCTGCCCCACCCTCCCTGGAGAGGGGCTGGGGGAAGGATGGCAAAGCTGGGCACCCAGCGCAGGGGACTGGGACTGGGGGAAGAGGGATATAGCCAGGTGGCCAGAGAAGTCTCTATCCCAGCCCACACCCACAGCACCCAGCTGCACCTCACTGGACTCACCTGCTCACCCCAGTTCTTGCCCCAGCTGTTTTTGATGGCCCAGAATGGGGTGCGGCCACCTGGAAGGGAGAAAGGGCCATCAGGAAGGCTAAGCTTGAGGGGAGGAGGCTGGATAGTGCGGCAGAGCCGAGACCACCATGCGCCAATGGGCATCATTAGCCAACGCTGCCTGAGTCCCTGCTGTCAGCTTCCTCTTTTACAGCAAGAGGGATTCTGTAGATTATAGAAATTGGCTGCAGCAGTCCCTGAATTCCTAGGCTCTATCCCCAGCTCTGGGAAGGAAGTAGGGTCCAGTGGTTACAGCAGGGGCTCGGAGCCAGGACCTCTGGGTTTCTCTCCAACTCTGCCAGCCTCGCTATGCCTTTGCGCTAGCCACCTCTGTGTCCCTGGTTACGAGTCCATGGGGGAGGGCTGGGAGCAGCAGGGACTTGGCTCATGGTGGTGGTGAGGAGCATTACCTGCTCCAGGCTGGGCAGTGCAGAGGCCAGCCCAGGAGAGAAAAAGGCTGGGCCCAAAGTGGCTCATTAGGGCTAATGGGGCCTGGGGAACAGATGTCCCCATGGAGCTGGAGCTGGAGCTGAAGTGGGGGGCTCCTGTGGATTCCAGACGAGCATCACTTACGTGTCCCATACCCCACCAGCAGCACAGCGTGGTCAATCATCCAGGGGTTGCAGAGGAGCCTGAAGGGGTGGGAGACCCCCTTTCTGTAGAACTGAAGGGGAAAGCCAAGGAGCATGACGTTAGCCAGCTAACTGCACAGATCCCTCCAATGCCACCCAGATGCCGCTGCCTCTCTGGGACTGTCATACAGGGATCCCTGGGCCGGTGCAGAGACACCACCTCTGGGGTGGGAAGTTCCCCTTACTGAGCCCCCACCACCTAGTGCCTAGCCCAGGAACTGCAGCAGAACCAACTGCAAGGGAAGAGGACAACAGGTGATCCTGTGGGGGCCAACAGCCCAGGGCTTCTCCTAGAACTTGGGTCCCAGGTCTGCATTCCTCACCCACAGAGAGCCCCAGGGCCAGGGAATGACATCTCAGACCTTCACACTGAGGCACATGCCACACCCCCAGCACACACCAGGCTGTAGCGGAGCAATGAGTAGGTACGCCCCACTAGCGGGTGGAGTCTGAACGCCTCTGGAATTCCACCTGTGCTTTACAGATGCCCCGTGCTGCAGGAGCAGGAGCAGGAAGCATCTGCTCACCTGCATGGCGAAAGCATTGAGTGCGATGGAGATGGGGCCGTTCTTGGCCAGCCATGCTGCAATCTCTGGAATGAACAGGATGGGTGAGTTTGGGCTGTGGCAGGAGAGGGCGCTGTGCCCACCACAGAGCTGGCTGGGAAGGGGGCAGGACAATGCCAGGTCTGTCCTTGTACCGGCCAGGCACCAGCAGCTTCCCAGGACAAGAGGCTCTCACGTGCTCAATTGGACAGAGGTCTCAGCCTCAGGCTCATGAGGTCCCTTGTGCTTCTCTCAGCCGGACTCTCCAGGCTCTGACGTGGGCAGCCGAACTACTGGGATGCCACAGATCCAGCTCTACCCACAACAGGCTGCCTAACCCTGGGCAAATCCTTTCCCCGCTTTCTGCTGGCCTCTCCCCTCCCACACACTGTTAAAGGTGGAAGTTCCTCAGGGCAGGGACTGTCCCTCACTGCCTGGGCAGCACCTGGCACAACAGGGATCCAAATCTACCGTAACACAGATCACGGATGGCTGTGTGGAAGGGCAGGCCTCCTTCCACATGCAGCTCCACGTTTCTCCCCTCCCCCAGCGACTGAAGGAAGGCAAGGCAGACGGCAGCAGCAGGGGCCTGGGCTCACCTGTCTCATCCCGGGAGATCTCCACAGAGCTGTTGATGTAGACAGCCACCTTGCTGGTGGAGAAGCTGCAGCTCTGCTTGTGGCCTTCATAGCTGTAGTCTCCCTCCGTCTCCAGGCCACCTGGAAGGGGCGATCCCCGAGAAAGGAGGATTAAAAACACCAGGGGCTAAGATACGGATCCTGCGCAGGGGACTCGCATGAGGATTGTACAAGACTAGTGGGATCTGGAAAAAATTCCACAATGCCCCTCAATCCCAACCAGCAGCCCTGTGCTAACCTGGCCCTGGGGTCCCCATCACCACCACCCACAACTCAGCCCCTGGCCCTGATCCCAGCCTGCACCTAGGTTTCCCCTGACACGTAGCCCTGCCAACACTCCTCCATTCAGACCTGCAGCCTCCTGCTATTCCTTTTTACCCCAGCGAGTAACTGTCACTGATCTTTCTTAGCTGCCCAACCCTTCATCTTCGCCTGTTTGCCCCAATCGGGCTGAGGCCTCAACCCCCCTGCATTGGGCCCAGCTGGTCCTGAACTTACCTAACTGCTCAATGGCCTCATAGGCATTGGAAGGCAGCCCCCCTCCACAGGCATGGTCCAGTCCATCGCAGTCCACCAACTCTGCAAGGAGAGAGACTGGCACTAACCTACCTGAGGCTCCCATCCCCCGCAGCTGTCCCCACCCGCTGCTGGCTCCTCCAGTCTCTCTCCTCCATGGCTGTCAGACAGGCAGTGTGGGCTGCAGAGCGGGGAGCCCAGTTCTGCCACTGACCTGGGTCTAGCCCCTTCCACTCTCTGTGCACATATCCATGCTAACTAGACCAAGGGAGCGGGAGGAAGCTCTGCAGGACAAGGACTATCTTTCACCATGCATCTGTGCAGCACCTGGCACAGCTCAACACCACAGAGTCCCCTGCTCCTGACTGGGGCTGCTTGGCTGTACCGCAAACCCAGGCCTGTCCAGGTTCGCTGACAGTTCTGAACTCAGAGCGGACTCTGCAAACACCTCAGGAGATCAGGGCACTGACGGGGAATTAGCTCCCACATCCTGGCCCGCACCCCGACTAAGGAGTGGGAGGAGGAGCCCAGGAACCAGCCCCCCGTATGCATTAAAGGATGTTTGAGTTAATCGCTTTGGTGTAGGGATCGAGTCTGAACAGGGACTTCCGAGAGCCATCAGCTAGGTGCAGGGAGCCTGTGCATCAGTCAGGCCCTCAGAGCCAGCCACCATGCAGTGCAGTCCCTCTCCTGCACAGGAATCAGGGAAAGCTCCAAAATTGGGTCTTGCAGGCTGGGAGAGCCATCGGGTCCTGGACCAAGAATCCTCTTATAGTTATCACAGCCCAGCCCTGGCTCCGATGCGAGGAGTGCCAGCCACATACCCTGCTCTGAGAGCGAGACCAGAGTCCCCCTGCGCAGGAACCACTGTCCTTCCACGTTGCCAGTGACAGAGAAAGCCCAGCAGGAGCCACACATGCCCTGGAAACACAAGGCCAGAGAGACGATGTCCCGTGAGTGACATATCATGTCCCAAGCTGTTGGGCCGCCAGACCCTTCCCAACCCCAGCAGGCCCCAGGTGCTGTTGGAAATGGTGTGGGAATGCTGGAGATAGGGGAGCTGCCGGCTACTCCAGCCCTGGCTCTCCCAGCAGAGGGCGCAGCCTGTGCTCTTTGAGGTGATGCCAAGATAGCTGAGAACTGGGGTCATGACACCCCTGGAAGGGTCGTGCACAGGGATCAAACTCACAACCTTGGATCTATTTCCCTGAGCCTTGGCTTGTGCTAAACCAAGTGCGTTAGTGCAATCCCCAATCCAGCAACTAGTGGGAGACATAGAGCCCCACCAGGTGACGTTGGCATACGCTCCCTTACTGGGGCAGTTGGCGGTGGGAGGGTCGGCACAGCCATAGAAACCCACCTGGTCCTTGACGCCAGTGATGGCCCCGTGTTCCCGCCAGTCCCATTCAGCAGGAGGTGGGTCGCTGGGGATGGCAGCCGGTTTCATGGGCCGGGCCGGGAGTTTAGCCAGCAGCGGATTCAGGTAGAGGGAGCGAAATTCATCCTCTGAAACCAGAGAGAAGGTGTCTCTGGAGAAAGGCCCTGGGCTCAGGAGACGCAATGAGTCCAGGGGCTCTGCCTACAGTCTCCCTTAGCAGGGGGTGCTGTAGAGAGTGGCCTGGCTGTGGGGAGAACTCCTGGCTACTCTAGCCCTGGCCTCGCCAAGCAGGAGGCGTGTAGTGAGCAGGTAGCTCCTAGCCATTCCCCAGAAGGTGGGCAGCCAAGGCTTTGTGCACAAACTGAGAGCAAAGCCGGTGTCCTACTCACCCGTCAGGTCGCTGAATTTGGTGACGCCGTACTCGGCCGTGCCCTGGTCTAGCTCCTGGATCGTCCGAGCCTTTTCCAGGTTCTCCGCAAAGATCTGCAAGCGCCTCTTGGTTTCTAAACAGGGAATTGGACCCAAGAAGCCACAGTCACTGTGAGATAGGGAGTGTTTTCAAGATAACTCTTCCTCCCAGAAGCATTGCTGGAGCCGGTGGAAAGGAATCTTGGGTGGGGGGATGGAGGGAGAGAGAGCTGAATGGGTGACAGGAATTAGCTCAAACGATCCTGGGGGTGGCAAGAGCTGAAAAGGTGGGATGGGGGCCCAAGAGATATTGCAATGCCTGGGGCTCACCTCTTTCATCCTCGTAGCTCTTCTTGTAGGTGGTCAGGAAGTCATTGAACAGCGAGATCAGCTGGATGGATGCATTCTAGAGACAGGGAGGCAAGCAGCTTAGAGACCTGGAAGGTGGCAGGTGGTAACAACGACTGATACTGGAAGAAGTGCATCTGCCAAGGCCATGGCAAGCGTCTGACTGCAGGGGTTGCTATGGACCCATTCTCATCTTCCTCCTGAAGCAGCTGTCTCTGGAGCAGTGCAGGACGTCAGGCCCAGGAAGCTATATTGTAGAGCTGGTGAGCAGTGGAGGTGAAGGCTGAGGCACAGCACAGGGGCAGTGTGAACCAACCCCAGGGCAGTGGCGAGGGGGAAGGTGTGAAGGAGCATACCGTGCCATGGGAGGGGGCTGGAGAAATGCAATGAGGAAGGGCAGCCCTGGCTCAGGTGACCCAATCCCCAATCCAATTGCCATCCCCCTACCCTGGTAGCAAGAGGCTGTGTGTTCTAGTGCCAGACCCATAGCCCCTCCCCTCTGGGCTAAAGCCATGATTTACCATCCCTAGTTGGGAGGCTGGGACCCCTCGAGGGACAGGAAACAGTGAGCTAGAGAGTAGGAGTCAGCCACCCACCTGAGAAAGGGCCTCTGAGCGAAGTGGCTCTTCTGGTGCCTTGGCACGAGTTGGCTCCTCTGGTTCGAGGGATGCTGCACTTTGAACCTTTTCTGAAGGCTCTAAATATAAAAGGAGGCAGCAACGGGCACTACAGTTAGTAGTTACCAGAGAGATCTCATGTGCAGCCAGGGAATGAGGGCTGGGACCCACCTTCTTCTCGCCCAATAGCCTCTAGCTCAGTGGTTCCCAACCTTTTCGGCACACTTCAATGAGACAAAATCCCACAGCACACCCATGTTTTTCAGCTGAACTGATTGCTCATAAACATCACATTTACTACGGTTATGATCTTACTCTGGTATTTTGCAACATAGGGCATTCAACAAGCTAAAGAAGGATCAAATGCATGAATGTTTCAAATCCACTGGAAAAAAATACAGGTCATCTCAATTTTGCCCTTTGCCTACCTGCGTTTAGAATATTTACATTTTAGAATTGGAAGTCCAATACCTCGCTTTTAATTTGATTATTAATTTTCATGAGTTTTACGATTTGTAATTCTGGTTGGATAGAATATTGTTTGAGATGAAAATCAATGTAAACCAAACATTGTTTCATTTCCTTTGGAGAAAATTTCATGGCACTCTTGGACAGTTCTCACCACACACCAGTTGAAAACCACTGCTCTAGTGTTTGTGCTAAAGGAGAGCTCCCTTCACTAACAGCAGCAAAAGCTACCTTACCTGTCCGTGGCGATCAGAGGGCAGACTCGTTCTTCCAGATTCAGAGACTGGAAGGGCCAACAGTACCACTGCAGTCATCCACTCTGAACTCCCACAGTCCTTCCTGCCTGCAGCCCATATCTGGTTACTGAGCTAGCGCACATCTTTTAAAGAGGCAGCCAATCCCTAAAAAGTCCCAGGGGCAGGCTGGATTCTTCATCACCTGGACAGTTGTTCCAACAGTTAAATCCTCTCCCTGTTAGAAATGTGTACCTCATTTCTAGCCTGGACTTGTCCAGCTTCAGTTCCCAGCTGTTGGGTCTCAATCTGCCTTCGTCGGCTGAATTAATGAGCCCTCGGCTCTCCCAGCTCTCCGCCCTGGGGACATGCTGATAGCCGGGTTCAAGCCACCTCGGCACCTTCTTTGTCAGGTGAAGCAGAAAGGGCTCTAAGAAGCTCAATCTACACACCAAAGTATCACTGCTTGAACTCGGCCACTCTAGTTAACCGGTACAACCACTCCACATGCCTGCATTACCGGGAGAAACGTGCTCATACAAGTGTAGTCATTCCTGCACAGGAAGGGGAATAAAGGCACTTTTAGCCCAGGAAAGTGCACCCATGTTAGGGATGGATGCGTATAACTGGGTCAGTTAAAAAGCTTACATACATCACGTAGACCGCTTAACTGCTATAGGTATAGCAGGGCAGAAAGCGCATCTACTGCGGGCCTTCTGCTCTCACTCCATGGAAGGTTCTCCTGGACTGGACTCATTCAGGCTGGAAGTTGAAGTTAGGCAAATTCAGACTGGAAACAAAAGGCACCGTTTTACCAGTGACAGTCGTTAACAGCTGCAACAACAGACCCAGGGAATGTTTAAATCAAGACTGGATGTTTTTCTAAGAGCTCTGCCCGGTCCTACAGGCTGTGTTATGCAGACTAGATGATCACAGTGGTTCCCTCTGACCTCAGAACTGATGAATGTTGGGGCTCTTCTTTGAACGCTTTCCAAATCCATCACCACTTATTTTTTGCAGCGTGGATGCCGAACTGGATGCGGTATCCCAGCAATGGTCTCACCCATGCAGGGATTGCTGAAATGCTGCCACTTCGGGGCCAAGACAGGACAGCTCTGCAACAGCGCACAGCAAAGCCAAATAGCAGGCGGGAAGGAAGGACAGAACCTGGCAGCTGATGGAATCCACAAGGGGGGATTTAGGTCAACAGAACAGAAACACCCGTGCTGGAATCTGGCCAGGAGATCGGATTAACAGCCAGCCACTTGGGAAAGTGCCAAAGGACTCTTTAATGGCCAGGAGGGGATGAAAGTTTCCATAGCCAGCCCCTTTCTCCCAGGAAATACACCGTACGTGGCCCAATGCCAAGTGTGCAGGTGGGGGAAGGGTGTGGCTTTGACACCAGACTTAATGTTCTTGTTTACATTCTAGTCCAGACACTTTAAACAGATGACACCCATACCAGCTGGCCGACACTCCTGCTTCACCAGCCTCTTCCTGTTCATCCAGGGTTGACTCCAGACCTCAAAGTGACAGGCCTTCCCAGAGAGAGAGAGAGAGAGGGAGAGACAGAATAGCTCTTGCATCAGAATTTCATAAATGAACATCACAGAAATGTGGCTGGAGGCAGCAGAGACTAGTGCAGGGGCAGGAGGGGGCTGGGTTTTGTTCCCAGCTCTGGGAGGACACTGGGCTCTCCTGGATCAGAACAGAAGGACCAGGACTCTCGGGTGCTAGTCTCACTTCTGCAACCAACATGTGCGATGCTGGGCAAGCCATTCAGATGCTCAGTTGTACTCTGTGAAATGGGCCCAGTGCTTCCCTAATGCCTGGATGGGGCGCATGTGCTTCAGCTTATTTGTAAAATGCTCCAGGATCCGCAGCTGAAAGGGGCCAGAGAAGAGCAGAATCACTACTCACTCCACAGACTTCCCCACCCAGTCAACAGGCAAGTTGCTCAGCTGACCCTCCACTAAGGGACGCTATAAAAAGATCCCCTAGTTACAGAGTGTTTGGGCCAACGCCAGGTCACAAGACGATGAATGAGAGGATTCAACAGACAGAGGCCTGGCTCATGCATGATGACTGGAGAGTCTGACACAGCACAAAGGCAGATCAAGTGATCGCTTACAGTATAACTGGACTCCTGTGTTCTATGTTAGTCACGGCAGCACTTTCCTACCCATCCCCTTTAGTTTCAGAGTCATCTCCCAGCGTCCTGCTTGTGACAGAAGCTGCTCCACTTCAAGAAACTGGCACTCATGTGCACGTGAGTGCACACACACACATGCCCTTGGTTCTGATTTCAACCAGCAGAAGACAATCAGCCGTGTGTCTTAGCACCCAACTGTAAACACACAAGATCCAGCTCTATCCTACAGCTGCTATGATGTCCCCATACACCAGTAAGGAACCCCCATCTCCTCCCACTCAGTCCCAAGGAATGTTTTTGCATGTCTGGTGTGTGCTCGAGACAGGGACCATGGCTGGGCGTTGGCCACAGAGTTCTGTCCCATCATGCTTTGGGAATAATCTCCTGTTCTATAATCCCAGTCAGAAGTTGGAAGAGCCCCAAACAGCCACCCCACATCTTCCTGCATGCCAGAGGAGACCTCCCTATGTGTCCTCCCACTGGGTTCATAGCTGTCTGACTTCTCTTTAAAACACAGCCTCAGAAACTACAGATCCCAGGATGCCAATGTTTCACAAGTGACCTCCACTCGAACACAGAAGTAAGGCATGCTGGGAACTGCAGCACCCTATAGTACCTTAATACCTGTTCCATTTAATGCAAATTAAGTGTATCTTTTGGGCTCCTACCCAGCTGGAGATATGGCCCTCGGCCAGGTGTCCCCGATTTCAGAACTCCTGGATTTACTGGGGGAAGGGGAAAGGCACTGATTCGGAATAGCTCTGCGCCAGATTCTGCTCTCTGTGGTTTCAGTGTAAATCCAGAGTAACCTCATTAAAATCAAAGAGGTGAATCCATACTTATCCTGGTGTCACTGAGATCGGAATCTGGCTCTGTATGGAGGTCAGTGATGCAACACTAGAGTCACACCAGGTTAACTGACCTATTAAAAGTGGGAGGGTCTGATCAAGTGGATCCTGTGATGAAAGCAGATTTTTTTTAATAATATTTTTATAGCCCTTATACGTGCCTCAGCTTCTTCTGTATTTTGCATGGGAACGACCACACTCAGGGCAGGCAAGGAGATCAAATGTCACCTGGGTGTCTTGAGTCCGAATGGGTCATTAAAAAGGACTGGCTGAGGCTGACCCCGTATCAATGAAGGATCTGAGAAGCTGAGACAAATCCAGTCCTCAGGCACATCTAACAACTAATGACCCAGAGGGAGATGGGAGCAGGGAAGCTGAGCAAGAGTTCTCCAGCTCCAGAACAAAGGAGTGGGAAGGTGTGAGATGGGGGGTAGACGCTGGCTGTCACACTGAGTCTGAGCTCCAACCTCAGAGCTGACCGTGGAGTTCCCTGCAGCCTGGCTGGTCTGGGCTAGCCAGAACGGACTTGGATAAGCTTTGACCTTCATTTCTCTGGGCTAACCTAAGGATGACCTTTACGCGATCCAGTTGACTAACAAACCCAGCTGGTTTGACACCACTGTTTCTGTGTCACTGCAAATGCTGGGTGAGGCACATTCACCCCTGAACCGCGTCCAAGTCTCTGCTGGGGGCCTAGCACTGATTTGGTGAATCGGACTGAAACAAAAGCACAACCCAGCATCCGGTTCTTACTAGCTGCTCTGGCTCCACTGGATTTTCACAGACAGCAGCATCCTGGTTTGCGAATCCGTCCTGACTGCACGGTGACGTCAGCAGTAGGGTCACATCCAGATAGTACTTGATCCCATTCACCACCTGTAGACACAGCACAGTTCTCAGCAGGCACGGCATAGCCTGCTCCACTCTGCTGACTCCAGCCCAGAATTTAGGGAGACCCCGTACAGGGACAATAAATAAGAAATTGGTGAAAGACAGACACTGTTGTCTGCCTGAGTCAGGCAGCCTGGGTCAAGATTCCCCTCTATATTCATTACAGTCAAGTGCTGGCTCATCCCTACAGCAAGGGAGGCTACAGGAATCTTGGTGGGACAAACTTGGTTCTAGATTTCATACTTATTTATATACAGGCAAATAAAGAATTTTCCAAATTTTTTAAAGCCAGAAAAGAACTACAACAAAGGCAGGAGTAAAATGGAATGTACCAACCCCCCGGATGTAAAGATAATAACTGGGTTATCTCCTCTGCTGCCCTCGCTGTGATTGACAGGAGCATGTGAAGGTCCATACACGAATTCTCTCTAAGGGTGTGCCTACACTGCACCTGGGAGGTGTAATTTCCAGTTTGGGTAGGTGTACGTGCCCTAGCTTGCTAGAAATGGCTGGCCACCAGATGCAATCCTCTCTGAGATCCTAGGAATGCGCCCAAGCCACCACAGACCTGCATACATACCTAGGATCTCAGACAGGACTGTGCTTGGGTGGTTATCCCAAGCCATCCCCCGTGCCATCAGAGCCAGGCAGCCATTTCTGGCGCACTTGCTCAATCAGGGCTAGTGTTTGTATGTCGTCCTTGGCTGGGCATTTGCTCTGCAGCTGGCAAGTGTGCCATACTCTAATAGGATTTCCTCTCCTCTCGAATCTCCTGTTAGCTCAGGACACTTTGTCCTATTTTTGGTTCTGATAATTGGTTTATTTGTACTGTGCTAGGGGTGTGGATACATTATTACAGCTTCCTGTTTACCAGCATTTGGAAGGGCTAATCATGTACTTTTGTTCAGGGCTTCGGAAGTGGGAAGATGCTACGCATTGTCAGTTCTGCTCATTAATTCCTGCTGGTTACAAATCCAGACTAGTGGGTCTGATTCTTAAGTCACATCACACTGGCACGTCAAAGGGATCTTAAAGTTACTTTTTGTATTAGTGTAGCTCCTAGGCACCCCAGCCATGGAAGTAAAGTGCCCCACGAGGATATCTCCTGCACCAATCAGGGTTGACCTGCACTAACTTTGCTCCCAGCCCCAAGAGCAGGGGATGCAGCTGGCACTCTTTGCATACTAGCTACTGTCTGCTTCCAGGGCCCACAAGGTCCTGGGAAGCAAAGCATGTTACGTCTAGTGCCACGCAGGCACCTGTACAGCCCCAGGACACTACGCATCTTCAAAGCGTCTGTCGAAGTGGGATTTTCTCCCACGAAAGTTCATGCAATAAATAAATCTGTTTGTCTTTAAAAGTGCCCCAGTACTCTATTTGGTTTTTCAGATGAGGCCTTACCAATGTCTGGTAAAACGGCATCCATATTTCCCTATCTCAACTGAAGAGATGTTGCCTGATGCATCAGATTAGTTCTCCTGACCATTGAGTATTAGTGCATCAAATGGATCTTTCTCTCATATCGAAGCTGCACATCCCCATGGAAGAGCTGGTTTTTCTAACACGAGTTAGTGGTTGTCATTATTTCCATTCTCAACAGTTTCTCCAGCTGCTCCCACTATTGGTCTTCTGCAAATTCCATTCCCGAGCTGTGTCTCCTGAATCATCAGGGTAGAGCCAGGTCCTATGGTATAATTAGGCCCCGCCCCAACTCCAGCACCTTCCTGTGCATCTCTTCAGCCACATGACCATACTCAGAGCTGAATTAATTTTTCAATTAGGGTCTGGCAGGACTCTGCAGTGACTGGTTAGTAACATACCAACCCACTGCAGCTTCTCCCTGTGTCCATGTGTTTAGCCGTGGAAATGATCGCAGTGATTTATTCAGGATGGCTCTCTATAAACCTTTGGCTCACAGAGCTGTTACTCACTCTAAAGATGTACCGATTTTTTTCCTTCCAGGTTCTACATGGAAGAACAGTCAGATTCACAGGATGGTAACTGCCCTTAAACACACACACGAGTCATCATAAAAATTAGTCATTCCTCCCAGTCCACATAACCCAGTTTATGCCCCCAGTTCACATAATCCAGCCCACAGCTGCTTTTCTAGTCCATATAACCCAATCCTCTTGTCCCGCAGCCCCTTTGCCTTGTTCCTGTCTACAGCCCCTCAATCAGTCCATATAACTCAAAGAACACCACCAGAGCTTTCACTGCATATTCTAGTCTTTGTCCCCAGGTCAGACACTGGCATAACCCAGGCTATACAACACCGTATCAACCATCCACCTCTAGATCCATATGCTTCAGGGCTTGTATGTTTAAAACACTCCAGCAGCACAGCTGGGCCTCTGTAACTCTTCCCTGTAGGCACTAGCACCACAACGGGTCCCCAAGGAGTAGCTGTGTTAGTCTAGCTCCCCATCTTCAAGAGTCTGGCGAAGCGGGATTTTCTCCCATGAAAGCTCATGTGATACATAAATTTGTTATTCTTTAAAGGGCCACAACAATGGGAGAATTCCTCCCCTTGGGAGAGAGAATCCACTTCCCCAAGAAGCGATAGCTAGGTTGTCAGACACATTCTTCTGGACTGTCAACCAAGCGCCATCTACATGGGGACTGAGGAGGGTGGATTTTTTACATCCCTGACCAACGTTGTTAAGGTGACCTAATTTTTCCAGCACAGACTAGGCCCAGGCTGCAATCAGCATTCTGAAACACACATAGTCCCTGCTCTGCAGCCCTTCTGCCCTGTCCACACAACCCAATATATACCCCTTTTCCCGGTACCAGCTGTGCGCGTACATCCTCCCCCTACAACTCAAACCACAGCCTCTAGCCACATAAACACTGCGCTCCCCACTGCAATGCACATAACCCAGGGAAGACCTCACTGTCCCTGCACACTTTGCTCCAGCCCCTAGGTCAAAGCCAGTCCCTTCACACCCCTTTAGCACTGCACCCCACAGCCCCATCCCGACCTCGATCTATGTGCACCCCACAGCCCCGCCCCGACCTCGAT
>ML685770.1:2351987-2483603 GCA_007922175.1 Pelusios castaneus | reverse complement strand
CCCTGCATCCCCCCCCCCCCCCCTCTTGCTTGACTCAGCTGAAGCCCCTGCACTCCTCCCTACTCCTGCCTGGCCAGCCCAGGGCCAACACTTGGCCCAGAAAGTTGCTGGGCCCCAAGGGCTGCCCACCCACCACCGCATCTAGCTCCCCCTTGCCCAGTGGGGATTGGCCCCACTACTTACCCCCACACACTGCTGCAACCTGGGCTGAAGAGGGAGGATTTTAAATTTCCCTCTTCTTCTTTGGCCCTGGCTATATGCTGCAAGGGGGAGGGTCTGGTAGCTCCTCTTACTGCTCTGAGTGGAGCTCAGGGCAGGCAGGCTGAGATCACCAGCTCCAGAGCCACAGGTTGCCAGCTCCCTGCTCCAAAAAGGCACCTTTTCTCCAGATCCCTCAGCTCTTTTAGAGATCTTACTCTTGGCAGATGCACCTTCAACTACACACACCCCACCTTCACCAGGAAGACAGACAGCATCCTATCCCTTCTCCAGGCCAGATACCTCAGCCCCACTTCCCCCCCCCCCCCAACCATTCAACACCATCCCCTACCCCTCCCATCCAAATGCTGTCCATAGACTTTCAGCCCCAATAGATACTACCCTTCACTAGATGTTTCCAACCTACCCAGACACTCCCACCATTACCCAAACCCCCTCTCACCACCAGAGATCCCCCCCAACTGCCCTCTACACAAACCCTCTTAATTTCAGACACCTGCACTCTACCCTTCCCCACAATGTAATCCAGTGGACAGAGCACTGAACAAGACTCAAGAAACTTGGGTTCTATCCCCAATTCAGCCACCGACCTCGGGCAGGGCACTGCCACTTTGCACCTCAGTTTCCCCATCTGTAAAACGGGGATGATACGGACCTTCCTTTATAAGTCACGTGAGATTTACTAGTGATAGGAGTAAAGGATCATCACCACCGACCCAACGCTCCCCCAGGTACCATCAGCCAAACCCCATCCACAGGACCTCTGGCCGCAGCCCCAGGAATAAGGCCCATCCGGCCCGCCCCGCCGGGCACCGTCAGCCCCACCCACCCCTACAGAGGGCCCTGCGCCCCAAACACTCTCACACCTCCCTCAGCCCCTGCTAGAGACCCCGCCTAGCTACCACACCGCCATCCTCACAGCCCCCGGCCTCAGCCGCCTCCGCCCGGGACCACAACTCACCGGCTGCACCCAGTACTGCTGCCGCGCACGACTCCCGCCCAACCGGCTACCCAGTGCGCCTGTGCAAAAACCACTTCCTCTTCCGGGCCAGGGCGGGACGGCGTTCTATAACGCCCGACCGCTCTCCCATGGCGGCTCCTTTTAACCATAGAGTACAACGTACTCTGTCTGTCTAGGCCACCACTGCTCTATGATTCTCGACAGCCCCGACGTGCGTCCTCCGAGGCACGTCCCAGCCACAGCTGAACCATAGAGTTCAGAGTCTACGCTCTCGCAAGTTGAAAATTCGATGGTTGTCAATGACCGACTCAGACCCCCGCCAGCAGGAACCAATAGGCGGGCGGGAGACAGCTCTAACGCTGCCTGTCGTCGCCCGTAACAACCCCTCCAACCCATAATAACTCAACGCCCCTCGCGATACCGCCCAGCCCGGAGCGTTGCTCGGGGAAGGAGCTGAGAGCACGCGAGGCCAGGATGGGGGCGGGGGGGTCGCCTGCACACGCACGGCGAGAAGCGGAGCGGCCGCGGCCCCCGGAAGTGGGGTGGGGAAGGGGTTGGGAGAGCACCCGGAAGTGGGGCGGGGAAGGAGTTGGGGGAGGCTCGGGAGGAGCCGGAGCCGGATGCAGTTGAGGTCGGAGTCGGACTCTTTTTCCGTCTGGACCGGTCCGCGCTCTGTTCCTTGCTTCCATGTGGAGAGAGGTGGGGAGGGGACCCGGGAGGGAGACGCGGGGACCCCCCCCCGCCCCGTCCAGCCTTTGCGGGGCGCAGCGGCCGTTCTCTCGCCTTGCGTGTGAGGGGAACAGAAACCCCCTCGCCCCCAGGGTGTTTGGGGCGATAACCCCGTGCGAAAAGCTCCCCTCTCCCCCGCGACATGGACTAGGCCAGGGTGGAGCTGGTCTAGGGAGATGGAGCAGAAAGGGGGCTAATCTCTGCCATGGGGGCGAGGCCGGGACTCCTGGATTCCATCCCAGCTCAAGGAGAAGTTGGGGATCTAATGCTGAGGACAGGGCTGGGAGTGAATCTCAGCCCGGGCTGACAGTACAGGCATTATTCCTCTCTTGGAGGAAACTGAGGCACGGAGGCGACTAATTCACCTGACCCCACTTCTCTGTTGCTGATCGCAAGGAAGCCATAACTGGATTATGGCACGAAGTGACTGGATCAGCCTCTTCTCTGTTACTGTGGTCTCTGTGGGGGCTTTGCTTGAGGCTCTGGTGTGGATGATTTTTATCTGGGAAGGTGATTAAGCCTTAAGGAATTAACTTCCCTCATTCAATCATCTGCAGAATTGCTGCCTGTCTTTCCAGGCAGCATAGCCCAGTGGAATGGTGTACACGGCCCTCAAGAGTTTTATTCCCTGTCATGCTCCATGTTTGCCTCATTCACTTCCCATTGTTTGCCTGTGTTGTCCCTTCCCCTCTCTGTGCCTCAATTCTCTATGGACTGCCTTGACCTCCTTGTGTTGAAGCACTTTGAGATTCATGGCTAGAACATTTGCAGCGAAATTACTGTGGGGAACAATGCGTAGAGCCTGGCCTGGAATTTTCCCACAGAGCAGAGGTGTCTTAGAGCTGCCTCCTTCCCTGAGTGAGGAAGACTCAGCCTATTTATGGGAGCCACACTTGTCTTTTTTTCTCTTCCAGTGTGTCAAGTGCTGGTGGATGCCTCAAGGGCTGAATTCAGTGCTGGATCCTCAACTATCAGAGACGGATAGCCTTTCTTTATCCCCCAAAGCAGTACTTTGCAGGTAGTGGTTCTGCTGGCTTCCTGGAAGAGGAGTCTCTGCCCCATCCTTGGGAGTGGGGGGAGAGTAAAGAGGGTAGATGGGGCACCTCTAGTAACTTTTTTTGATAACCTAAGAACAAGGGGAGATTCTTGATAAGTGGGCAGTGTGATCCAGTGGATATGGCACTGGCCTCAAACCAAGGATGTCTGGGTTCCATTCTGCCTCCTCCATGATCCTTCTCACTGTGCCTCATTTTCTGTTCCTGCCCTTTGTCTGTTTAGAATGTAAGCTCTTCAGGGCAGGGACTACTCTGTCTTTGCAGTGCCTGTCACCATGGGACCCTGATCTCAGTTAGGGGGCTGACAGGTGCTTTGTGTCCACATGGTACTGTGTGCTGCACGGCCCCTGATGCCATCACGGTAGGTGGTGTACAGATAATGAGGCAGTCCCTGCCTCAAAGAGCTTGCATATTAAATAGACAAAGTGTGGGTGGGGAGGGGAAACTAAGACACTGAGAAGCAAAGGGACTTGGCCAAAGTCAGCAGCAGAACAGGGAATCAAACCCAGATGTCCTGGCTCCCAGTCCAGTTCCCTTCTCACAAGGGGACACTTTGCCTTTAGAAGCTTATTTGATCTTGGGATGACATAGCAAGAATTCTCCCTCTACTGTTCCTTCTCTCCTTATAGCCTTCCAGAGGACGTGTGCCTTCCAGCCATTCAGCACATCACCCAAGTTGCAGGGATCCTGTCCTCAAGGACTAACGCACCAAGATGTCCCAAGCAACCAAACGCAAACACGTGGTGAAGGAGGTGTTGGAGGAATATGTGGTGCCATCTCCTCAACAGCAGATTGTTCGGGTGAGAGAGGGAGCAGCCCTGCCTAGGTGGGCTCCATGGCAATCTGGGGGTTTTTCACTTTCCTTTGCAGCATGGGATATGGATTGCCTGTGAGGAGTATCTAGGCATCATGTTTCATCTCAGCAATTCCCCATCACATCACTTGAGCACCGGTGAGCTTCGTGCTTTGGTGGAAGAAAATACAGAATACATCTGCCCAATTGTCCACTGGGGAAGAAAATCCCTTCCTGCAGGCAACTGCAGTCCAATCTCATCTTGTGCTTCAGGGCTTCAGCCAGTGATTGTATTGCTGCAAAGCTACGTGTGTTATGGGCAGGGCAGAGCACATGGAGTGTGCTCCATCTAAAAGTCCTGTATGAGCAGTAGATGTCAAGACCGAGGGGAGGGGAAGGGGTGGGATGGGGGCTAGTTAGATCATCTAGTCTGACCCACAGCCATACTGCATCCAGCATAGGTCTGGTGGTTGAGCTAAAGGATCACTTTGAGACCGGTCCCAATCTAAGTGCTAAATGCTGGAGAGTCCACTCCCTTGGGAAGGAACTCCTGTGGTTAATCCACCTCCCTCTCAACTTGTTCCTTCTTCCAGGTCTTGGGGACCCCAGGAAACAACCTCCATGAGGTGGAAACAACGGAGGGGACCAGATTCTTAGTGAGCATGCCCACAAAATTCCGCAAGAACATCTGGATCAAACGAGGTGAGTAGTACAGTGCACCTGGGTTCTTGGCACCTGTAGAAGGGAAAGTTCCCTTATCCCATCTTCCCTGAGTACAAATTGAAGTCATTACCCCAAAAAAGGAAGAAACTATGTCCCATTCCCTGCTACCTGAGCCCGGCAGTCCCCCCAACCCTGGGGCTAGTTGAGAGTTGGCAACTCCTAGAGAATAAAAGCCTTCTCAGTCCCCATCTCCTTAACCAGCCAACCCCCACCCCCCTCTGTCCCTTTCCCATTGCAGGTGACTTTCTCCTGGTCGATCCCATTGAAGAGGGGGAGAAGGTGAAGGCTGAGATCAGCTTTGTGTTGTACAAAGACCATGTGCGGTACCTAAAGAAAGAAGGGCTCTGGTAGGTGTGAAATGATCTACGAGTTCACAGACCCTCTGTTCTTGGTCCTCAGTCTCCAAGGTGCTGGAGTAGAGAGTAAATGGGAATTTGCCCAGGCCTGAGAATCACTCCTGAGGCTGTGATTTCCCCAGCAGGGCCTTTCTCTTCTTTACATCCCACTCCCTCCCTGAGCCTTGCTGCTTCCCCCGGTAGTACTCGTGTGTCACTTTCCTTGCTGGGGTTTTGGCCTGGGCTGTCATGAGCAATGGGTATCTTCCCCTCTCTGAAGCACATGGGTGGGTCTCAGAACCAATGCCCCCAGCCTTCCTGGCATCGAAGTACTCATGACATCATAGAATCTCAGCATCTCTTTACAATCTCCTGCCCTGTAGGGAAGAATTAGCCCCTTTTTACACATGGGGAGACTGAGGCACAAGTACACACTGGCAGAGTTAGAAATTGAACCTACTCTGCCCCATGCTGGGTCAGTACCCCCCAGGCCACTCTCCTGGAGAATGCACCTCAGCCCTGGTTACGTCATTCTAAGGACTAATTTCCCTCACTGCTCAGTTTTGGCTTCAGTTCTCAGCTTAAAGCTGAGAGGGTCTGATTTCCACCCTTCACAAGTGGTAGGAATAGAAGCAAAGTGGTTACGGGTGGTAGTTCTCGAGCAAGGGAACTATTGCTTTGTCTGGAGGGAGCAGATCCTGTTTATCATCAGTTTGTGACTGCTGCTGAAATCTTGGGCCCTCTGTTCAAGGAAACTGTTGATAAATTGGAGAGTATTAAAAGAGTACAAGAATAGAAGGATTGGAAAACCTGCCTTATTGTGAAAGACTCACCATAGGCTCAACCTTAGCTCAAGGGATGACTTGGTCCCAGTCTTTATGTATCTGCACAGGGACCAGAAACTTGATAATGAGCTGTACTTTTTAGCAGGCAGACACCTAACAGGAGCCAGTGAAGATAAACACATTCAGATTTGAAAGCAGAAGGTTCATTGGAACAAGTCAAGCGTTGTGGTGGATTCTCCCCTGCCAGCCATTTTTAAATCTACCTCAGATGTTTTAGAAATACTTCATCGAGTTTGAACAAGAATTAATTTAGGGCAGTCTTATGGCCTGTTTTATGAGATTCAGCTTAGATGATCTCAGTGCCCTCTTCTGGCCTTCTGATCTATGAATCCCTAATCTGGCAGGGACAGACAAGAGGTATTTTCCCTTGGAGTTTCCCCCTGAAAATCTTGTGAAAACTGTTGGTTAAAAACAAATCCTACTTTCTAGCTGAACTGAAAAGCTGGGAAATTACATTTTTTCATGAGTCTGGGTTTTGATGAAAAATAGCTTGGGGTTTTTTGGTCAGTTGTATTGGTGGGAAAGCAAGTATGCACTAGGGTTACTTTCTTCTGGCCCTTACTGCACATCAGTGTGATGTAGGCTGAAGAAGCCCCATACCCTGGGCAGGCACTGGATTGGAGGTGAAAGGCTGGGGAAGGCCCAGCATCCCCTTCCCTGTGCCATCATCTCAGAGCCAGGGCTGCATTCTCATCTCATGCCTTTTTCTCTGCAGGCCTGAGGCCTTCTCCTCTGACACAGCAGAAAGTCAGCCCAGTGCTGAGATCAGGTGAGTGGAAAAGGATGGAAACTGCTAACTTGCTCAGGAGCACACAAGACTGGAAATTACATATCTGTCCATAAAAGGGAGATTTCTGAAATAGCCGCCTTCTGAGAGGCTGGGGCACACAACCCCATCATTTAGCAGAGGGAGCTGGATCCGTGTCACTGGGATTCAATCCTGGGTTGACTGGCTTTCAACCTGCAGCCTGTGGGCCACTTGTAGCGAATTCAGCACAAAGATGCCACCTATGTGACATCCTAAGGGCCATGTAGGGGGTATAGTGTGTGGATGTGGCCCACAGAACATAGCTGCATAGGAACACCCCATTGGTAAACAGGTTGAGAACTACTGAAAGTCACTTATAGTCCGAGGTAACCCAGGTCTCCAGGCTTCGGCCTGTGTCCTTGACACTAGGCCCCTGCCCCAATGAGAAAGCCCAGTGATGCCTAGGGCCACAGGCCTAGAACTGACAGCCACCCCTTTCTGCAGCAGGGAACAGGAGCAAACAGGTGCATGCTCCTCTGAGGAAGAGGATTCAGCTGACGACAGCGACCTCTTTGTGAACACGAACAGACTGCGCTGTGACTGCACAGAGAGCGAGGATGACAGCGAAGAGGAGACAGTGGTGACCAGTGACCAAGATGAAGAAGAAAAATGATCTGGTGCAGGAAACACATTCTTCAAGCCTCCAAAGAGCCTGACAAAGCAGGGAGGAGGTCTTGCCTGCTGGGGCCTGAACTCACAGATCCAGCTGGCTTGGAACTGCATCTCAGGGCCGGCCCCTGCTGGGACCCATTTCATCCCTCCATCACCTCGGCCTTCTTGAGCTGGGAGTGGAAGGCTCTGGGCCTGTTGTACCTAATGGTGGTTATTTCAACAACCTCCTCACGGCAAAGGGGTTCCAGGCAGCAGTGCTGCTTGAAGCTGTACAGAGGGGGTGGGGAGAGAGAAAATTATAGCAGCCAGGCAGCATCATCGAAGATGGACCTGCCCAGTTTCATCCTCCCTTATTATCTCCATTTAATGGCTGATTGGACTGTGCCCTCTGCTCTACCATGGGCCCCTGGGGAAAAGCCCTGGGCACTGTCTGTCCTCCACAGCACTGCTATTTTGTAATAAGTTGTCTTCCTCTTTGCCTTATTCAATAAAGACTTTCCCACAGGCAGCTAAGTGGGTTGACCTGGAAGTGTACAAGTCATGAACAGGGACAGCTAGCACCCAGGGGCAGACGTAGGGTCAAGGCCTCTCTGGGGCTAGGAAGTTGAACTGTGATAGTACCTGGGAACTTTAGTCATGGGGCAGGACTCTGCTGTGTAAGGTGCTGTACAATCAGCAAGAGCCACGTCCTGTCCCCCAGCCTTACAGCCCCACACCCGAGGAGCTAACAACTCCATCCAGGCAAGAACTGGGCCCAGCTCCCAGGCAGGAATTGGTACTTTTAATGGGTGATTTGGTTTTACATCAATACAAAAACAAGGTTTGGTGCTAAAGTCACAGCTTCAACTATATACACTGCCCTGCCTCCGCCTATGATAAGAGGGCATGTCAGCCTGTTTTGCATCTAAGACATCACCAAGAGCTTAACAGACTCCAATGGCTTGGATTGGGGCACAGGCAGCACCCCCTTGATGTTGGGGGGACAGTGACACCCCTTCTATGATGAGCTTAAACAGTCTACCTACAACAACTTGTAGGTACATGGTGAAAGTGGAGCAGGATTGGCGCATCACCCCCAGGACAGGGCAGACTCTCCACCCTGACAACCCAAGATGCACATGATCAGGGTCAGACCAGATGGGAGCTGGCAGATAGGTGGCAGCTGCTTCCAGGATCAGTGCTGGCAGCTCACTTGGTGATGGTGTTTCTGTTGAAGCAAGAAGAGGGGATGTGAGTGACCAGGGGATGTCTCCCCAGGCACACAGGCCTGGGGGCAGGGGTCATCCCCAAGAGGGTGGGGGTCCTGCTACAGAAGAGGCCAAGCACCCTATCCTAGCCCACTGGGTAGGCATGACACAGTAGAGCCATGTTCTATGCTCCCTGTCCCAAGGACCCATCTGGGGATTTTAGGCCCTGGCCTCCCAACACTGTTAGGGTGAGAGACAGACCACATGCTGGCTGGGAGAATGGGGTTCTTACGCGTTCATGCTCTTGCCGCTGCCGCTCAGCACAATGTAGGGTGTCTTCTGGGCCTTCTGCTTCTCCTGCAGCAGCGCCACCGTGCCTAGGGGGGTGTCACTGGAGCTCATCTTCTTCAGCAGCTGGGAGAGGAGAGAGCCTGGGTCAGTACAGCCCCCTGCATCTCTTCTCCCTCCCCATGCTGGATCCCCTGAACCCAGCCCAGCACACCTCCATCCAGGGCTCCCCCAAATCAGTGCTGGGGCAGCTGGTGCATGTGGATGTGTAGGAGCTGGATCCGTCCACACAGCAGAGGAAGAACTGCCTTATTCCAGTTTAAATAGCAGTGGGATTAAAGGAGACAGAACCCTGGAAGGAGATTTGGCTGGGACCACAGGCTTAACAGCCCAACTGAGGGCAGGATCAGTGATGAGCATAAACCACCACCGTTTTTCAGAGGTGGAAGAGGCAGCACAGAATGGGAGCCAGCACTGACCCAAGGGGAGAGCAGCTTACCCCGTGCTGCACCTGCGTCCTTCTGTGCTCTCCTCCTCCATGTCTGTCGCTGCTTAGCCAACAGGAGGAAGCTGGACATGGCTCCCACCCGCCAGCCCTCTTGCAGGTTCTGCCCCTGAGGACCTCCAGCCACATCACCCACTCACCGCCTCCTCGTCCAGCTTCTTCATTCTCCTCTCTGTCTTCATCTTACCGGAGCCCTTCCCATGGAAGCGGTGAGAGAGCTGCCGGAAGGCCTGGGAACAGAATGCACAGAGGGGAGGTCAGCACAGACCATGACGCAGACCACCTGGGAGCCTCCTGCCATCTACTCCAGAGGGCACCCAATCCCTTTTCCCATCTGTCTGTGGCAGCAGAGAGAGTAGGGGAATCCCCTCCACAGAACTCCCCCTTCATCATCACAGCCCTCAGCCAACCCTCTTCCGTCCCTGGGAAACATGCCCCCTTTCACCATCACAGCTGCTCCCCAGTACCTCCTTTGGGGTGAGCTTGCGGCCCGTCTCATCCACGTATTCAATCTTGACATCAGGCTTGTAGCCATCCTTCTCCTTGAAGTCCTGGGTGAAGCCTCTGTACTCCTCCCGCCGGCTGTACTTGTCATCAATGGCCCTGTGGGAGCCCAGCCCATAGGATGTCAGTGGGGGTGCGTTGCAGAGAATGGGGCAGGGGGCACTCTCCCCTTGCAGACCGTGCTGCCTTGAATGAGATGCCAAACTAGGGCTCTTGGCTCTTCTGGCCACTAACGAATCTCTGGCACTCAGGGACCTTTCAATGACATGAATCCTGGGCCCATGTTCACAATAGGGAAGATGGGCGTTCCCGGTGGTATACAACCAGTGCTCACCCCCAAAACACCTTCAGGACAAGTGCCCCCTTGCTTCCAGTCTCAACTGTGAGACTATGTGCCATTTGGCTGGGGTTGGAGGAACCAGCCATGTGGCAAGGCTAAAAAGGCACCGTCAGCACCTATTCGGACAACAGAGCCTTTCCGAGGTGCTATGGCCGTGGCTAATACAGTGGGGCTTGGGCTAAGGCAAGAGGCCCAGGTACCATGAGCCAGAGGTGGCAGATTTGATTCCTGCTACTAATGACCTCCCCATGATGCCACTTACATCTTATCCTCAATGCAGTACACAGCTGAGGGCAGAGACTTGTTGGGGGCCTTCACCCTGGCCACCTTTTGCACAGTCGTCTCCAGCAGGCCTGCCGTGGGGAGAAGAGACATGGGTCAAGGCCCTGCCTGGGGGCAGAGAGTGCTGTGGGAAGTTCCCCTCACCTACCAGAATACCAGCCCCAGGAAATCACAGCGCTACTGGATCTCACAGGGAGAAAGGGATTTTTCAAGGGCCTAGGGAGTAGGACAGCGGATTGGGATTCAGGACTCCTATGCCCTATTCCTAGCTCTACCACACCTTGGGCTTGTCCCTTCCCCTCTCAGTGCCTCTGACCAACACCCAGTTTTCATTTGGGCTGAGCTGTCCAGGCCAGGGACTATCTCACTGTCTGTGCAGTGCCTGGCACCAAGATCTGTACATAGAATTACACGAAGTCCCCTTCAGTCACTCAGCACCACTGAGGGGATTCAGAGAGGGCAATGAGGAGCTGGGCCCTGCAGGGAACAGGGCACCAGGACTGTGCACAGTCATCTGCAAATGGCACAGCAGCAGGCAGGCATTCGGAGCCCAGGAGGATTCTGGGACAGGGGGTCCATCCTAAGCTCCCCACTTACCTTTGTTCTGGCAAAGCAGGAGGGCAGCAGCTAAGCCCCGGTTCACTATGGGCTCCTCATCCAGGATGGTGGTAGAGGATGCTGAGAACTGCAAAGGGAGGAGGATAGGGTTCAGGGCTTTGGAATCATCTGTTTAGAGCCCCCTGCTATCCCTCTGGGCTCCCCTCCCACAGCTCCGCCTATGCCCCTCAGTCCTGCTCTCCAGCCCCCCAGGGTTCACTGTGTTATACTGGAGGGTCAGGGGAGAGGAAGATCCCCAGCAGGAAAAGCTATAAATGCAGTGACTCCTGCCCACGCCCACACACCACTTCCCCCACCTGTACTCACATCCTGCTGCTGTTTCTCCTCATCCAGGTTGACTGTGCTCCAGCCGATATTCTCTTCACCATCAGAGTCTGAGCCTCCATTTGCCGACCGTTCATCATCCCGTTCAAAGTCCTGAAAGCAGAGGAGAGGCCACCCAGGGCATCAGAATAAAGGCACCCCAGCTGAGCGCCTCAGTGGGGCTGGGATCTCCCCCACTCCCATCAAGAGAGAACACATGCCCGCATGGGCACAGCAGCCAGGGCTGGCCAAAGAGAGTGCCCAGAACAGAAGCGTTTCAGCCACTCCAGTGCCTCCTGGGAGTTGTAGTCTGGTTGCTTCACATACCCATTTTTCTCTCTAGGCCAGCCTACATCTCCCAGGATGCACCATGGTCAAGGAATCCCATGATGTAGCTCTACTCTGCACCCAAAGGAAAGAGAGTGGTGCAGAAACGGGAGCTTTAGGCCTTGTCTCCACGAGCACTTATGCTGACAGAAATTTTTGTCATTCAAGGTTGTGGGGGAGAAAAAAAAAAAATACAAAAAATGAAAAACCCAAACACACTCCTCCAAGCGACTTCAGTTCTGCTGGCATAAATGCCTGTGTGGACAGGGCTATCTCAGCAGGAGACGTTCTCCTGCCACCATAGCTACCGCCGCTCGTTTAGATGGTTTCATTATGTCGGCAGCAGAGCTCTCTCCCATCCCTACATAACACGGCTGCACAAGCACTATTAGAGCTGCGCCAATACGGGCCGTGTCGCTGTGGTTACGTGCAACTAGCCCTTAGTTTGTTCACAGAGCCCAGCCCACAGAAGAAAATAAGAGCAGGAGCCATCAGGACCACAACTCCTGTATGCACCAAAGTTCTCAATCAAGCCCCAACCCTGGGCTCCCCCCAGCCCACCAGCTGTGCTGGTGCCAGTCAATCTCAACCCACAGCTCCCTGCTATCGTAGCCCTGGGCTCTTCTCCCTCCCCACTCCACCAGCGCCCCATAATTCAGACCCACAGCCACTGGGCTCCTGCTAGCTCTGCTGATACCCCTCCATCTGGGGTAACCCAGACTCTCTGGACAAGGGAAGAGGAACCCTCAGGAAGACGCACCATGAGCTCCTCCTGGTCCTCTCGGTTGCCAGCCAGCCCATAAGTGGGGATCTCGCCCAGTGTGCGGCAGAACTCAGAGGTGGCATTGAAGACAATCGCTCCTTTCCTCTCCAGCTCCTCATCCTCCTCCCGGCTACGGCGCGTCTCCAGTTTCTTAACTATCTCAATGACCTGCTTTGGGAGCAAAGGTGGTAGGATTAGACAGCAGCCAGGAGCTAACAAGGCTGGGGATTTATGCATGGGACCAAGGACTGCTAGGATGCCCAGAGTCAGGGCAACCGGACCTGCATTCAGGAGAACAGCGTGACTGGTCAGCACTTGCTCCATGAGCAATGGAGGCCACAGAGCAAAGTGACCCAAGATTCTCTCCCTGGCTCTGGGGGGGGGAGTGGTGTCTGGTGGATTGGAGGGACAGCTCTGGTTCCATTCTATCTGATAGAGTTACAAAGGCAGCAATCAGACTGCCTGCAATCAAAGCCCCCCACATCCCGATCGTCCCTCGGGCCATGCCTTCTCACCTTCTCCCCACTCTCCTTCAGTTGCTGCATCTGCCGAAGTTTACGGCCTTTCTCCAGCTGCTTCTGCAGCTCCTGCTCTGCCTCGTCCTCCTCCAGGGCAACTGGGGATTTGAGCACTTTCTCAGCCTCCTCTGCAAGGAAAGAAATGCAGGGGGAGGAGAGGGGAGGCAATCAGCAGCCGCAACAAGCATCGCAATGGGGCTTTTGTTTCAGCAGAGTAGGGTGCTGGATAAGAATCCAGGCTCCCAAGGCCCCCCGACACTAACACAGAAGTTTCTCATCTTTTTCGATACCAGAGACCAGTTTGTTGCCTTCCTAAACTCTGTGTCAGGGAGATCTCAAGGACCAGTCATTGAGAAACATTGCTCTAACCCACTACACTACACTCTCCTCCCTGAGCAGGGGCAAGAACCCAGGAGTCCTGGCTCCCAGTCCCTTACCATCACTGCTGATTTCCATGTTCTCCACACGGTTGTCATCTGACTGGGGCAGTAGGTCTGCATGCTGGTTCACATTCTGCTCCATGTCCCCTTCCTCCTCTTCCTCTTCCTCCTCCTCCTCCCCCCTGTGGACCCTTCTCCCTCGGCCACGTAACCTGTAGAGAGAGAGAAACTGGTTAGCGTATAAGTCAATACCCCACACCTCCGTTGGCCATCCCACCCACAGAACCAGAATCTGCAGCCCCTCCTGGTTACCGGGAGCCAAAGTCATTCTCGTTTGTCTCATTGCCCAGGGGCAGCAGCTCATCAGCTTTCACTGGCTTCTCCTTCTTCCGCAGTTTCTTTACCCGCCTTTTGGTCTTCTTGAAGGTGATGTTCTGTGTGGAGGGAGCAGAGGGGTCAGTGGGGCACGCTCCCAATCCCTCATCCACACAGCAGGGTCCTGGGCTGGTGTGTCGCACTTTGCCCCAATCTCCATGAGCACCTAGGGCCTCGCACCCTACACACACTTACCCATGAGCACCTGGGGCCCTGTGCCACACCAACCAACCTCCCCGCTCTCCCAAGGACCAGGACCAAGAGCCACAACTGCAGGCATATGCCCTACAGCACCTCCGCCCCCCAACAGTACACACCCATACCCATGAACAACTTGGAAAAGGTATTGCCTTTAATCCACCAAGCCGGGGGGGAAGGGCTGCACTTCAGTCCCCATCAGGCCACAGGAATTCTGTCTCCCACAAGACCAGATGTCAGTATCCAATCCCCTGCGCAAATGTCCTCCACATTTGGAGGCAGCACCAACTTGGGGTTGGAAGCCAGGACTCCTGGGTTCTATTCCCAGCTCTGCCACTAGCCTTGGGGTCACCCCTATCTCCTCTGCACCTCAGCCCCCTGCTCCACCTTTTGTTTAGTTAGACCGAGAGCCCTTTGGAGCAGGGACTGTCTCTCAAGGTGTCTCTGGCTGGACTGGCATGGGAGGGCCCTATGCTCAGTCTGGTGGGGCTCCAGGTTAGTAGGTTTTCATTCTTCAAACTAGCCTGTTCAGAGCTCCATGCAGAGAACAGGAAAGACCAAGGGATCCCCAATGCCCTTGTGGCAGCAGGGAATTAATGACTCCCGCCCCATGCTGCAGAGGAAAGTGAAGAGCCCCAAAGTCCCTGCCAATCTGACTTTAGTCAAATTCCTTCCCAAGCCCAAATCTGGCAATCAGCTGAACCCTGAACATCTGACAAGACCCAACCGCCAGGCATCTAGACAGGATTTTGTGGACCAACTCAGAGCCTGGCCCAGCCCACCCCACCACTGCAGTAGGGAGCTGATCCTGGACTACACAAGGAGCCAGTGACAGCGTGTGAGGCTCCTTACCATCTCCTCTGGTGTGAAATACTCCGAGGCCAGGTGTAGACCAGGTGTCTCTAGGCTCTGGGCCTGGCTCCGCAGGCTATCGCGGACTTGCTGCAGCTCCCGCTCCCAAGAGCCATCTGCTATACCACCCGAGTCCAGCTTGAAGGATTTCTTCTTCTCCCCTTCAATTTCCTCATCATACTTGGACAGGATGTTCTTGTATTTGTACTGGAGGAGAGGAGAGCACTTGAGACCCCAACACAGAGCTCCCCACCCCCACCTCGTCCATCCCTCCAGGGGGCATAAGGAATCAGAACCACAGGGTTTGCAGCTCATGGGCTGCCATGTCCTGCTCCCACATGAACCATGCCCTCACCTCTGCTGATCGGCTGCTTCCTCTAACTCCCCCAATTCATGTCCTCTCTATCTGCCTTGATCTGGTTAGCCCCACAGCTGGTGTTTGGCTAAAACCTCTTCCAGAAAAGACTCCAGACTGGACTGGAAGGCACTGGAGTTCTAGATTATTCCTCATCAGGGGCACTGCATGGCACCACTGGGGACTCCCAACCTCAGCTATGAGGCAAGTCACAGAGCCTGCTGTGTTGGGACAGAGGGACTAGTCACAGAACACACTGCAATGCACTTCCCCAGCCCGTGCAGATGCTCCACACAGCTCAGGATCAGGGTCAGAGTTGCAATTCTTATAGACAAAGCTAGTCTCTTGCACAGTCCTGGCCTTCACTACCCCCCCCAGGAATCCAGCTACAAAGTAGATCAGTCCTCTGACTAGCCTGGAAACGAGTCTTCCCAGGCAGGCCAGAAAATGCTCTGCACACTAATGTCATGGCCCTTTACAGCCACTATCCTGCTATAACCCAAGACTCCTGATGCCCATGGGCCTGGATCAAAGGTGGCCAGAGAACAGCGTTAAGACAAGCCACCAATCACAGGGGTGTACTAGTAGCTTGATTAAAGGATGTGGCTTTGGGGATCTAGGCCACCTATGATCCCATTTCATGGCTCCCATTAGCCCATGATTCCAGACACATGAAAGCCCCTCTGAGGAACCAGGGCTCATTTTAAAGTACAGGAGGAGAATTGAGAACCAGCGTAGTAGACTGGCCCAGAACTCCGCATTCTCCTTACAATGGCCATGTCATCCACACTCTCCTCCTCATCATAGGGCCTGTACTCTGGCTTCTTCTTCCGCAGCTCTACATTCTTCTTGGCTTTCTCCTTGTCCACCATATTTACGTTCACCAGGACATCCTCCTCCTCCTGCAGGACACCTGGGAGTTGGGACACCGGCACCACAGGGTTAAAATACAGCCCTGGCTAGACCCCGCCACAATGGTCCCAGTGCTGTAGCTCACAAACACAGCCCAATCAATCTCTTCAGAGTCCACTAGGAACAGGAGTCTGGAACAATGGCACCTCCCTCTTCTCTAGTCTTGCAAGGTGTTTTGCATCTGGCATTTGACCCCCCCCCCACCACCACCACACTCCAGAAAGGGAAACCAAGACCAGACATATCTGAATGACTTGCCAGAGTTCAGTCAGTGAGAGAACCAATGCAAGTGCTCAGGAGCCCTAGTCTCAAACCAGGAGCTCCCTGCACTAGGTGCTGTACGACTAGAACAAAGAGTCTCTGCCCCACAGAACCACCAGTCTTAGTAACTCCTGATTTTCCTGTCATCCTGCACTAGACACTGGGCAACCCTCCCTCCCACTTCTAGTGATGATTTCAGGAAGCTGCAGTGAATCATTGGGGGCTCCATGCTGGCTATCCTGAGGGTGTGGATGGGGGAAGTATGCTGATAAAATGATTCCCCAGCTAAATGATTTCTTGCACAGTTGATGCAACACCAAGTTCAATGGAACCTGCCCCTTGCTGCCCAGACTCTGGAATAGTCACCACTATCTCCACTCAGAAAGCAGAGACAGTTCGGTGCAGTGGGTAGGGCCCTAGACCGGGAGTTGGGAGACCTGGGTTCTGTTCCCCAGTGGGTGAACTTGGGCAAGGCTCTTCCCTGCCCTGAGTTTCGGTTTCCCCTCCCAACCACTGCCTGTTTAGACTGTGAGCTCTTTAAGGCACAGACTACCTGAAGGCAAGGTTTGTGCAGACCTACTGTAACAGTTGAACATCTCCCCCCAATACACACAGCTAGTTTTACTGGCACACAATCTAAGCAATCCCACTAGCAGTTCTTTTTTCAAGGATTATACAGGCAGGCCAGAAAATAACCACAGCTCTTATAGCAGGGGAGCATGAGATAGAAGGTCCTAGTGATGGCCATGTAGTCCTGATACATATGGCCACTACTGATCATTACCCCGCACCCACACTGAGGGGTGCAGGGGTAGCTCCTCTGGTTTACCTTTGTCTTTGAGTGTCAAGATAACAGTCTCTCCTTCCTGGAAGGAATCAATGGTGTGTTCCACTGTCAGGCCCTGCAGATCCCGGCAGGTGTAATTATCCTGGAAAGAGGAAGATCCAACAGGAAAACTTCAGACTGCAGGAAGTCAGCTTGGGAGGAGAAGGCCCAAATGTTCCCCACAACCCAGAACTCAGGCCCAGCCACCCATCCCTCAAAAGGCAAGTAGATTCATAGATTACAGAGCCAGAGGGACCGCTGCAATCACCTTGTCTGACCTCCTGTACAGCACACAACACCATACCCTGAATTAATTCCTGGTTGAACCAGAGTAGCTCTGCTAGAAAAATACCCAATCTTGATTTAAAAATAGGAAATCCATTACAGGCCTTGGGAAGCTGTTACAATGGTTAAATATCTCACTGGTAAAAATTTGCTGCCTATTTCCAGTCTGAATTTGACTAGTTTCAGCTTCCAGCCATTGAATGTTGTTAGATCTTTGATAATGGAGAGCTCTTCAACCTCAAACAAATTTCTGCCCCCCATGTAAGTACTCAAAGACAGGGATCAAATTGCCCCTTAACCTTCTTTTTGTTACGAGCTCCTGGTGTGTCTCACCTTCTTCTTTTGCCCAAACTCCTCTTCAACAAGGCTGCTGATGCCGAATTCCTGGTCCATCTCTTCAAGGAGTTTGGCCTCAATTTAACAATAAAACAGAAACAATTATGATGTTTGTAACATTAATTTCAGTCACACAGGACATGTGAAGATATAGGGCAAGGATCTCAAACTCAAATCACCACAAGGGCCATATGAGGACTAGGATATTTGTCCGAGCGCCGCATCACAATTTTTAAAACCCTGATGGGCCATGAGTTTATTTAATTAAAATTAATTTAATTCAAAGTGATTGTAAATAAAATTAATTAATTTGGTTTAATTAATTGAATTTGAATGAATTTTTACTTGAAATTTAATTTTTAAAAGGTTTTTTAAAAAGCTTTTTAAAAAGGTTTTTAATTAAAATTAAATTTTTTAAGCTATTTTTAAAAAAGAAAGAGAAGGAAGGAAACAAGAAAGGTGGAAGGAAGAGAAAAAGGAAAAAAAAGAAGGGACCGGGCAGAGCGATGGTGATCAGCTGCGACCCTGGTGGGACCATCGATCTGGGCCCCAGCCAACCCTGGTGGCCGACTGCGACTCCTGCTGTGGCCAGCGATCTGGGTCCCGGCCAACCTCTACAGGGCCAGTGATCTGGTATCCAGCCACCCCCACCCCGAGGGCTTGTTTTGGCCTCCGCTAGGGCCAGTAATCAGGGCCCAGCTGACCCCAGCAGCCTGCTGCTGCTCCAGCCGGGCCAAAAATCTGGGGCTCGGATGACCCCAGTGCCCACTGAGGCCCCCGCCAGGCCAAAAATCCAGGGCCCAGCCGGCAACAGCAGCCTACTTTTGGCCCCCGTTGTGGCCAGGGCTGGCGATTTGGGGCCAGGCTATAGGCTGGCAGGGGCAGGAGATCGGTCCCCTCCCTGGCGGTTGGATCAGGCCCGGGATGGGCTTGGGCCCAGGCCCCGAACCTATTTTGGGGGCAGCAACACCCCTGGGTCGACTCCTCCCTGGCTGCCCAGTAGTGGCTGCCCAGGCCCTGAGGGAGGGGGATAGGGAGTGCGGCCCGGAAGGAAGCACTGCCAACGTGCTGTTCTGTCGGCAGGATCCCGAGTGGGAGGCAGGCGGCCACAGCCCAGCTGCCGGCTCCCAGCCAGCAGGCCGCAGGATGTTTGAGACCCCCAATATAGGGCCTAGTGGCCAAGAGCTGGGGGGAGGGTTAGGAGCCAGGACACCTAGGTTCTCTCCCCAGCACCGCAAGGGAGTAGGGTCTGGTGGTTAGAACGGGGAATGGGTGTTAGGACCCCTGGTTTCTACTACCCTTTGAGCATGGTCTACTGGCCAAAACAGGCGTGTGGG
The DNA here is from genome assembly GCA_007922175.1 of Pelusios castaneus. Taxonomy (NCBI): domain Eukaryota; kingdom Metazoa; phylum Chordata; order Testudines; family Pelomedusidae; genus Pelusios; species Pelusios castaneus. The sequence continues at coordinate 2,464,771 of ML685770.1, read as the reverse complement.
TGCAGAGAATCAGAACTCCTGGCCCAGCCCTGTCATTTAACCCACAAGTTGCCCTATCACTCTCTCTGGCTGGTTCTCTAATATTGGTTGGTGACCTGCACAGTGCCTGACGTCTGGGCTGTCCCTGGGGGGCAAATGGGGCGATCGCCCCGGGCCCCGCAGTTAAGTGGGCCCCGCACTGTCCCACTCCCAGAAGGGCAATGCGGGGCCCATGCCGCGACCCTTCCACAGCAGCATTTCACCCTGCTGGGCCGGCCCTCCCTGCCCCCAAGGAGCCACTGACCCGCCCATGGGCAGGGCGGGTTTGTGGGGCAGGCCAGGCCAGCCTGCTGCCCCACACAGGGTTCCCGGCTGCGACCGCCGCTGATGCCTCGGCCGGGGCCAGCTCCTGGTGGTGGCTGAGCCCCAGCGGCGGCCTTAGGTCCCAGTCCCGTGGCTGGGTCCCCGGCAGTGGCTGCCTCGGCAGGCTCCTGGCCATGCCTAGCTCACAGCAGGAGCCTTGGCTGGGACAGCTCCTGCTGGCAGCCCAACCCGGCCCAAGGTTGTTTGGCCTGGTGCAGCCCCAGCCCAGTTTAGGGCCTGGGGTTGCTAGGGGGTGGGGATGGAGGAGGTATGTGGGGGAGGGGGGGAGGAACACCTCGGGGGGGCTGTGTGCCCTGAATGTTTTTGGAGGGGCAGCAATGACCCTGCCCCCACCTGTGTGTCCCCCCGTGAACCCCAGCCCACCACCCCTACCTATCCCCTACCCTCCCATGGGGGTAGCCTTAATTGCTGGGGGCAGAGCAGGCCCACCCTTCCCCCCCTCCACTGTGGGGTAGGTTGGGGGCCCCCCCAGGCCAGTTGGCCCTGGGCCCCGCTCCCCACTAGGGACAGCCCTGCCTGACATGATGTCCCCTCTTGACTCAGGCCTTTAGGCATGACCATAATACACCGAAGCAATGGGAGGGCTAAGTCTGGTTGCCATCTACACAGCCAGGCTCTGGAGCGAGCTCAGAGCTCAACAGGGGATGGATAAGCTAAAGAGTATTTCCTCCAAAGCATAGAGCAAGCCATCAGCAAAGCCCCAGGGATTCCCAGGCCAGCAAATGTCTGCATTCGCATCAGGCCAGACACCCCCTCTGGTCAGGTCTTTGCTGCCATCAGTTCAAACTTCCTCATCAACTGCTTGGGTCTGTGAAGACCCACTCAGCCAGTCAGGAAGTTTGATCCTGGAACATCACTTGGGCAACTGGGTAGCGCTGAATCAAAGGGAGCCCCCTTTGACTCAACACAGTGGACAAGCCGGGAGTTAGGCATTTGAAATGAGGTATACAAGTAACTTGCGTATCTTGGTTCGACTGCCACCAAAAAGGACAGGCCATATGTGGCAAATTACAGCTTCAGTCCCTTACTGCAGAGGCCACCAGTGAGCTGGCACAGCTGAGAGCAGGGGAGATGGCACTAGCTGCTGGGACGGGGATGGAACGTGCTATTCACAGTCCTTTACTACTGGACTGAAGACAAGGGCAGCTGGGAACAAGTCACACATGTGCTCATGTTTCCAACAAGGGGTCCATGCAGCCCAGTGCTCCGGAGACTCCAGGACTATACTAACCCTCTTCTCAGCCAGCTCCTTCTCAACCTGCAGCTTCCTGCTTCTCTCAATCCAGGCAGCTGTGTCATCCAGCCAGGGGTCATCCTCTCCTAGAGACTTGATTTTCCTAAAACAGAGGAAACAGAATCAGAAACTAGCAGGAAAGGAGGCTGCATTACACTGGAGGCTGTTCCATATCTCATCAGCACCACTTCCTACTCTTCCTTGAAAACCTCTGGATCCTTTAATGACCAGGAGGTCAAATGCTTTCCCTGTCCCGAGGACAAACATTGGTGGTTCAGCAGTAGAATTCTTATGTCCGACCCCCCTACCGCCATGGGAGACCTGGGTTCAACTGCTAGTCAACATGGAGCTATGTTTTAGAGAGGGACAGAAGAGGGAAAGAAGCAAAGTATGTCAGTTGTCAGGGCCCTAGTCCACAACTTAGGAGACCCAGATTCCATTCCAAGTTCTGCCAGACTCCCTGCGTAACCTTAAGTCAGTCACTAAAGCTACCTAGTGCCTCAGTTTCCCCACCTGTAACAGGAGATAATCCTTCTTTACTTCATGCGAAGTGCTCCAAAAAGACAGTGATGAGAGTCACTCTAAGAGACCAGATACCACTCTAAGCAACGCATTAGAATTTTAGGATCCCAATTTTGGTCTGAATTAGAGACTGGAAATTGAAATTCCTCTGGAATGCCAGAGCCAGCACCTCTGAGTCTGTGATATCCAGTCATGACCAAGAGATTCCACATCTCCTTACTGTCCTCTCTCTCAGCGTGGGGGTTGGGAGGAGTGTCATCTGGGAATAGCACACCACAACAGCACTGGCTTCTATTCCTGGTTCTACCTCTGGCTTTAAGCAAGTCATTTCCCCTTCCACCTGTGTCATGCTTTGCTGGACCCAACAGTCAGCACATTAGGAATTGCCAAACAGATCAGAACCAAGGTCCAGCCAGCCCAGTATCGTATCCCTGGCAGTGGCTGATACCAGATGCTTCAGAGGAAAGTGCAAGAACCCTGCAGTTGGCAGAAATGGGATATTCTGCTCTCCAGGAAGATCTCTTCTAACACTTCACAGAATAAGACTGACTTAAGCCCCGAGGTACAAGGATTTATATCCCTTCCAGAACCGACTGCATTAGCTACCCTGGATGTTCCTCTGCTTCACAGAAACGTTCAATCCCTTTTGGAATCCAGCTAGCTTCTAACCTTAATATCTTGTGTCAATGAGTTCTGCAGGCTACTTTTAGCCAGAAGGAACCAAGTCTGTGATTATCTAGTCTGACACCAGTGTAACACAGGCCATAGGACTGCTCTGAAGTAACTCTTAACTGAACTAGACCAGATCTCTTAGAAAAATGTCCAATCTTGACACAAACATGGCCAGTGACAGAGAACCTACCATTGCCCTTGATCAATTGTTGCAGGGTTAATTACCTTCACTAGTTAATCTGCATGCCTTATTAACAACACATCTTCAGCAAAGTGATCATTAGCTCAGACTGTTAGATCCAGGCATCCCAGGTTCAACTCCTCCTGCCAACCAGCATCATCCTTATATTTGCATAAAGCTTGGGGACAGAGCAAAGGGCAGCAGATTCTGACTCTGCATTGCACTCAGCAGTAATGGGGCAAGCATGGACATGGCAAAGGGGGAGGGGAGTTACCCTAATTTCTGGTTGAGAAGCCGCTTCTCCTTAGCAGCGGCTAGCTTCTCCCGGATCTCCTCCCTCTGCTTCAGCACAATGGGGTTGATCACCTCCGCCGCCACAGGGTCCTCCTTGCTGCCCACTTCTGCAGGAAAACACACACAAGTCAGGGGGCGGGGGGGCTGCAGTAGGAGCCAGGCAAATATGTTACCGCCACTACTTGCGCTTCTCCTGCTAGGGCTTGACTGGAGAAAAATACAGCACATGGGACCAGCTGAGCACCTTGATCAGCTGAGGGGGGAAGCGGTGGAGTCTTCCCATATCTGATCTGCAGGGGAAGGAAATCAGGCCCTCCCTATGAAGAGCCAGAGCCCTGTGGGAGGAACAGCAGCAGGGTCTGGCAGACACTGAGTTCAGAGGAGGAAGGAGAAGACTAAGCAGTCAGTTGGCCTGGTCAGGGAAGTCCATAGGCAGACACTGCGTGGTGATGCTAGACAGCACAGCCTACGCATCAGAGAGGCCAGGACAACCACAGGGTCTATCTGTGTCCAGCAGCTTTGATAAACCTCATCCTTCCCATTCGTCACAGCAAACATCTGCTCTTCTCCACCAGGAAGAGGTGGCCTTCTTACACCCTCCAGTTCTGCTTGCTCTGACACCATGCCTAATGCAGAAAAGCATGCCTTATGCAGCCCTTGGGGGCCTCAGTAGGAAAAGGGCAGAGTTTTCAGAGCCACTGAGCACTGATTTAACTCTGCTCCAACTGGCCTCCATGGGAGGATAGCCAGGCCAACAATGAGTGCTCTTGAAGAGCACACACAAAGCATCTTGCTGTCTGGATGGAGAGGAGGTGGGACTTCCAGCCAGCCTTCATCTTGAAGGACAGACCCAGGTTCAAGACTATGCTATGTCACAGGATCTCTGTGAGACCTGAGCAAGTCACTTAGGCCATGTCTACACTACAGACATTTGTCAGCCAGGGGTATGATTAGGCGTGACTTGTGACTGACAAGAGCTGTGCTGGCAGCAGCCTCTGGTGCAGATGTAGTTAGACAGGCAACTCTGCACGTTGCTGGTGTTTCACATTAGGGGGATAGGGTTACTAGACCAGTATAACTACATCACAATCTTTGCTGGCATGGTATACTGGTATTCCTATGCTGGTAAAGCACTTCTAACCCACACATGGCCTCTGTCTTTCATTTCTTCCTCTATGCACCAGGGACATTAGCTCTGTCCTACCTCCCAAGGGGGCTGTGTAGATAAATACATTAAAGGCTGAGATGCTCAAACGCTACAGAGGTAAGGGCCAGACAAATGCATACAAAAATAGTGTTATGGGTACAATGCCTAACACAACAGTCTTGGTCCATGACTGGGGCTCCTGGGCACTACTCCAGTACAAAGCGATTTAATTGTTTCAGAAAGTGTAAGACCAGAAGGGCCCATTAGGTTATCTGGCTTGGCCTCCTACATAGCATAGGCCAAAGAACATCAGTCACATGCCACTATGTTGAACCCAATGACTTGAGTTACACCAGAACATTTCAGTCCTCAGGAGACACTTATGTGCTCTATGCAGAAACAGAAGAGACCTGGGCAACCCCAGTACCCAAGAGCCCAGCAGTGGCAGGGAATCAATGATAGACGAGGGGTTGGGCACAGGAACAAGAATCCTCCAGCAAAGACCCTCACTGCAGTACTTCAAAGAGGGGGAAAGACAAGGTGGCAAAATGCCTAAAATCCCACAATTTTGTGCCATTCCTACAAAAGGATGTTAACACCTTAATAAGAACAAAGAGGTTTGGGACCAAACGTAACATTTGGGGTTTTGCTTTTATTAACATGAAAGCCAAACTTACCCTTTTTGATGGCATTGACTTCCAAAGGCTTCAGCCCAAGTTTAGCTCGGAGTTTACTGCAGACAAAAACAAACATGGGGTTACACGGCATAGACATCAGCGATGCACATAGACTACAAGAGCAGGACACATTTATAGCAGAGAGGAAGGATTCTCCAGTGGGCCAGGCCTTAGTGTGGGACTCAGGAGACCTGAGTTGAATTCCACCCCCTTCCTGTGTAACACTGGACAAGTCAGTCACTCTGTGCCTCAGTTTCTCATCTATAAAACACTGGTAACACTTCACAGTGTGAGGACAGATACACGATTAAGAAGCATTTGGATACCACAGGAAGGGGGAGGTAAAGAAATACCTAAGCTTTATTCTACATTTGCACATTGTCTAGCACAATAGGGTCCCAGTTCATGACCATAGCTCCTGGGCACTTTGCAACAAAAGTAATAAAAGCCCAGGCTGAGGTTTGGCTGCCCAGTCCTCATTAGTAGAAATCAGGAACACAAATCCCCCATGCCTTCCCTGGGGACAGCATCTTGACAGTGGCAATGCCTGTGCATCCCAGCGACCCTGAGAACTCTGCTGCCAGGAGTTTTCCTCCTGCTAAGGCCACCCAAGATCTCTCAAGTTCCTAGTCTGATTCTCTGTTCACTAGACCATGATACCTTTTCTCATAAAAAAGGATTATAGAAACACAAGATAACCATTCCAACCAACAGCATGATAGACAAGATGGCAAACCTTGTCATGCCCTAAGCAATATCTGATGGACTGGGAGAACTTTTGGATTCAGAATCATCTTTCTGTACCTCAGAAATACTGCCCATTCATTTCTTCCCAGATCTCCAGGGGCTCTGCTTTCTCAGTGCCAGCTAATTAGGGAAATACATTATAGGCCCCATGTGTCCCATACCCAAAACTAAAGTCACTTAGCCTCTCTGTAGCTCAGTTTCCCCAGCTGTAAAATGGAGATAAAAGTACTACCCAACCTCATAATAAATGCATTCTGTACACAGATATAATAGAAAGTTGAGGAGGAAGGAGAACATGTAAATACCTTTGATATTGCATCACACTTACTTGGTCTCTTCAATGCTGAGAGAAGCATCACCTGAGCTGGTCTTTGAGCTGGTAGCTGTTTAGAGATAAGTCAAGGAGATGTTTGTACACAAGACAAAACAAAAAACAAATTTCATAGATTTTTAAGGCCAAAAAGGACTACTCTGATCAAATGGCCAAACCTCCTGCATAGCACATACCAGGGGACACCACCCAGCCATAATATGCTTTTTATAACAAACAGTGCTATGAAAACACACACACCCTTACAATAGGGGTTGACAAAATTGGCTCACAGCTAGGTGCCAGCAATTTTACTTTTGGTCACCAGGGGGCGCTCCTCCATTACATATCTGCAATGCAGCTAGGCTACTAAAACTGGTTGTCGTGGTTACCAGATTTGTCAAGGCCTGCCTTACAGGGATCTGAAAATTCAGCTTGACTCTTTTGGCATTGCCCATCAGCTACAATAAAGATCCTGCAGACAAAGCCAAGCTGGTTATTCTGTCAATGAGACAGAAGAGACTCCAGTTCACACTATTCCAGAGCGTCAGTAAGGTCAGGGACTAGACACCATGGCATGACGGAATATGGCACCACTCAAAAAAATGCAATAGACAGATGCAGTCAGAAACAGACTCTATCCAAGTCAAAAAAATGGTAAAGCTACAGTACAGAATTACCTATTAAAATAATTTTCAAAGCACTTTATACATAGAGGTCTCATGATCAGCCAAGGAGGTGCCTTCACAACAGGCCTGTCTTGACCTCATCTGGCTCCAAAGCCTTTTATAATGCTTTTAAAAGACAATTCCAAGCACATGCATGCTTACCCCCCAGGTGCAGAGGGTTCAGAAGCTTACTTCCTGGCTTTATTCTGATTTCTCATGTGTTCTTTGTCAAACTCACCCCACCACCCAATAAAGCAGCCAGTCAAGCCTTCCCTAAAGTTCAGCCCCCCTCAGGACAATACTTGAAGCTCCCTCCTCCTCCTCCACACCCATGAAGCAGATCACATCCCCCTCACACAGAGATCATAATTCCTCATTTCTTGGCCCCCCCCCCCCCATAAGTTCATATCCTCTGACATAGCTGAGGATCCAGTGTCACAACACAGGACTCTGTGCACTCTCATTCAGCACCTGACCCCCCCATAACTTCTCCCCTACCATGAAGTCCTCCCCACAAACACTCAATCACACAGTCCCCCATCTCCACCTTTAAACTGTCACAGACCCAGGCCACTCACCAATCCTCTATCCATCCCCAACCTCATTAGCCTCATCAGTTCTCCCCCCCCCCCCCCGACTGCAGTCTCCTGACCACCATAGCTCCTCTCCAAACCACACAGCCATAACCTCGGTCTTTGACTCCAACAACTCCCCCTCCCCCGAATGCCACAGACTCACCTCTGACATTCATTCACCCCAGCCCTTCCACTCTGGGCCTCCGATGGCTCCACCGCTGACCCCCGCCTCGTCCCCTAGGGTCCCTTCCCCGAACCACGGCCCTCTCTCCTCAGCTGCTCCCTCCTGAGACGCTCGGGACGCTCACCCTTTAGCCTCCCACCCCACTTCCCCTCCCTCCATGTCACCCCGGGCCCTGACCTGCCTCGTATCCCTCGTCGCGCTTCTCTCGCTTGATCCGCCTGGGAGCCTCGGCCTCCTGGGCGCCCCTGTCGCCAGCCCGGCCATGGCTTCCGCGGGCCGCCGCGGCCGCCTCCTCTCCCCCACTCCGCCGGCTGCTCCGCTCCCCGCGGCTCCGGCTGCGCTTCCCCCGCCGCTCGCCGGACCCGCCGCTCCGGTGCTTGTGCTTCTTGTGCTCCCGGTGCCGGGAAGAAGACGCGGAGGAGGAGGAGGAGGCGGGGGGCGGCGGCGGCGGCGGCGGCGGCTGCTCCTCAGAGCCTCCGGCCTCCCCTCGCTCCCGGTGCTTCTTCGAGGAACCCATGGAGACGCAAAATGGCACGGGCCGTGGCGTCGCCGGGAACACGGCGAACTTCCGGGGTTGAGGCCACTATGCTTCCGGGTCATTATAGGGTAGGCCGGGATCACCCTGCACTAGTTCCTGGTACTTGATAGGTCACGTCCTGTTTCTCCGCACACGCTACCTTTGGTACTTCTGGTTGATGTCACTTCCTGTTTCACCAGTAATCGAATGCCGGGTTACTAAACGTCATTGCTGTGGGTCAGCAGGTCACGCCTTCTTATAACTGTTTCCGGTGTGGCTAGGCTCGCTGTTCTTTCTCCGCGGGTAACAGGAAGGTGCCATGCCTGTTGGGGGGCGTTTCTTCGCGGTAGAGTCGAATGAGTGACGGGGGTGCGAGGGACTGACCCAGTGTATGGAAGAATTTACCAAGGAGCCGCCCTTCCAAACTGGGGCAGGCATGGCTGTGGCTGTTGTGCATTCTGGAGTCTTACCTAATTGTCTGGGTTGCTAGGGTAACAAGCTCCCTTGTTGCCATAGCAATAGAGTTAGGCTGAGCTATCCCCAAATAATCTAACTCTATTACTATGACAACCAAAGCAATTAAGTAAGACACCAAAATACACAACATCCTGGCTGCAATGCTGGAGCCCAGGCCGGGTCTCAGCCCCTCCTGGTGTCTGTGAAAGCGAGGGCGCCCCCAGCAGTGGGGAGCAAAGGGCTTAGGGTGAGTTCACTGACTGCCACAGGACCTGACCCGGCTTCCCCATCTTCACAGAGCCTTGGTTTTCCTCATAGCCACCAAGGGCAACCTGGGCCTCCTCCCTGCATGGCTCGCTGTTTGGCCTTTTCAGTGGAAGAACTGCCTCTTTCCAAACAGTCTATCCCAGCCCCTGGGACTACACCTCTCATTTGCATTGGTTGAGAACTGCAGCTTCTTCACTCAGAGTCATTGGAGAAGACTTTCAGGCTAGTAACCACACTGTGGCACCCTTAACTAATCCTGAAAGACAACAGAGTCTTGTGGCACTTTTAAAGACTAACAGATTTACTAATCGCATGAGCTTTCGTGGATTAATAAATCTGTTAGTCTTTAAAAGTGCCACAAGACTCTGTTGTCTTTCTACAATAGACTAACACAGCTACCCCTTTGGAATTTAACTAATCCTGTCACTACTTTGTACACAAATGTTGATACTTGCTCTCCCAATTTACAGTTAGAAATTCTTGAATTAAATTCATTCTCCAAATTTACTTTCAAACTGAGAATTGCGTACCTCTCCAGAACTGACACCATTTTGGAATTTTTTTCCTAAAGGATATGTTCCTTGGATAGGTGACTTTGGCCTTCAATATGTGGGCAGACTTGGATCGACGGCTAGGTATGGACAATCATTTTCAGAGAAGAGCTTTATTAAAAGCAAATAGTCCAAGGTCACTGATTCCTGGCTCACTGACTTAGATGTATTGGCATCAGCAAAGTTGAACCCAGGGATTGATGACACTCTGGACAAGAAAGTACATTCAGAAACTCCTTTAGACTGCTGCCACAACTCTCAGATCATGGTCAGTTTTATTCTGCATGAATTACACTATAGGAAATATATAATTAAGTGTCCTCTTTTAGGGACTAATAACAATTAACACAGTGGCATTGTGTATATTTTAAGCTCCTATTCTACCACAGCTGGCAAAAAAAGTTGGCCATCGATGTGGACCATAAAGGTCCCATCCCTCCTAACTGTGAAAGATACCATTATGCTGAGGCTGGGATTAGTTACAGAATGTCTTCTCCACATCTCTGGCAGGGATGGAAAATGGTTTGAACTACATACCCCTTCTTCATAAATTTATCTATACATGGGAAGAAATTCCCTTGGAAGTGGGGGAAAGAGTCATCTTACTTTTCCCCAGGGGAAGGGATAGTATCAACCAAACCTGTATATATAGGAGGAAATCCCATTGGAGTGGTGAGGAGAAGGCCCCTCACAGATGGAAGGGATGCTATGACCCACTTTTCTGTATAAGGATGCCATAGGAGTAAATCAGTCCATCCACTGTCCTGGGACATTGTGGCCAGCAGATTGTGAGAAGACAGTGCTCCCTACTACGCCACCAACACCATAGCTTATGAAAATAGACAAAATCCAACCCTGATGCAACATCTGTGCAGACTCCCTGTGCTTGTACGTTAGGATAGTAACCAGTGCAAATATTTTAGTTTAGGTCCTGATTTGGTTCTCTAAATAGTGCCAGCCAAAGCAGCCCTAAGTAAATGTACAAAAATGAGCCCGTGGCTACCTCTTAAATCATTCTGATCCTTAAAAATAATCAGATACTACTTTGGTGGCGGTGGGGACTTTCTGTGCAAAGTGCTGCATTCTGGTGGAGAGGAAGCCAGCGGTTGCAGAGCCAACGCCAGGTACCAGGGGTGAAGGCTGAGCCTCTGGAAAAACTAACAAGAGGAGGAACCGGAATATCAGAAGCTGTGCAGTTATTAAGTAACTGTATCACATTTTCTCCTCTCCTGCCTCCGATGAGAAAAGGAAGTAACTCCACGTCACAGGGAATCTAAGGTGCAGGGAGGTGAAAATCCAATCATTAGGAGGGTTGGGTAGCTAATTCGGATATGCCTCAAGATCACACAGAAAATCAGGGACAGTCAATCATAGAGGATCCAGGTGTTCTCAGTCAGCCCCCACCACCACCATCCTGCAGTTTTCTAGCCACTAGGCCACACTATCTCAGAGCTGAGAAAAAATACCGTGTCTTAACTCCCAGTCCTGAGCTGTTCTGACCACTAAGCCCGTCTCCCTCCTTGAGTTAGGAATAGAAGTCCTGGCTCCTAATATACCCTGCACTGACTCAGTGTGTCCCAAATTCTGGGTTGTGGGAAGGTTGTAGATAGGTCATGAGCCCAGTGTGGATGGGAGGTCTCAGCAGGGCAGGGGTTTAGAGAGCGAGCCTATATCACACTCACCCCAGAGCAGCAGCTCCTATCCTGTGGGGCTGGATGTGATTCCCTGCTCTGGACATGACAGGCCAAAGCTGAGTGGCGCTGCAATCCCATGGGCCGGGCTAGGGAGTTGGACAGGAGCTGCAACTGCACCGTGAGTGCAGACTTGTTTTCCAGCCCCCTTCCCCTGCACTGAGCTGGAAGTAGGGTTGCTCTGCTAGCCTGAGTGCTGCTGCAGATGGCTGATCTCTTGTCTGGAGCAAGGAGAAGAAAGCTAACCTATGATTGGGGGGGATGAGTTTTTTTTGCCAAAAAAAAAAAAAAAGACAAAATGCAATTGGTGGGTCACCTTAGTAAAAGGATTGGGAACCCCTGCTCAAACCCACTAGACTTTACTTCTCTCCCAGAATTGTGAATAGACCCCAGGAGCCCTGACTTCCAGCTTCCCCACTGCTATAGCCCACAAGGCCCCACTCCCTTTCCAGAAGTGGAATAGAACCATTCCTAGCCTCCCCTTCTCAACCACTAGAGCCCAATCCCACAAGCACAGCATGGGGTGAGCATTTCCCTCAGGGTTGTTTACACCTCTGTCACAGGATGCACATCGGTGCCCCCTGGGGTTATGATCTATATGATTTTTGTGTTCACTTGTGCATAGTGAGTGTATGATTTGCTGCCAATTACACCATGCAAGTTTCCCTTTTGAATGCTCCACAGTATAGTTATCATATGTCTCCTGCGGCATCATGAATGTGCACCCATGTATGCATGTCTAGGTGAAGTATGTTACATAGCACAGACTCTCAGGACAATTTCTAGCACAGAAGCTGGAGAATTACCTGACAAAGGGAATGCAAATGCCCTCCCGCAATGAGGTAGCAGAGAATCACACAGCAACACAGAGGTGGAGGGACAGTCAGGAATTTGTAAAAACAAAGACACAGCCCTTTTGGGGGAGAAGCTACAGGCTTTGACCTAGAAGACACCATCTTGCAACTCTCTCCAACTTCAAGCAAGATCTGGGCCTTGCCTTGTAATAGGCAGAGAATGGCTGTAAGACACCAAACACCTTGCTCATAATCTTGGACTATGAGGTCAGTTTAGGTAGAGATGTTAGATTAATACGCAGTTTATACCTTTATTTTATAGTGGTCTCTCCTGACTCATTTATACTGTGATCCTGCCTTGATTGGCCTTTTTCTCACTTGAAATCGTACTCTGATCAATAAACTAGTATTTGTTTTATCTAAAGCTCTGTGGTCTTTAGAGGATGTGAATGTGGGAGGCTGGGCATGATCCACTTCTTTGTTAAGTGGATGGATTTAAGACTAGGGTGATTGGGGTGGGTCCCAGTAAGACAGCGGCTCCCGGTGTGGGATCTGGGGCTGGGGGTGCTCGCTTTGGAGACCGACGCCGGTGTGACTAGTGAATTTACACCCACTTTCTGGGACCAGTTATACAGTGGTGGCTGGTGTGGACTGACTCAGGAGTGAGTGGTCACCTGACAGTGCAGGGTGAATTGAGGTTCAGGAGCAGAGTTTGGGGGGGTTACAGCAGCACACCAGACTGGATTTGGGGAGCTGCCCATCACAACCTCACTTTGTATTTCATGTTCAGCTGCTCTTTTCCTCCACCCAGAAGGTTATTTCAGGACATGAGCCCGGCTCCTGGCCAGGCATGAAGGAGCTGCACTCACCTCTTTTCTCCTTCACTGGTTCATAACCAGATTGCTATGAGAGAAAGATAAAGAGGAAATTGCAGCTCAGCATGATCTGATAACGTTCCTGTGCATGCCTGTGGCTGTACCTGTACTGCTTTGCCCTCCCTCTCCCCCCCCTTTTGCCACCACGGAGCTCAAAGTTTGTTCTAAATTAACCCTTGGCACAGGCCAAAGGAGGCAGAGAGAGGAAGCAGTCTGGCTAAAGTCATAATGGCAGGAGCAGGTACAGAAACCGTGAGTTCTGACTCAGAGCCCCTGTTCTGCTGGGTCTTGCACACACAACCACTGAGAGGCAGTCCCTACCCTGAAGAGCTCATAGTCTAACTAGATAAAGGAAGGTTATTATCCCTGCTTGCTAGACTATTAAACTGATGCCTGGAAAGATGAAGGGACTGGCACAAAGCCACACAGGGAGGCTGTAGCAGAGACGGGAATGGAAGGCAGATCTCCTGGGTCCTGGATCAGTACCTTAAAGCCAATATCTCTTACAATGGTCAGGAATTGCAGCTTTTGTCTAGCAACAGGGTGAGAAAAAAGAAACTCTCCCCACTAGCCTGCTTCTGTCCTGCAAGAAGCAATGACACACAGAGACATGCAATACATTTCACCCAGCACAATTTATAGACAGCGCTGTAGTAACTGAGTAGCATATTCTACCTCCTGCAAGAAGCGCTGTGTACAGTTTATGGTTTCACCCCTATTCAACCCAAGCAGCTGGTCAAATTTTAGGGCCCTGAGGATGTTCCAGTTAGAAGGAGAAAACTGTTGGTTCTCAGGTATTTCTTTGATGCAATCTTGTTTATTTACAAGAAATGTACAAAGTCATGCCTTGCTGAATGCAGGAGGAACCGAGAATGAAACAAGAGGGTTTCTGCATGTTCAATGAACTGCACACAGAAATGACCCCTCTAGTTGCAACTCCATGGTCTAACTCCGAATATTACAGCTGAGACAGTCGTCTCCCTCTGATTCTCCCAGTACTACCTCTGTGCACCACTTCAATATAAGAGCACCTGGTTCCATGCTGGGGTCAGCAATGACTGCAAGGGAAGAGCACCCCACCCCATCCTGCTCCCTGCAGCAGAGTCCCCAGTGCCGCACTGGGGCATTGCGGGGAGCACTTCCTATGAGGGGGAGTGCCCCCTGTTGAACTGTTCATCCCTCAGCGTGGCACAGCAGCATGCCCAGCCACCTCTGGATATGTATCTGGCTTGCACGAGGAATGCAGTCTCTGTGTAGTCTGCAGGGGGCACTGTAAGGTGGGGTCCTCCAGGGGCTGAGCAGCAGCACTGACATGGTGGGACTTCTAGCCAGCTGTCAAAGAATTAGATGGCAGCCTGGGATTCAGAGCTGGGCCGTCAGAGTAGCTGCAGTTATTGGAGTCATCGTGAGGGAGACGTGACCACACCCCAATGGGGAGAGTCCTCCAGGAGGCAAAGATAGCCTCCAAAGAATACTGGCCAACCAGTCAGCCAAGATGCCACCACGGGAAAGCTAAAAAACCGAGATAGCCACCCAAAAAAAAAAAAAAAAAAAAAAACTAGACGACCCGCCTGGCCATCATGGTGTGGCCTGGCAGGCCAAAGCAGGGTCATGCAAGCCTCGCCACAGTCGGATGATATCTTGGGATGTTCTATGATGCACCAAGATTAATTTCTTGTAAGCACACAAATCTTCCTCTCCTTCAACCTCCATGTTGAAGGTCCAGAAACCAGGATGGTTTTGTGGCACCAGCCCCAGCTCCCTCAGGCAGATTCCCAGGTAGATGTTGTCGATGGGGAAGAGAGGTAAGTGGCATGAGGCCTCATAGAGCCGGGAGGCCACGTCCCGTGAGTAGAGGATCCCTCCACCTCCGACATAGGGTGGGTAGCTGTCCCGATAGAAGGATTTGGGGATGTAGTACTCGTGTTTGCAGTCATGGATTGGGACAGCATCCTGGATGACATGGCCAGTGAAGAGGCCTTGGCGGGTGATAGCACTAAGGCCCCCAGTGTAAGCCACGAGGGCATCTACCCTAAGAAAAACATCATCATCTCCCAGGAAGATCAACTCCACAGTGGGGCAGTGGCCCCGCAGCCATCCTAGGAATAGGATGTCCTTGAGGCTGAGATTGTAGAAGGTGTCCTGGAAGTCCCAAAGTAAGAGATCCCTGTTCTTCTGCCTCTCCAGCTCCAGGAGTGCCTCCAGATCTGGGTGCCCATCCCCTGAGTCCTGCCTGCCCAGCAAGAAAAGTGTCCGCACTGTCATGTCCCCTACCAGCCCTGTTTGACCCCATGTCTGCCGGATAGCTTGACGTCGGTCAAAGTTGGCCAACTGTGACCTGACAGCCACCAGCAGTTGGGTCCCATTTGGGCAGGCCTCCTCCTCAGCCAGCCCAACCAGCAGTGGGTAGTCCCTGCAGTGCATGGAGAGGATGAAAGCCTGGAGGTGGCCAGGGTAGGAGGAGAAATCTGCCAAGATCTGGGAGACTTCATGAAAGCTTTCCCCGCACATTCCTGGCAATGTGAGGTTGAGCTGTGCTGTGGTGTTCCTCAGCATGGGCTTATTCAGCTGGTCCATGGAGAACATCAACAGGTCCCAGAGGGGGAGACCCCGGAGGTCTCTGGGCTGCCACAGCCTCACATGGCCCCCAATGAAGGCTGCTCTCCCTGATGCCTGCAGACTGAGTGGTCTCCTTGAGAGCATGACTACAGTGTAGACTATCACATTGGCAACACAGACGCAGGCCAGCCAGACATAGGCTTTGATGTAACCAAGCCTCATGGTGTATATAGGGGATGCACTGTGGGGCAAGAAAGGGAGGGGGTGAGGCACTTCCCAATGGCTTTTGGCACATGCTCTTCCACCACCGCACCCCACAAACAGCTGATCAACTACTCCTCACACACACACACACACACACACACACACCCCCCCCCACATCAGGTTGTTTCAGGTACTCCTGGGACTTTCAAGATACCCGCCCCTACAAACCCTGACTGACCCCCATGACCTTCAGTTACCTCCCCTCAGCACCCCATGGTATTTCAGATATCCCGATCCAAACAGCTGCCCTTTTTGGTACTTACATGGCACTTCTGCTTTATGTAGCTCTCAGAGCATTTCACCGTGATGGGTTGGTCTCTCTAGATCCATGAGATAGAATGGGAACTGGAAGCCTGGGATCAGAGGGGCTCCAGCAACACAATCGGAATAGAACCCTGGAGTTTGGGGTTCCAGCCTCCCTGCTCCGACCAGTAGCCTCCACTCTCCTTCCAGAGCCAGGATAGAGCCCAGGAGTCCTGGTTCCCAGCCCCTTGCTCTAGCTACCAAATCTCACTTTGCCTCTAGAGCGGGAACCTGATAGTCCCTTTCACAGAAGGGTCTGGGCCGCTTTCCGTGGGTGTAGCAGTGATCTGTTCTTACCTTGAGGTAAGTGCAGAGTCCTTTAGCAGGGCCAGTATAAGGAGAAGGAGAGGAGGCAGGGGATATTAAGGTCAGAGAGCCAGCAGTAGGGTCAGGTACAAACCAGTTCTTAGCTGTTCCTAGAGCTGTTTTCCATCCTGCCTCCTTGGCTGCTCTCCTTTCCCTATTTGTTACAGGGCAGGGGTTGGTCCTGGCTCCCTGTCCCTCCCACTTCATTCCACCAGATCCCACTCTCCTCCCAGAGCTGGAGCTAGTGCCCAGGAGACGTGACTTCCAAACATCATCTCATAACCACTAGACACCCTTCCCCAACCTGCAAATAGAACTCAGAGTCCTGACTCACCATCCCTCATATTCTAACCCACTAGACCTCTCTCCTCTCTCAGAGCCAGGGATAGAACCTAGGAGTCCTTGTCCAAACCTGGCTGGAACAGGGCTCTTTAAACTATCAGCAGAGAGGCAGGGGTGGTCCAGCCAAGATCCAGGCCTCTGCTTTCTCCAGTCCCAGACATGTTCCCCAGATTCAGTGCCTCTCACCTAGATTCTAGATTGGCATGGGGAGGACTGCGGTGCCTGTGGGAGCTGGAGAGGATGGAACCAAGTGGTGATGAGGGGAGAGAAATATTCTGAAAAGAGGGCTTGGGAGGCAGGCAGCTGCCTAGGTTGGGAGGGGCAGGGGAACCAGCCAGGAAGAGGGGATACAGGGCTGTGCCATGTGGAGGGGGGATGTGGGGATCTGGGCTGTGAGAAGCAGCATGTTTTACCACTATTGCATGATATTTTGTTGTTTTAAGGGCTTAAAACTCCATCCTCTGCCCCCCATTTGCAGGTTCTCCTTTGTGTGACTCAGACATTTCCTGTTCATGCCTAAAGAGAGCCAATGTTTTCCATATGCCAACTTTCATAGAAGAGGACTTGTAAAGCAATAGCGGGAAAGGTCCCCCACCCACTGCAGCCAGAGGGAAGGAGTAAAGCGAGGAGGCTGCCTCCTCGCTGATCTGTCTCCCTGACCGCAGCAGGGAAACCGCATGTGTTCTGTAGCCCTGTACGCTACACCTGTGTCCCTAGGCAGTGGTTCCCTTCTGCAGGGTAATGGAAAATAAATACTCTCCTTCCTTTAGATGCAGCAAGGACCCCAGCACTTTTGGACCTAGGCTAGGAAGAAGCACTTTGCCATACTCCCTGCAACAACCAGGGGGAGGGGAACACTGCTCTCCCATCTCCTTGGCTGCAGCAAGGAGCCTGCCCCAGTCTTTTAGTCCCACAAATATGCACTCCACCTGGGTCCTTAAGCAGCAGCTCCATTCTGCAGCCAGCAGGAGGGGAGTTGAGGGCCACAGGTTGGGAACCACTGGTCTATACAATTACCCTTTTTAACAAATCAGCTGTCTCCTTTGTTTGCTTTTTTATGTAACTGCACCTTCCTTGTCCCTGCCTGATGACTGAGCTGCTCAAACAAGCAAATACACCCTTCGCAGTGCCTGTCTTGTAGATTTTAAGAATGTAATTCTAGCACAAGGATAGCTTTGTACACATACCTTACACGCATCATGTAAAGTCAATCATCAGTGGATTGCTAGTTTTCCAATGATCTATTACATACCATCTTTGGGAGAAGGGGCGGTGTATGTATCTACATAGGCCTGATAGAGGGTTGGGTTATCCTGATGAGAGTGACTGACACAGAATAGTAAACCACCCATTGGCCTCTATGTCAAAAGGAGGGTTTATTGTAACTTACCAGCCTGGGGTGGTAAATTCCTGCCATGACTTGAAGTTCTCTCTGAATTCATCAGGGGCTTCCTCAACTGGCTTCTCTGGGAAGAATCACATGCTACTTGTCTTCTGGGGCACCCTCTACAGTCCCAGATGTGTCTCCACCCTGGCCTTCATCCACATCCAATTGGCCTCATGATCTGACAGGATCCAGAACAGGGTCATGATGCACTTCTGGATTACCACTGGAAACCCTTGACAGCACTTCGTCATCATGCTTGGAGATAAGGCATAGTACAATGAGCCTATCTGGAGTAATTAGTGTTTTGCCCTCCTATATGGGAGCCTCAAGTGCTTGATTCATTCCTGATCCTGGGTTAGAATCCAGCCAATGCACAGCTGGTCCCACTCAGTGAAATTTCTTGGCACAGGTGAATGTTCCTGCCATTCCAGGAGAAGTCATGGGGGATGCTTGACCATAGCCACACACTGATTAGCACCTGGATGAGGTCAGGTGGCTGCTTTCAAATAGGATCCATTATTAGCTCTACAGAGTGCAGTGGACAGCTGTTCTGATATGATCAGCACATGTTACTAGTGGTTAAAATGGGGGCACAGAGAAGGTTTACAGATTGGGTAAGGGTTCAGTGCATTGTGGGAATGGGGTTTGAAACTTCATACCTGGCCCATGTCCTTAACTCCTGTCCATACTGCAAACTGGTCCAGGTGTGGAATTATGCCATAACCTAAGGAGGGTGTGTACCCGCACCCCTCAGGCACACTCATCTACTCACCTCTATTTGCCTTCAGTCATAGGCTTTCTGGGGTTTTGGCATGAACAATAGGGAGCCATGGACACATGTACAGTCATTTGCATAGATACCCTTAGAAACCAACTTCCCTCCCTCACATAATCTGGGGGGTGGCTATTAAGAGTCATTATTGAACAAGAGAAAACATACTGGAATGATGGGTGTGAGGCTGTCTGGAGTTGTTCAAGACCAAGAATACCAACATCAGAGCAAACTGTCAAAAAGCAGGGTAGACCCCTCACCCAAACTAGCAGTATGTTCTACAAGTAGACTTCGCTACCCTACTAACACATGAACTCCTGAAACATGACACCAGTTAGTCCCCTTGGATGCTCCAGTCTGTCTGGCCACCCAGGTGAGCTGGTTTCCATACCTCAAGGAACAAAAAGGCTCAGATTGCTTCCAGTCTTGAGTGATCACTTAACCTAGGTCAGATCTCACACCAAAGACAACACATGTAGCCAATACTATAGTCAACTAGGGATTTATTGACCAGGAAAAAGAAATGACTTGCTTATAGGTAAAGCAGGCAAACATAAATGCACAAATGGGTTAGTCTATGCTTTGAAAAGGTGACAGTTAGTCATCTGTCAGCACTGTATGTCTCTTAGGGCTAATGCAGGTGGACCATAGGGGTCTCTACTTCCTAGCTCCAATCCTGTGAGAGACCAAACAGCAAAGACTTGAGAAATTTTTATGACAGCTACTTCTATTTCCTTCTTCCAGAATTCAAGCTGATGGGACAAGCCCTTTTACACATTGCTTGTGCAGGAGCAATGAACAAGTCTTTGTATTGTGGTGTTTCACGATGGCACATTTAGTTTTGATAGGTTGTCCTGCCCATCAGGAACAACATTTCTGGGGGATTTAGAATTTAGCACTAGTTAAAAGTTCTTTTTTTACTGGTAGATTGCGTAGTTCTGACCAAACATTTTAAAGCTATGCAATGAACACTTAAGTATCACCTTTATGAGATTCATAAGTAGGATTCATACATCTAACAATTTTTACAAGTTTTCCATAAAAATGAAACACAAGTCCAGTACCCATCTTAACCATACCAACGAACAAATGAACTGGGTTTCCAGCAATGAATTTTTTAGTGCTTGGCTGAGGCCTAAAGGCAGCTATTAGCTCAGCCAGCATCACAATATAATCCAGGAATTTATGGCAAACTACATACTGAACACAAAGGCTGGGTATTTTGCTCTTCTTGAAGGTACATCCAATTTCAGTGAGAAACCCAAAATCCTCATGTAGAAGAATCACTATGTAATATTGCACAAGGAGAATTCTAATCTTTCCATTAGATACAGGATAATGGAAATATTTGGGACTAGACTAAACTAGAGAAGTTATCCTGGGATAAATAAATTAGAGGCGTGTTGTTGTAATAATATAATTACACCAGTATGAAAGTGCCTTCAAAATATCTGACAAGTGGGATTTTCTCCCACGAAAGCTCATGCAATAAATAAACGTGTTAGTTTTTAAAAGTGCCACAGAACTCCTTGTTTGTTTTGCCTTATAATGGTATAGCATCTTATTCTGGTTCAGGAAGCAATAAAATCTATTACACCATTATAACTGTGATGCTAGAAAAACAGCTGCAGTTAAATATGCCATTATAGTTAAAGCAGCGAAACCTTCTAGTGTGCAAAAGCTCTGAACATGGAAAATACAGTGTTCATTGATCCTAGAAAGATGTGACATTTTAAACACCAATAGGAACCTACAATGATTAGAACTTGACATTACCGCTTGTGAAAGAAAAAGATAGACATTTTGGGCCTGATTTGTGAAATTATGTGTATTGTAATTGAATGGAAAAAATTTGGTATGTGATAATTGAGCATGTTAGTTGTGGATGTAAACTGACTCAGACTCATGCAAAACTTGCCATCTCTATCTGATTTGTGCATATATTTGTAATTAGGTATGCAATTGTGAGCATATTTTTAACACTCAGGCACTTAATCCACTTGGCAGGAAGGCATACAAAGGCATATTACATTAGCCACCTGAAATCTTCTTCCATTGCCTGTGCTAACAAATATGCTCACTGTCTGTGGTGTACTTCCAAGCCTGTTATTTCTATTAATCCCATAATATTCTTAATACATATCAGTGTCCACAAAGGAAATTCTGTATTAGATTATCCAACTGTTTCATGCCAATCAATTTAAAGCACTTTGCTGACAAGTTACTAGGAATGGAACAGTGTTAGTAGGTGTCCTCACACCAGAGAGTCTTGAGTTCTAGATCTAGAATACTGAAGACATCCTAGAGGTGAATTAAATTCTCTTGAGCATGGCTGACTGTAAACCAGGTAGTATTTCCCAGGTCATCTGGATCGACATCAGCAAAGGTCACTTTGCCAAGGCTAAAGGATTAGGAGCCACAGCATGTATTTACCCTCAGGACTTCCTGAAACCTAGTCAGGAGGTGCTGTTTGAGATGACTGGACATGGGGTGGGCTATTTCTTCAAAGTAATTGAAACAATATTTATTGATCTTATTTTATGTATTGATCTGTCAGCATTTGTAACTTACTGCTGTTGTTTTGTTTCAGTATTCACAGCCTTTTTTTTAAAAGTTCAGAGCAATGGGAGATATGTGGACATTAATATCTCAATGCTTCTCATCCAGTATCAACTCTTCACTTATTTTATTTATTGCAACATGAGAAGAGCTGTGAAAGGCTTCGGATGAGTCTAACCTTGTTCTGCACAGCTTTGGACCAGATGACAGTTGAAAGGATTTTTAGGTTAATAAAGCATCTTTATGGGTGAAGAATGTTTTTAAATGCATCATGTAATTTCAAGGTCTGAGAAATGATGAAAACTAGATGTGAGAGTTGAATTTAGACCTTATCATGTGACCTGAACTTAATTTGGTCACCTCACTCCACTGCTATCCCACCACACCACCTCTTTACACTGCTTAACCTGCCCACACACCTACCTGAAGGCAGAACCCTGGCGTCCTCTGTTGGCCAGCCAGCTAGGCTGGGCACTCAGATGGGGGCAGGTCCAGGCATGCCGCCCACCAACGAGCTCAGTGGCCAGGACCAGGGTCCTCTGCTAGCCAGCTCCCCTGCTTGCCCCACACACCTACCTGGGGGTGGGGCCCCTAGAGCAGAGCCACAGCAGTCAGGATGGTCAGAGTGAGAATATGGTCGGAGAGCGGACAGGTGCGTTCGAGTCCAGGCTCCCAAGAAGGGCTGGAAGCTGAGAAGTGTCAACAAGGGCAACGCTGAAGCTCCCAGAAACCCACTGCTACACCAACCCACTGCCCAGACTGCAGCCCATTTTGCCAGTCTGTGAACCCGGAAAGGGAGGGCCTCAGAGCTGCAGCAGGGATCACCCCCCACTCCAGAACAGGGCCTCCTCTGTCCACCAACAGCCAGCTTATCTGCCCAGGCTAGAGCTGCAGCTGGCCAGCTCTGCTGGCCATGCACCAACCTACTTGTGGGGAGGGTCCTTGGCACCATTGTTGGGCAGGACTGGGTGCACAGCCAGGCACTGAGCTCAGCAGTAGGGACTAGTCACTAGAGCCTCTGCACCCTCAGCTGGCTCCCCGCCCCCCACCCATGTGCATATCTGGAGGCAGGGGCCCCTGCAGCACCTAGAGCAGAGCCTAAGCTGCCAGGCTCGTGGGAGTAAGAGTATTATCCGGCAGTAGCAATGGGGGCCATGGTCGAAGCTGCCAGGAGTGGCTGGGATCAGGGAAGCATCAGCAAATGCAGCGGGGCACCAACTGGGGTCCTGAGTGCTGAGGTGCCCAGAGGCCAGTTACAACGCAACCCTGCTGCTTGAATTTCCAGCAGGGGACCCCACAAAAGGACAGGACCCTAACGTCACTGCTCCGGCCACTCCGCCCTCAAGAACAGAGCAACCAGCTTGTTGGTCAGGGCTAGGGCCCCTGCAGGCAGGCTCTCCTGCCTACGTACCCACCTACTTGGGAGCAGAACCCCTGGAGCCCGCTGTTGGCCAACCAGGAGACAGGCACTCACCTGGAGGCGGGACCAGCTGCACCACCTGCCAGCAAGCTCAGTAGTAAGGACCACCAGCCAGAAGCCTGGCTTCCACAGTAAGAAGCTGGAGTGAGGCCCCAGAGTGGGCAGGATTTCACTGCCGGCCAGGCCAGCATGAGTAGCCCTAGTAACCCCTAACCATCCCTTGCTGGGGCAGAGCGCTATTGAGGAGCCTCAGTGGTGGTGGCAACCCAGCTAACATGGAGACAGCACTGCTCCAACTCAGGGGACTGGGAACAGACTGGTAACCCTCGCAAAGGAGAGGGCCTAATTCACACTAAAGGAAGAAAGGGTGTAAATCTCAGGTACAGGATTTACCTAGGGGTGCCCTACAGAAGGTCTCGCTGCTCCTAAAATGTGGCTCCCCTCCCCTCCCCCCACCTCTGAGAGGGGCTGACAGCCTGTGTGAGAGTCTAGCTCAGCTCCCTTCAAAACTACTTGCTTAAAAATCAGCCACAATTACCAGGTGCTGAGTGCACTAGAGCTTTTTCAATGTGACCTGCTGAGGAAGATCTCTGCCGCTTGGTTGCGCTACGTCAAGCCTGACATCAAGCAGAGCAGATCTGTGTTTTAGCTCACGCTCTATGCGCCCAGGGGGCCAAACTATGGCCCCTGAGGTGAAGTCTACAGTGCAGGATAAGTAGCGCACACCATTCTCCAGTCTAGCCCGGTTTGAGTACTAGCCTAGCCTGTGGGAGAGCTGGGTTCAAGCTATGTCCCTGCTCTACCACCGGGTCTGTCTTCTTGACAGCAAGGCTACCCTGCCCCGTTCTTGCTAGTGCTGAATTTGGGCACGGACCATTCCAAAGCAGCACTTCAAATAGAAACCACACAGAGACTTTATTGAAAATAAAACCTTACACCACCTGGAATGGAACCGAAGTGTCTTCCCCTCTCCCCCCCCCCGAAGCCAATATGGATTTTGGGGAGAGAAAGGAATTAGAGATAAGAGGAATATTAAGCAGTTAAGAAATTAACAGTCACAATATCCAACATATGCAGATACATCCAGGCAGGCAACAGTGGCCTGTCAGAGAGAGACAGTCAGCTGCCCTACCACAGTCCATGAGCATTCGGGTGAGGTGGGGGAGAATCATCAGATGGAAAGCAGTTTGCACAGCCAGTCCACAGCAGCAGCCCTGCTTCCCCAACCCTCTTTGGGGGAACAGGCCCTTAGCCCTGGCAGTCCTGCTGGGCTCCTGTCCCTGTGGTGCCCAGCACACAAGCACACATTGCAGAGGAGGTGAAAGCATGCACTGTCCTCAAAGGAGAGCAGCTGCTGATGGCAGGATGGCACCAGGGACAGGGCAGGGGTGACATGTGGCAGCAGTAGGAAGAGTCCATCCGGTCTGAACAGGGAGGGGGATGCCCTACCCGAGCTTACTTAGCGGTCATCATCTGTACGAATTCTGCAAAGCCAAGGGCACAAGGTCAGAAGGGCCCCCAAACAGAAACCATCTACCCACCCGGGCTATACTTGGACGGACCCCTAGAGTTAACAGCACTTGACACTTCCAACCATTGTCACAATGCAAGAGAACCTAGCAAGCTGCCCCAGCCCCATTCCCTCACCTTCATAGTTGACCTGGCCATCACCATCGATGTCAGCTTCCCGGATCATCTCATCCACCTCCTCATCTGTCAGCTTCTCACCCAGGTTAGTCATGACATGACGCAGCTCGGCCGCACTGATGTACCCATTCCCATCCTGGAGGGCAGGTGCCATGTCAGGCAAGGGACTGTAGGGGCTGGCCCCAGTTAGCACAAGCACCACAGGGACCCCACCCTGTTGGGCTCAGCACAGGCCCAGGCAGACCATATAGGCATTCCTCTCTCCACACACAACCACCTACCTCAGGTAGCTGATGACTCACCAGCCCCTAACCCTATGTGGAAGGGGGAGGTGTCCAGTTGTGAAGCACACACACACAGGAGGGAGAACTGGACTCAGCTATTCCAGCTGCCATTTTGGGGCTTGGGGTGGGGGGGAAGGGGGGCATGCACAGCTGCCAGGGATAAGGGGGATGGGGTGGAAGCCCCACTGCCTGACCTTGTCAAAAACCCGGAAGGCCTCACGGATCTCTTCCTCGCTGTCCGTATCCTTCATCTTCCTTGCCATCATAGTTAGGAACTCAGGGAAGTCAATGGTACCATTCCCTTGAGCAGGGGAAGACACCATTAGTGCTGGGCCTAATTGATATTGGGTGATCTGCACAGCCTCATTCCACCCCCAGCATCCTCCCCTCACCTAAACCCAGACACCCAGGTATTGGAGGCCCATACCCAGGCTTAGTCAGGACTGGGAAACTCTGGGGAATTCACTGACTGGCTTGCCTTGAGGTGATTCCACTCCACTCCCCCTGCAGACAGATGGGGAACCTAGAAACAAACTCAAGAGCTCTGTAGTTCATGCTGGGACTGTCCTACAAACCTTGGGTCACCCTTCATGGAGCCCCCATCACTCTGGGATGCCAAAGTGACACACCCTAGCATCAGGTGATTTTCAGCTCAACCCTGAGTGACCTTCATTAAACAAGCAGAGTGGTTAATAGCAGCACTCTTAAGGTGGGAATGGAACCAGGGGTTGGGATTAAGTGCATCACACATGGACATGGGGCTGGAAAGGGCCTCTTGGGTCATCAAATCCATTCTCTACTATCACAGTAAGGCCCAGCAGAATCTCAAAGAGAAACTTAACAATGTTTGCTCCTGCTGCTAGTATTGGGCTGCTGTTCCTGAACTTGCTCTTAGTTTCAGCAGCTCTTCTCCCTCCTTGGTGTTTCCTCCCTTATATATTTACAAAGACTCTCCACCCAGCCCATCTTCAACTGGCTACACAAGGCTAGCTCTTTCAATCTCCTCTCCATTCCCCTGACTGGCCTAGAAACCCTTCACTCAGTCCTGAGCCCAAGACTCACAATCTAAAACACACAAAGATAGAAAGGAAAACAGAGGCACAGAGAAGAGACTTCTCCAAGCTCAGGGCCAAGAACAGAACCCTGGAATCCTGCCTCCCAATCCTCACACCCACACCTCACCCGTCTCATAGCTCCCTCTCACCATCAGCATCCACCTCGTTGATCATATCCTGCAGTTCTGCCTCAGTGGGGTTCTGCCCCAAGGACCTCATGACTGTACCCAGCTCCTTGGTGGTGATGGTACCATCCCCATCCTTGTCAAAAAGGGAGAAGGCTTCCTTGAACTCTGCAGGGAGAAAGGAGAGGAGTCAGTACATGGGGGCCCTGCCGCAGGGTCCCTTCTGCCTGCAGTCCACTCTTGCCCCCCAGCATGCCTCGGCCTGTGCCCAGCCATGGTAGGAAGCATCAAGCCCCCCCATGTGATGGAGAATGTTGGGGCACTGGCAGGAAGTGGGGTCTCACCTGCGATCTGTTCTTCTGTCAGCTGGTCTGCCTGCAAGAGTGAAAGGGACAGAGAGTCACTGCCCTGCCACCCCCAGCACGGGACATCCCCGCCCCCCAGCCCCGGGCGGGAAGAGAACCTACCCTAGGCCCTGCCCCCCTCCTCTGCCTGCCCCGAGCTGACCTTGCGGGACCCTCCTGGGCCTGATCCTGACGCCTCGAGGCCATCCCCCCCAGCAGTGACACCTGCCCCCCAACACTCCATACTCCTCCCCCACCCCTGCTCCCCACTCCGCACCCCCACGGCTCCTTCCGCGCACGCCCCCGACACCCCCAAGTCGCCAACGCCCCTGGACCCCAGCCCCACACCCCCCTCCAGGCTCCCAGCCTCCCCCCACACGCAACCCCCCCCGGCATTCCCCCTCTTGCCATGGCGGCGGCGGCAGGGGGGCTGGTGCTACGACCACGCTGCCTTTCCACTGTTCTCTACAGCTCCCTCCGCCCAGATCCCTCCGCCCGCAAGGAGTCCCGGCCACAGCACTGGCCTTGCGTTGCGTTTTGCGCCGAGCCCTTTAAATACCGCCCGCCCGGCATGACCACGGGACCCGCCTGCCCCGAGCCCATTGGCCGGCTCCCACCTGCAATGCGTCAGGCAGGCCGCTTAAAGGAGAAGGCGGCCGCGGAGCTGACATTAGGCCGACGCAAAGGAGCCTGTGTGAATTAAAGGTGAAGATCCCTGAAGAGCAGGTGGATTTAAAGGCGAAGTGGTGTGTTAAAGGGGAGGGTAGAAAGTGCCCAAAGGGAGCGATGGGGGAGGGAGCTCCCAGCATGCACTCGTGCTGGTAGTCCTTGGCATGGAAGCCTAGCATGCACAGGAGTTATTAAGTGGGAGTAGGAGTTATTAAATCAACTTAAGCACTTAATGAAAAGCCAGGTGTGGACACAGCATGCTGTAGGTCAACTTAAGCATCCTTAAGTTGACCTAACTTAGAAGTGTAAACATACCCACTGACATAACTACCAGCACCCCACCCCCCTGGAAATGGAGTCACCTCACCTACCCAGGGGGAAAGCCTATGCTAGAGCCCTGAGCTTGAGTGAACACCTGTCCCCACTAACAGAACAGCACCAGCCCTGAGCTAGGCAGATTGCTCCAGGCATCAGCCAGGCCCCTGGAGCACCAGAGGTACATAGCACAGCCCATAGATCAGAGTCCAGAAATCTGGCCCCAAGCCCCTGAGTGATCAGAGCAGGGGGCTCCTTATAGCACAGGCAGGAACCTGAGAATAGTAGAAGTAGCCAGGGGAGATGAAGTGCAGAGAGTCCTTCCCACCCACCCCCCAAAGCAGACAAGGAGGTGGGAGGGGGTGGTTTATTTGAAGCACAGGGAACAAACACCAGGGCCACACTAAAGAAAGAGACAAGCGAGAACCACTAAGAGCCTTTATTAAACATTTCCATGCTCATCCCAGCAGTGACCCAGCACAAAGCCATCCACCCCCTCTGCACACAAAACATGAGCCTCATTTCACAGACAGCATGGTCACTGTAGGAGGAGACACAGAGGCCATGGCTCCTGCTCAGCCATCCTCAGGCTATCCCATCCTCTCGGACACCCCTGGTGAGGGGAAGACAGCAAGCCTGGACTAGACCTTCAGGAGCTGGAATGACTCTGGGGATGGAGGAAAGAGCTGCAGCCAGTGGGGCCTGAACACTTTAGTCCCTAAATCTAGTTGCTGTCCCATCATGGGGAAACAGAAGTCAGAGCCCAATCCTCACTCCAGCTCAGATCTCCCCTAAGCACCATCCCCAGGAATGCCTGACTAAGGCTAGAAGGAATTGGGGCACACAACCACCACCTGTTCTCTCTCTTCCCCCCTTCTCCCCCCCCAGAACTCTGGCTGCCCTATGGCATGTATCAGGACAGACATCGAGGATTACCAGCTTCAGGTCCTGCTTCCCCATGCTAGGGAGAGCAGAAACTAGGGGCCTGCCCTTAGCTTTTAACTGCAGCTCCCCCCACCCCAAGGCCTCAGTGCTGCCCCTTGTGGGTGTTAGTTGAACTCACATGAACAAAAAACCCTCCCTGGAATGTAGGATGCCCTGGCCTGCAGGAGAAGTCCCTTCCCTAGGCTACATAGGGGAAATGCAACAGCAGCCCCTCGGAGGGCTCCAATGTCAGATCCTTCAGGCTCAGCTGCCCCTCCTGACGCTGGGAGTCAGTGCTGAGCTCCACAGTGGCCTGGGGAGGCAGGAGGGAGTGGGAAATGCGGATGGTGCTGCGGGTGCCAGCAAAGTTGAGTGCCACCAGGAAGCGTTTGTTCTGATCCCAGCTGCGCAGGTAGACAAAGACTCCTGACTCTGTCCTGGGCAGTATCAGGAACTCCCCGTGCAGCAGCGAGCGCTCCTTGCCCCGCAGCTCACTCAGGCGCCGGAAAAGGGAGAGCAATGAGGAGGGTTCATCACTCTGTGCCTGAGGAGAGACAGACAGACAGTTAGTGTGGGGCAGACAGTGCTCTCCTCCCTCAGCTATCCCAGAGCTCTGTTCCCATCTATCTCCATCCTCACTGTCCCACCCATTTCCATCCCCTAAGATCTGCCTATACCCCTGCCCTCACCTTGACAGTGATGCTGCTGTTGCTGTCCCCACCCTGAAGAGGCATCTTTGAGGAGAAGCCGAAGTTGGCCGAGTCATTCCACCGCATGTGAGGTGTGTTGTTCTGGAGAAGTGACAGACAATGGTCAGAGGAAGCTGCACAGCTGCCTGCTCATCCCTTCTTGCAGCAGCCCACCAATCCCCTTTACAGACACCATGTCTTCCCCCCCAGAAGCTGCACAAACACCCCCCTCCCCTCCTGCCTCTACATTACTCTTCTGTACTGCCCCGACACCACTACCCCTTCTCCCCTGAAGGTTATACAGACACAGGTACCCACTCTTATCACCTTAATTGACTCTCCCAGGCCCTCCCTTTCTCTCCACAGGGATCCCCCAGCCAGGGGTGGGAGGCAGCAACGGATTCCCCTGCCCCACAGTGCCCTACCTTGTCCAGCAGCCCGATTTCATCCCCGTAGTTGGTGAAGGGTGTCCCCGGCAGTGTAAAAAGTAGCATATGATAGAGCCGCAGCAACCGTTCTTTCACCAGAGAGGCCATGTGCCCCACCTGCGGGCCCCCTACCTGCAGAGACAGCAGAGATGCAGTGTCAGCATGGGGGGTGGGCACTGGACTTCTGGGCTTTATACTCAGCTCTGGGAGTGAGGGACCAGTGGTCATATCTCTGCCTTATCCCTCTTGATCAGTCAACATAGGACAGTGCTTTGTAGCACACATCAGTTGGGGCTCAGCTCCAGCCCCATCCCCAAAGGGGAGCCCACTCTGAGCCTGGGACACAGGGAGTGGTCGGACAGCACTCACACTCCAGCAGGGCCACTTCTCTCCAGCAGCCTGGATGTAGGCTCTGATTGCGTTGTCCATCTTCTCGCCAGTGGGCTCTGGCCCCAGCCCCACCAGATATGCACTGGTCAGGAGATCAGCACTGGTCTCATTTAGCAGGGAGAAGATCTGCAGGGAATCCTGCTGGCCCATCCCAGCGATCAACACCCTGGGGGGGGAAAGAAGTTGGGGTCCAAGTGAGTGCCAGGGTCAGTGGTGAGGTGCTAGGAATGGGAAGGAGAGTTTGGGCAGGCTGCAGTGTCTGAAGATGGAGAGGTATTTTCTAGAGGTTGGGGAAACATGGCAGAGTTCAGGGTATTTGAAGGGGGTTGTCACCAGGATAGGAGGGAGGTGTTCGAGGGAGGGAGCCCAGAAGATGGGCCGATGCAGGAGGACCTGCTTCCCAGGAGGGCAATGGGTCAACCAGCACCCCAAATGGCCAGAATCATTTGGCAGGGGCTTGGAACTCACCTGGCATTGTCATCGGAACTGTGCTGGCTGGTCAGGTTCTTCCACTCAGCCAGCAGCTCAGAGTCCTGGTAAAGAAAAAGACCCATGAGACTGAGACAGTCAAAACACCCCCCGCCCCCCCGCCCCACACTAACCCACTCCCAATACCTCACCACCCAACACAAACAAGCCAGTCACTTACATTGAGGTGCTCAACTCCCTCAAGTTGGATCCCCGCCACACCACTCTTCAGCCAGAACTCCAGCGCCTCCTATCCAGAGAGTGTGAGTCAAGCACCAGCACCTGGCCTGCCCCACAGCCCCAGCCCTGCCTCCCCCCTCCACCTGGCATTCCACAGCCCCACCTCCAGTGCAGCCAACACCTCTTCCCCCAGATCTCCAAGTCCCTGTGCATAAGAAACCCAGACGGTGATTGTTGTTGCTAATCCCCAAAAGTGAGTATTCAGGGGATGGAGCATACCATGCCCAGACAGATCCCTGGGGAAGATCTGTGAGAAAATAGGACATCTTCACCCCATCCACAACCCTACAGTAAGATCATCAGCTCCCCTCAGATGCTGCTCCCCAGGGTGCCACCCATTAGAACACCCCTCACCTTCATTTTAGCCTGGAACTCAATGTTGTGGGGGGTCTCTGAGTTGAACCAGAGCATCTGGCCCCGATAATTGGGGGTCAGGTCCAGGATGACCTTGAGACCTAGGGAGAAAGGGAGGTCATGTACATCCTGGGGAAGAAAGAACCCCCTTCTGCTCCCCAAACACCCTATAACCCATTCCCCATCTTTGTTCCCAGGGCCAGATCACATCCAGATCCCCCGCAGTAAAGGCCTCATGCAGGGATATTTTCTTACCTTTTTTCTTGGCAGCATTCAGCAGCTGAGTAAACATTTCACTAGTGCCAAACTGAGGATCCACTGCTGTTAGGTTAGTGCCAGCTAGGTTATCTGGGGCATTAACATGTATGGGCCCAATTACCAGCCCCTGCACTTTCAGGGAACTCAGGTAATCCATGTGCTGCTGCACCCCTGGGAAGAGAACAGACAAGGTGGGTCAGAGGCTGGCACCAATCCCAACCCCACACAGAGCCCCTCCCCCACTCCAGGTAAAGGCTGTCCCCATAGCCCCTGCCTCTTGCCCAGAGTCCCCTTTCCTCCCAGGTGAAGAATACTCCCCTAAACGCCCTCCTTCCCCCACCCAGAATGGGCCCTTTAACCCCACCAAGCCCCCCCAGTTGACAGTTGCTCCCATACATGTGGCATGGCAGTGGTTTTCAAACTTCTTTTCTCAGGATCCAGTTGAAAAAAACTCATTTAAGCCTGCAACTCAACAATTACATCTTTTAACAACGCATTCCAGTCTTTACCCCTGAGACCTGTAGTCTGAAAACCACTGTATTATAGGACCTTAACCCCCAGCTCCCTGCCACTCCATGGGACCTTAGCCCCAGCTCCCCTCCCCCATCCATCACTCCGCTCTCCCACCCCTCCCAACTGCTGAGTCAGCTCAGGCTGGGCTGACCGTGACGTCAAGGCTGATGAAACAAACCCCCGCGGTTGCTTCGAGCCGGCTGGAACCGGCTGGGAACAACTTAGCTGGAGCAAGCCGGCCAGCCCCCCCCCCCCCCCCCGCGGTGCGCTCACCGCCGGCTCGGGACACCGATTGCTGGGACCACTGCAGCAGGAGGGATGAAGCGCCCTGCTACCACCCCTTATACCCCCAGAATGGGACAGCTCGGGGCGGGGGCCGAGGTGGCAGCCAACCCCCAGCGTTCACCCCGGTGTGCAGCCACCAACCCCAAAGCCCTTCCCTGCCCCCCACCCCCATGGCTCCCCCGGGGTCTACTAAGTTATGGGGGTGTGGGGGTCAGGACTCTAGGGGACGAATCAGACTCACCTGCCAAGTCCCCGACTCCATCGGCATCCGAGTCCTGGAAGGCATCCAGCGGCTGGATGCGGTAAACACCCCCCTTATGCCACCACTCCTGGGGGGGCAGCTCCTTGCAGCGGGGAGCCTGGACGATGATGACGATGGCTCCCGCCAGCATGCCCAGCCAGCCCAGCCAGAAGAGGATGAGCAGGGCCCAGCGGGTGCGCACCCACGCGGGGGTGCCGGCCACCTGCAGCAGCTCCTCTTTGGAGAGTCCCGTGAACTTGGTGCCAGCGTCCGCCTGGTCGTCTTCCTCGGGCACCTTCACCTTCACCATCCCGTTCTTCTCGCCCAGGCTGGTCGGGGAGCCGGCTGCCGGGGACGAAGGGGGGGCCCGTCATGGGCTGCTTCTCCGGCTCCATCTCATTCAGCTCCACCTCCTTCATGTCCATCTCTGCGTCCTGGCTCATGCTGTCCGGTTGGGTGCTACTGGGTATCGCTAGGGCCTGCAGTGAGGAGAGAGCAGAGCCATGGGGGCCGGGCACAGAGCGCTCTCACCTAGCCCCTGAGCACACAGCTGCCCCCCACTCTGGCACACAATCCCCGGACACAGACCTTCCCCCCCCCCGCCAGGCCCCTTTCTTAGCCCTGTTGCGGGTTTAGCCACAGTCGGTGCTACCTTCTCACCCGTGCCCCCTGCTCGCCTTTTCCTCCCCCCAACGCTGTGCGCGCTGGTACTAAACCCATGCGCCTAAGGCGCCGCGCTACAAGACGCCGTCGCCGACCCAGGCACCCAGCACATCCCGGCAAACCATACCTAAAAAAGCTGCCGGACTTGCCCTCTCACTGACTGGGAGGGGGGCCCCTCTGCTTGCACTGATATATCCGACTCCGCCCCCCAGACACGCCCCCGCCAGACTTAAGGTGGATGCAGTTTGTTTACGCTGCTGCGTTCTTTTGAGTTACACTCCTACAGCCAGGGGTGGGGTCTGCTTGTTGCTGAGCTGCGGGAGGGAAGGAATATGGAAAGTTGGGGGCTGTGCCGTGGGGCGTGGGGGTCTGTACTTGCTACAATGCCCCATGGCAGAGGAGATCACAATGAGGGATTGCCCCTCTTTGGAAAGTTCAGGGTTGAGAATAGAAGAGTTCCCAACTTAAACAGAACATAATTCAAGAGATCAGGACTGGATGGTGCAATGGGAGGGAGGTAGCTTGGCTTGAAAAGAGGAGGTTCATGGGAGTGTCTACTAGTTAAAGATAGGGTCTTCACCACAGGCTGGACTTCTAACCTCAGTTCTAGGAGGAGCGGGATCTAGTGGTTAGAGCAGGGGGTTGGAGCTTGGAAGCAGGATTCCAGGGTTCGTTCTAGTCTCAGATTCACTGGCTGTTGCCAGACAAGTCCTTTTCTTTCAGTGTGCCTCAGTTTCTCAATCTACTCTTATCCTGTCCCTTGGAGCCATGTGTTTGGAGGAGAGGGACCCTTTGTGCTGAAAAAGAACTTGTTTCACAGGGATGGGAAGAGGCCAGAAATCAGCTTTGGTGAACTCTGGGCACTCCTACATCAAAGGCCACAGGAGCCATGAGGAGCAGGGGAGGGATCATAGTCTGGGAACCCTAAGGGGGAAGGGTAGATCAAAGGCTAGGAAGTGCTGGAGACAGGGATCAGAGTCTGGGAACACTGTGGGAAGCCACAATCAAAGGCCAGAAATCCGTCCCCTTCCCTCCCATCCTCATAATCACAAGAAACACTTGATTGTTCACTGTTCCCATTTTGTCACCCATGTGGGAGCTCCACGATGGGAACTCACACACGCGACCCAGCCCCCTACACATAGCAGAAAGGGGCCTGTGGGTTTGGGAGGAGGGATGGGGAGGAGCAGGGCACAGCAGTCCTTCCCATTTTCTGTCCCTGCTTGGAAGCTTCAAGCTCTGAATGGCCCCATATGCTGCTGAGGATATGCAACCAATTCCCCCATACCTATCCTTGTTACATGAGGGGGTGGGGGGATCTGGGGAAATGTACTCCTTACCCAGTTTTTAACAGCTAACTGAGCTTCTGCCTGAGGTAACCTCCCAGGGCCCAGTGACCCTCTGCTAACTTCTCAGTGCCCCACCCCACTGCTAACCCCATCCCTTCCCTGGCTAATTCCTGTACCACAAAAGGTTAAATACAGCTCTGCTCTGACTTATGGGCTCCCCACTCACCAGCAAACAGCCTCAACTGCCTCCTGGAACTCCCCAACCCCTCCCCCCTGAGGGAGTCTAGTTCTTAGCTGCATCTGAATGGCTCTAACTGGGCAGTGCTGGCTGCTCTTCTGGGGGTTGAACAGGCCATGGAGATCAAGTGCTCCCTTCTCCTCATAGAAAGTGTCTCCCCCCACACACACTGGGGCAGGGTCCAACTGGATAGCCAGGTTAATCTAGTTCAGCAAAACAAACAAACAAGGAGTCCTGTGGCACTTTTAAAGGACTAACATGAGCTTTTCATCTGATTTTCTCCCACAAGAGCTCATGCAATAAATAAATTTGTTAGTCTTTAAAAATGCCACAGGATTCCTTGTTTGTTTTACTGGGGCAGGGGTATTTGTGGGGAGTTTCCTGAACCATTGCCTTGTGTTAGGCACCCATAGAGATCTCTGTATGTGAGGGCTAGCACTGAACTTCCCCCCCATCACTAAATTTGCCCCAGAAGGGTGGAATTGGGATGGGGAGCAGGGCAAGCCTCTGGGGCAGAACTGAGGTTTTGTTCTTCCCACACCTAGAATCCACCTTAAACTGCAATGCCTGACTCAGCAGGACTGATCAGAAGCCACAACCCTACAGCAAGCTGTAACCAGAGACCAGTGCATCCACCCACTTCCATGGGCAACAATCCCCGACCTGATCTGACCTGCCTCTCTCAGCACCCCTCAGTCTCCTTTTGTCGTTCCCCCCCCCCACCATGTGCCCCCTGGCTTCATCTCACTGTGTGCTCCCCTGTCCTGCCACACAATGGGCCACCTGGCCTCTCCCATACCATACATGTCCCTCTCAACCCCCCATCATGCCTCCCCCATGTTGTATGTGCCCCCCATTATCTCCCATACTTTGCACAGTCCCTCTGTCTCATCAGTATGCACACTCCAACTCTTCCATGCTGAACACACACGACTTGTTCTCCCCACTGAGCCCCCCGTTTTCCCTCCAAGTGCAACTCCCCCACCATATATGTCTCTTGT
This sequence comes from Pelusios castaneus, assembly GCA_007922175.1. Taxonomy (NCBI): domain Eukaryota; kingdom Metazoa; phylum Chordata; order Testudines; family Pelomedusidae; genus Pelusios; species Pelusios castaneus. The sequence goes on along the minus strand of ML685770.1, from coordinate 2,429,714 downwards.
CCTGCCATGTGCCTACACCTCCAGTTTCCACCACCACCACCACCCCAGCACACACCCAGTCAAACTCTGGGGAAGGCTCCACACATTGCCATGTTGGGGCTTGAATCCTCCTGAAGCCGAAGGCATGGGAGGGACATGGAGGAAAACAGCAGGCGCCAAGATGCTGCTCCAGAGTCACAAATGGATCCCACATGCCTCATGCCCCACGTTGCCAGCCAGTCAGGATGGCGCCAGGACTGGGAGAAGAATTCACAGCCCCAGGGAAGGTCTGGGCCTAACACAGTACTGGGATTCCAAATGTGCTCAGCCACCTTGGGAGCAGAATTACACAAAATGGCTCACAGCAGCCATAGCTGTACCACTCCACCTGTGGCATGCTGGCAACCATCATTGTATTTTCACCCACCCCTTCAACAACCATTGCATCCTATTGGGCAGCCATCTTTTTGTCTCCCTTTTCACCAGCCATAATCTCTCTGGATCTATCTGTGCTTGATCTCTCTTGGCAGCTATCTTTGCATTGTCACCTCCACAGCCATTGCCCCTTGTCTGGAAGTCATCTTCGTTTTGACATCTTAGTGCTACCCCCTGGCCCCATAAGCCTGCGATGATTGGGAAAGGGACATCCTCACTCCCACTCCAGCCACTGCTAGGGGTTGCACTATAGGCAGCATCAACAGGATTGAGTGTTATTTCCTAAGGGGCCAAGCCTGGGGGCCACTGGCAGAGCTGAGCGTGGCCCTTTCCCTGCATGGTTTCTCAGCTGGGGCAGAAGGGGCCAGACCAAATGGAAGCCCCAGTTTTGCATCGAGGGGAGCTGCCCTGCTTGACATGAAGGGGATATAGCCCACTGCATTTCCTCATGGAGTCAGAGCTGGGGAGTCAGTACTGCAAAGGCCTCAGCTTGGGAAGGCTCTTATGGATCCTGGCCTTACCTGGGTGTTTCAGCCTCAACACCAGAGTCTGTTCAATCGCACACACACTCCATTCCCCTTATTCCCAGTGCTCCCAGCTTCAACTGCCAGGTTCCTGAATAACCCAGTATCCACTGATCACCAATTCCCACATGCACCCAGTCCCCAGTAACTCCTAGGGTGCGTCTACACTTAGAAATTAAGTCGATTTAAGCTTGCTTAAATTGGCTTAATTTAATCTGTGTCCACACTACATTTTCCTTAAATCGACTTAAGCAGCTGCTTAAGTTGACTTAAGGAAAATTAAAGTAAACTATCTTAAACCTCTTTTTAAGTCAACTTTTCAGGCTAAGTTGACTTTATTAAGTCGACTTAGCCAGTGTGGACGTGGAGTAGCCCTAAATTGACTTTAAGTCGACTTAGGAGGCTTTAGGGCTTCCCCATTACCCTCCCTGCCAGGGTGGCTGGCACAGCCACAGCCTGGCATGCCCCCGCACAGGTCAGGACAGAGCCCTGCCCACCCTGCCCCTAAGCCCTGCCAGGGTCCCTGTCAGGCTTAGCCCCCATTGTACCAAGGTACAATGGGGCAAAGGCTGAGCCCCATGACACTTGGCAAGGGGTGCCCCCCCCCACCACTGTGGACCTGTCCCAGGTCCACCAAACCCCTACAAGTTGACCTAGGCGTCCAGTGTGGACACTCTAAGTTGATTTTACAGGGTCCCTTCTAAGTCGACTTAATTTTTGAGTGGGGACATGCTAAGTCGACTTAAATTAACAAGTGTAGACATAGCCATTTTGCCCACCCCAGCCTCTGGTGTCCTGCACTGTTCTACTCCCAGTATCACCCCATCAGCCAATCTCTGGTGCCTCCCCCCCGCGCGCTCATCCCTTGATGACAGTCAGTCCCCCCAGCCTAGTGTCTGCACCCATTAGCCCTCCAGCCCCATTGCCCATACAATCTTCAGTGTCCCCCTGCTCCATTCAACTACCAATGCCCCAACAAACCCCAGCCTTCCCCGCACCAGCCCCAAGTCTCCCTCACTGACCCTCTCTCCACCTTAGGTCTTTTTCTGCCCCTCCTCCAAACCTGTTTATCCCACAGACCATGTTTGTTCCCAGCTGAAGCCACCTCCCCCTGTGCTCCCCTCCCCCAGCTGTTGTTGTTGGAACTGGAGCTGTCCCAGGTTATTAATGAGTCCAGTTGCAGCCCTGGGCCCCTGCCAGACTCATTCAGGGGGAGGGGAGATGTTCAGCTGTTTACTGTCGTAGCATGTTTTGCAACTGGAGTGTCCTTTCGGTGCTTCGCTGGAAAGACGCAGACAGAGTTCCCTACACCCAACCGGACCAGCCTTTTCCTCTCCAGCCTAGATTCTACCCCCTCCACATCCAGCCTAACTCCCCAATGTCATCCTCCCAGCCCAGCCTAAGCCTTGCCCAATCCAGAACCCCACCTAGATCCACAATAACCCAGACTGGGCCCTCCAGGTCCCCCTCCAGCCCCGGTCTCCTCCCTCAGTCCTGAGTTGTGTCCCTGTCCACTGGCACAGACTGATCTGCCCCTCCCCCTCCCCCCCCCACAGTTCACGCCTCCAACCAGATCCAGGAAAATGCAGACTGCAGAGCCCCCCCAACCCAGGTGAAAAATTACCAATAAGGTGCAGGAAAAGGTGTGTGTGGAGGCATGAATTTAGGGGAGGCCATGTCCTGCTCCCCACCATTTCTTCCTCCATCATCTTCTGGGAATGGAACTATTCAGGAATCTCTTGTCTGCCAAGAGACAGGGAGTTCTAGGAATCAAAAGGAAGGAGACCAGAGCAGAGAGGAGTCCCTGCTCCCGCTCTGCCTGGCTGGGTTCCAAAGCAGGGATGTAAACAAGGCTATGTGATCATAGGGAGTCAAGTTCCAAAGGGGGAACCGTGTTAGTCTCTTCAAGCATCTGACGAAGTGGGATTTTCTCCCACAAAAGCTCATGGGATAAAACAATTTGTTAGTCTTTAAAAATGCCACCAGACCAGACTCGTTTGTTTTGCTATAGTTGTGTTGTCCTCAATGCCCCCAGGGGACCCTAAGGACATAGTGATGCAGAAAGGGGTGGGGAGGAGCTCAGTAAGGAAAAATTCAGGAACTCTCCCCTCAAAGCCGGTGCAAGCCCCCAATATCCCAGCGTGGTGCTAGGGACACTATGCTCCTGGTGGCATGGTCTTTAAGTTCTGCAATAAAGTTCAGGTCCTTGTCTCTCATTTTTGTTGTTATTATCTATTTGCGTTATAGAGGGACCCGGACCGAGTTTGGAGCCCCACTGTTGCTAGCTGGTGCACAAGCCCCAATCAAGACTGGGGCCACATCACACTGGGGACTCCTTGACACCAGTACTTGCACAGACCATGACCAAGATTGAGGGTCCTGTCACCCTGGTTGCTGCACAGCCGCACAATGACAGTTCCTGCTCAGAAGAGTTTGCAGTCAAACTAAAGAAAGAGCAGGAGGGGAAACTAAGGCACAAAATGGGGGAAGGGACTTTCCCAGAGTTGGTTACAGAGTCAGGAACAGAACCCATCTATCCACGCTCTGGGCCACATGTGCCACTAGAGACATTACTCCCCTCCTCCCTTGCAGAGACCCCATGGCAGGTACTCTCCAATATGTTGGAAGGGCCATGGCTTTGTTCTGAATGTATGTGAATTCCCAATGCAGTTTATGAGTTGCACCACATCCCCAAGACTTCTGCTTCCCCTCCAAGCTCTCCTCTTCTTGCGGGGTCTAACAACAAGGTCTTTCCCCAAACCCTGGGGCTAGCAGCTTGGATCACAGCAAAGGTCCATCCCCTCTGGTAGCCTATCATGGATAGTGGCTGGCAGCAGATGCTTCACAGGATGGTGCAAGAAACCGTTACTGACCCCATCCTCCTCCCAGAGCTGGGGATAGAACCCAGGGGTTCCGTCTCCCAGCCCCCTAAACACACTAGACCACTTGCCCCTCTCTGAGTAGGGAACAGAACCCTGGCATCCTGCCTCTCAGCTGGGATCCCTGACCTTTCAGAGTCCTTCCATTCAGTACCATCCCTGCTGGGTCCCATTCAAGTACTCCATCTGCCCCCACCTCCACGAGCACAGTTCATATATATATGACTATAAGGAGAGAGCGGAACCTAGCTCTGGAATCCCCCCACCTTTGTCATGTTCTGGAACTGGGCCAATCACCCCAGTAACAGCTGGGGGTGGGGGAGTCAGGCAGGCACCATGCTAGGGGCCCACCGCCGCTCCATATTCACCAACGCCTGCATCAGCCCCTCCCTGGACCCCAGCATCCGGGCGCCTGGCACTCTCTACCAGAAGAAAGGCAGGGTGCGCCTGCTAGCGCTGATCTCAGGGTCCCTTCCCCAAGAGGTAACTCCCAACATCAAACCTCCCCACACACACACTGTGTACTGACTTCCCTGACTCTTGGGGGCCCAACATCCATTTTAGACCACCCCAAACTCTCACCTCCTCTCCCTACTGTGGGAGACTTCCTCAAAGCCCAAACACCTGGATGAAATTGTAGGGTTGGCATTTGTTATTGTAGGATCTCCTTTGCTGGCATATGGCTCTCTCTCTTACTGTCCTACCTGGGTATTTGTAGAGAGAGCAAGTGAGTGGGAGTCAGGACACTCTACACCCAGCTTTGGGAGAAGGGCTACTGGACTAGGGAGCTTTGAGCCAGGACCTCTTTGAGGGGAAATACCCCATGCCCCATTCTCTGCTGGACTGAGCCAGTCAGTCCTCCCAGAGGAAAAGCTGGGTCCTTCCCGTCTCTGCTCTGTGCTTTCAGGAGGAGGTTTTCAATACTGGTGACGGAATCGTGGTCTTGATGAGGAAAGGGATGAGGAAGGGGTCACCCCGAGGTTCCTCTCTAGGGAGAAAGGGCAGCCAGGCCCCACAGTGCAAGACACAGGAGCCAAGTGTGAGTGACACCTCTGATGGGGACCAGGAATTGGCCCCATCTGCAGGAAGGTGAGTAGGGTGGATGGGATCCATCTAGGGCCCTTGTTACAGCTCCCCAGAGGTTATATTAGTAGCATTATGATAGCTCCTAGATTTGCCCACTGAGATCAGCATCCCTATACTGTCTGCTGCTACACAGATCCCAGTCAAGACCAAGACCACAGCGTGCCAGGCGCTACCCAGACCTGGCTAAAATCAGGCTCATTGCTGTGCTGGAAGCTGCACAGATCCCCCTGACTAACAGAAGATCCCCTCTTCGCCTGGGCGTTGCACAGACCCCCCTCCCCCACGTTTCAGGTGCTGTATGGACCCCAACCAAGATTGGGGCACCACCTGCACTGGCACACAAAGTAAGAGACAGTCCAGTTCCAAGGAGTTGAGTCTAAATAGACAAAGGGAAGGGAGTGGTCTCTATGTGTGCATCTACACTTGTAAATTAAATCGACTTAAGCAGACTTAATTTACTCTGTGTCTACACTACAGTTTCCTTAAATTGACTTAAGCCAGTGTAGACATGGCTTAGCCCTACATCGATCTAAAGGGTCCACTGGGCTCCCCCACTGACCTCCCTCCCAGGGTGCCTGGCACAGCCAGAGCCTGGCATGCTCACCCACAGGGCAGGACATAGCCCTGCTCACTCTGCTCCTGCACCCTGCCCCGCTCAGCCCCCCATGTACCCTGGTACAATGGGGAAGATGCTGAGCTCCCTGGCACTTTTGGAGGGGTGCCCAGGGAAGAAGGGCACCTTTTGGGTGCCCCCCTATGTACCATGCACCACTCCCAGGTCCACCTAGCCCCTAAAAGTCGACTTAGGCGTCCAGTGTGGACGCTCTAAGTTGATTTGGCAAGGTTGACTTTAAGTTGACCTAAATTTACATTGTAGACATGCTAAGTCAACTTATTTGAACAAGTGTAGACATAGCCTACTGGATTAGAGTGGTGGGGAGGAGGGTGGTTCAGAGTGCCAGCTCACAGCGAGATGTGGTCAGGTATACGGTATGCCTTGTAGATAGATCCATTGGGCTACTCTTGAGTGGCAATACTAGGCTAGATGGGTCCATTAGGTCTGATCAAGGGGTGGGTGGGATTCATACCAGGCTATAAGGCCCCATTCCTCTCACCTGACTCTAATCTCCTCTCCTCCCCAACAGGCAGAGCGACATTCCTGAGGACACATTTCGCTCCAAGCCAGCTCCTCCTTGCACCCCTGATCCTCTGCCCCACTGTCCTCGCCCCTCCTTCCCTTTCCAGTGGATGTGGGAGGAATTTTCCCTCAATGGCCGTGCCTTACTCCCAGCCCCTTCCCTGGACAAGGCCAAGAAGGGGGAACCCCGCAGAGCTCCCAATAACTCCCCCCGTGAGTGCATTCACCCGACAGAGACAGGTTTGGAGGGGCGCATAAACCAACGGGCTGGCAGCTCTCAAGGGCGCAGCAGCACTGAGGGGAGCAGGATCAAGCGAGCGTCCCGTCCTTCCTCCAGTACTCTCTCCCCGCTGTACTGGAAGATGGAGGCCCGGAGTGAGGCCCGCAAACACCAGCTCCAGGAAGAGCGGAGGCGCTGGCTTCAGCTGGCTCAACAGCTGCTGAGTCTGGAGGAAGCTGTGTCCTCACCGGCCTGGGAGGTGGCCACCTCTGCTCAGCAGCTCCAGGCCAGGCTGAGAGCTGAGGCCCTGTGCCTGGCTACAGAGCCCCAAGACCCGAGCCCCAGGGGGCGCAGAAGGAAGGGCAGGGGGCTGGCCATCCAAGACAAGGCCCAGTTCCAGCCCATCATCAACCGGACCATTCCTGACTTTGAGACACTCCACAAGAGGTTCCAGGAGCAACTGGAGAAGAGGAAAGTGAGAGGTGAGCAAAGGAAATGGATGCAACTGCTTCTGGGGCAGGTTGAAGGGCTGTTTATACAGGGATCCCTTACCTGGAGCTAGGTTGGGTATGGGGGCCATTTACATGTGACCCCTTGCCTGGTATGGAGAATGCAGCTGCCTCTGAGGTGCAATTATTTATACAGGAGTCCCTGGGTTGGGGAGTTCCAAAGGGGTAGCTGTGTTAGTCTAGTCCTTGTTTGGGGTGGGGAGATAGCTCCCCATGCTGAGCCATGTTTGGGTGGGATAGCGCGGTGCAGGTGATGGCGTAGGTGTTCTAGGACTCTCCGTGGACGCTTTCTGTGTCCTCCTCTCAGCCAAGCTGACCATCTGCAAACCTTTCCGCCTCCACGCGGCCAGCAGCTCTCAGCACCAGCCTGGGGATGAATTTAGAGACTGGGAACAGCAACATCTGCACCAGCTCTGGAGCTTCCAGTGCAGGGCCCAGTCTTGCTCAGAGTTCGACTCCCAGCTGCCTTCAGTGCCACCCACCAGAGCCTCTGACAAACGGCAGGAGGCCACTAGGTACAGACACTGCCTTCAATCCCAGCCCCACTACCCCAGCCCTGGCCCCCCATGGCAGCTCTACTGCAGCCCCTCTACTATTCCAGCCCTGGGCTCTCCCTGCCCCAGCTAGGGTGGCCACTCATGTTCCTGGAATACCGGACAGTCCAGTACCACTAGGAGTGGCATGAGCCCCCCCCTGCCAGGGCCACACAAAGGGCACCATTTTGAAGAGCATGCTCTGCCAGTGTGCCCTGCCACACACGGTGTGTGTGTGCATGTGAGATCACATCAGACGGGGCAGAGCGACACACTCTTCATTATGGCATCTCCCCTCGGGTGCAGGACAGCACCATGTCTGGTGGTTCTCAGCCCCAGGCAGGGCACAAACGTTAAAAAAGCAGGACTGCCCGGATCAATGGCCTACCTACCTAGCGCCTCCTGCTGTTCCCCCCCCCCCCCCACGCCACTCCCAGCTCCTCACTCCTGATCCACAACCCCAGCCCCCAGAGATGCCTTCAGCTGAGCCTCCTTTGCTGCTGCAGGCTGTTGCTGTTGGAGTGGGAGCGGCAGGAGCAGCGGGAGAAGAGGCGAGCAGAGCAGCGCAGGGTCAAGCAGCAGCAGGTGCAGAGGGACCTGGCCAAGTGCCTGGCCGCCTACAGCCCCCCAGGCGCTTTGGCCCAGACCACGCAAAGGAAGAGGGAAGAGTTGAGGTAAGAGAGAGAGGAAAGAGGGAGTCGCCTGCTGTGACGGGGGAGGAGTGTGGAAACCACCACATGGCATTGCCTGGTGCCTCTTAACCCCTGCCCTGGCCCTGCAAGCTCCGCTGGTGCCCTCAAATCTGACCCACAGCCCCATGCCCTCTCTTAATGGAAATAACCATCCATATACAAGGCCAAGAATTGGCACCCAGGACCTCTGGGTTCTATTCCCATCTTCACTACTGAGTGTCAGAAAGCCCCTTCCCCTCTCTGGACCTCAGTTTGCTCTCTGCCCCTTTATCTGTTTAGAACCGGAGCTAGCCGGGGTAGCGACTGGTGTTCGCTCCAGAGCAGCTAGGAAAAATCTGACCTAGCTTTCATCCTGCTGGCATACTAACAAGAGCAGCAGCACAGACGAGCAGCCAAGCACAATCCCACAGGATGCTGGGTTTATAGTCACAGAGCCGGCCTGCTGCCCCTCTGTGTCTACACTTAGAGTAACCACCAATCCCAAATTGGGCAGGACAGTCCCAGAATGCAGGGTTCAAGCCCCAGTCCCAAGCTGAATGACTCCAGGCCAGCATTTGTCCCAGGCTTCTGGCAGTGCTGCTCTGCATCTGCCAGAGGCTCAGGATGGCTCTAGCCTCTTTCCAGTCTCTGGAGGAGAAGGGGTTGAGATAGGCCTTACCCACACCCCACAAGGCCCCAATCCTGCTCATCCTCTCCTACACAAGGCCCCACCCCTGGTCAGGCCAGAAGCAGGAGCCAGACAGTAGTAAGAGCCACCCAGGAGCCCAGGCAAGTGCAGGATCTGAGGCTCCCCACCGTGGCCTGGGCTCCCTGGGTGGCTCTTACCACTCTCTGGCTTCTGTTCTGGTCTGGCAGCAGGGCCTCAGTGAGAGGAGCAGATGGCTTTGCAGGGAAGAATAGAGGGGGGGGGGGCTGTCAATATTAATGTAACTGTTTCACAACAGTTAATAATGATACAAATATTAGCAATTATTAGAAATGCAGTGCTAACAATGGTCAGTACTGGTTCAATATTAATTCAGAATAGTAGTTAATATGAATGTAGCAATAAATACTAGTCATTAATAGATGTTGGTATTTTAACAGTGAACCCTCTTCATTTAATGTCTGTCACCAGGAGTGAATTGTTACTTCTTTTGATGTGAGCAATTAGACCACGTCTACACTAGCAATTTTGTTGGGAAAACTTGTGGGTTAGAGGTGTGAAAAAACACCCCCCAACCAAGATAGGTTTTCCCAGCAGACGTGCCAGCATGGACAGAGCTATCAGCGGGAGAATGCCGCCTGCCAAAATAGCTTCCACTGCTCTTTGTGGGTGGTTAAATTATGCCAGCGGGAGAGCTCTTTCCCGTCAGCACAGAGTGACCAATGGCAGACCTCATAACAGCACAGCTGTAAGCTCTGTAGTGTAGACGCAGCATTCGCCAGGTTCAGGATGCTGGGAGTTCTAGTTAGGAAGGGAAATTGATGACGTTAGGTACTGTCTTTTGTGCAGTCCTGTTTTGCATGAAGATTGTACAAATTCCTAGTTCCTTGAACACAGGAGGAAACGAACAACAGGGAACAGTTTCTTTGCTCAGAGCCCCAAGCCTCTCTGGGCTTCTCTCAGGGTCCCACACTGTGCTTGCCTGGGCTGCCTCAGTGTCTGTCTTTTCCTGTGTGCTCTCTTGCTTCTCTTCTGCATATACATACTGCAAGCGTAGGGCATGTTTTTGCTGGCAGAGTATCCCAGCACAGCTCTCCAGGCAGAGTGCTGTGATGCAAATGTAATGTAGGCGGGCGGGGCAGCAGTTCTTCCAGCACAACTGCACCACTTCCCCAAATGACATTAGCAAGGGCTATGTCTATACTTGGAGACCTAGCACTGTGCTGCTCTAGCACTTTGGCATAGACACTTGGCCCTCAGCTAAACTACCATTTACTCCAGTACAACTTACATTGGTCAGGGGTGTGATCATCCACACCCCTGAGTGACGTAAATGGCACCTACCCAGCCCCAGTGAGGACAGTGCTATGTCAGCGGGAGAGCTTCTCATAGCTACCACCACTGCCAGAGGTGGAGTTATGCTGACGGGAAAGTGCTACTGCATCCTCAGAGTGTCTGCTGTAAACTAGCTCTTAGTACAGTGACGGACGGGTTCTCCTGTCTTTGTAGCTAAGCCACCTCCCCAAGAGACAATAGATAGAATTTTTCCTTGAACTACTGCTGTCTAGACCTGGGGTTAGGTCAGCATCACAGGGAACGTTTACCCTATCTCCCTGTTGGGCAGGTTGGGGAGCAGAGCAGTCCCGTGACTGGAGTTTGCCTGACTGCCCTGGGGATCAGGGCTGTGTGGCCCAAAGGCCAGAGTCAGAGGTGGCAATAGCAGGGATTGGGGGACCCAGCCCCTCTCTACTCACCAGATCCCAGCCTAGGTCTCACACCACCATTTCTAGGTCTTCCTTATGGTCTTTCTCCTGTGTCTACTAGTTCTTGTCTCTGGCCATTTTATCCCATCTGTTGTAATCTCACATGACCCAGCCATCTCAGCTGATACTCCTTCAGCTTTCTATGATGGTGCCTACCTGCAACATGGCTCATGCTGTTTCACTGCATAGCCTATCAGCTCTCATTTCAACCAGTGTTCAACTGAGCACTCTCATTTTGGTGGTATGACGTAGTTGTTCTCGCCTCGTTGTCCAGCATTTTAACCCACACTTCATGGCTGGCTTAATTATGATCTTACACACTTTGCATAGAAAATAATTCCCATCAACTTCTCCATTTACACCAGGCACCCTCTCTTCATGGCTACTAACTTCTGCAGTCTATATTCCCATCATGGCTTACTCACTAAAGGTACTTAAATTATTGCACATACTTTGTATCATCTAGCTTTCTGACTTCTAATTGTCCCACTCAATGACACAATGCACATACTGTCTTTTGTTAGCTGATTCATAAGCCATTTTCTTCTAATACAGCCCTCCAGCGTTCTAGGCTCCTTTCTAGTTCACATTTATCTTCAGAATAAAACAGTGTCACCTCCCTGAACTTCTCTGGCAATATTTGGGCTGCAAACACTATGTCCCTTGTTAACTGACCCAGGATTAACCCAAATTGGTGGTTGTTTACTTGCTGCAGCAGCTCCTCTCAAAGTCTTTGTCCAGAAACAATGATTGACATTTCATCATGTGATTCATTAACATGATGGGCTGGTAATTACTACATCCTTACACATCACCTTCAAGGATAAAGTTAGGGACCAATGTGCTCTTCCTTCCACTCATCAGACTTTTTCCTAGGACAGAGAATTCAGTTGAAAAAGTTCATTGTCCTTACCACTAGAGTCCTGCATAGATTCACAGATGGGGATCCACATCCAATCTGCTTCCAACAGTTTACCTCTGACTACCATCCACAGTCTAGTCATCTGCACCCACAGCTCCAGGGGCCTCCAATCAGTTGTTTGGAGGCCAGCCCCTCCAGGTAGCTGCCCAATAGCTGATGGCAAGCAGGGGAGCCCCACAGAATGGCTGCAGGGGAGCACTACCAAAGAGTTGATTAGTAGGGCTATCCTCCCAGTCGCCAATTGATCAGCTGTTCCACAGGGCTCTCCTGCCAGCCGCCAATCAATCATCTGTTCCACAGGGCTCCCCTGTGGGCTGACAAGGGAGCACAGATAAAAGCTGATTGGCAGCCCTGAAGGGAGCCCCATGGAACAGCTGATTGGCAGCTAGCCCCCCATCCCCATCTCAGAGGCAGGGAAGCAGTTTCCAAGGCTATGAACTGCAGACAGCTGCTTCTCCACCTTTGAAATCCACATTTCAAAAAAATCAATCAAAAAAAATCATCCCTAGATATCTGCACCCATGGCAGATAGACACAGATTTGCAGGGCTCTACTTACTACTCCCTCAGGCCTAATGTTTTAAAGATCGATCAGGACACTGGCCAGTCCCACTCCCTGCCCAAATTCAAGCATCTTTAGTGCCGCCTGAATCCCCACCATGGTGAAAGGTTTTGTAAGGTTACTGCTTGCGGATACATCCTTCAACTGTTTCATCAATTCTTTTCTTTGAGCAGTTTTCATAAACCCACTGCCACCTCCATGTCTTCCAGCAGTACTCTTTCATTTTCATCTTTGACAAACTTCACAGCTTCCAAGTCCTTGGCTGCTTTGCTTTGCTTCTTTGTTTAATCTTGGTGACTCTATATATTCCCTCTCCACCTTCCTTCATTAGTAATCATGCATACAAGTCTCTAAAAGCCTGACCCTTACCTTTCACAACTGCTCTTTTCATCCTTTTCTTTGTATTCCTCATAATTTTCCACTGTTCTTACTTTCTGCCACTGCTTCAACGTTTCCTTCTTCTTTATTGCCTCCTACACCTCAGTGGACCATCAGCACATCTCCTCGCTGTGATATTTTTCTCATTTCATTTGGCCACAGGCAGCTTGCGCACTTCGTTAGAGTTTGGATATTTCCCCCAAAACCTCATTAGTATCATCACCATTGGTCTGGTCACTGTTCAACCTCCATAGACTCCTTAAATCTCTCACTAACTTCCCTCTCCATGAGCTTCCACCACTTTATCCTTTGTCCCAACCCTTGTCTTCCAATAGCAACTATTATTTAGTATCCATGAATGATTGACATTTGGTCTTTATTAACAGTACTAATCTACAGCTGATATCTTAATAGGGATTAATATTGTGTGGCTATGATTTCCAGAGCAGTTGCCATGTTAGTCTGTGTACAGCAAAAACAATGAGAGTCCTGGGGCACCTTAAAGGCTAACAAATTTCTTCAGGCATAAGCTTTCGTGGGCTCCAACCCACTTTGTCAGATGCATGAAGTGGAAACCACAGGTGAGAGGTATATATACGTGCCACATGTGCCAGGGTGAAGCAAGGCAAGTGTTAGCAAAGTCGGTTCAGTTAGGGTAGATGTGTGGCTATGGATATTGATAAATATTAATATTTGTTAAACATTCATTAATAGTAATTGAACAATTGTTTAACAGCAATTAATATTTTAGTATTAATGGTGATCAAGTTTCATCTTCATTTAATATTGATGTATTAATTATTAATAACAGTGATCAAAGCAATTAGAAGTCAAATTCCAAAGGGGTAGCCGTGTTAGTCTATTGTAGAAAGACAACAGAGTCTTTAAAAGTGCCACAGGACTAACAGATTTATTTATCGCATGAGCTTTCATGGGAGAAAATCCCACTTCTTCAAAGCATCTAATGAAGTGGGATTTTCTCCCACGAAAGCTCATGCGATAAATAAATCTGTTAGTCTTTAAAGGTGCCACAGGACTTCAAAGCAATTAGTATTTATTGTTATTAACCACTAGGTGTCAGTGGTTCATCACAGAGATCTGGCTTCTATTCTGGCTGGGTCTTAGGGTGGGAGGGTTAAAAATTAGTTAAAATTAATTATTATTAGTTAAAAAAATCTCATACAAAAACCAAGAGCAAGAGACTGTCAACATGGAAAGATCTGCCTTGGGTAAGCTGACATGAATCACAAACGCAATCCAATATCCAGACACCCTGACTCCCCTAACACCCAGACACCACCTACATACTGACACCCCAATACAGCTACACCCAGACTCAGTTTGACCCTGACACCCAGATATGCCGATTTCCAAACCACCACCCCTAATGCCCCCCTTACCTAGACACAGCAACACCTAGACACCAGCCCAGTACATTCACATCCAGTCTGACACCTCTCTCGGGCACCTTCTCCAGACGCCCCAAACTCACTGATTTCCACACTGACAATCTGATGCCCACATTCTGACATCCTGCCATCTTCCAACAAAGCGACAATCATCTCTAATTCCTCCCCACACACCAACACCCAGACACTTCAACCTCTACCAATGTCCAGATACACCAACATTTAGATTGCCTCCTAACAAACGGACACCCAGAAACACCAACGCCTCCAGATATCCAGGCAGTCTGACACTCGCTCTACAACATTCATATACACCAATTTCCACACTGATGCTCATGACAGCCCCCTCTCCTTATCACACACACCCTGCCACATGAACACACAGACATCCAGATATAAATGCTATACACAGACCTACACCACCCCAACACCCAGCCATAGACACAACATATTATTCCAACACACACACACACACACGACACAGACATCAAGATGCACACATACGAAGACTCCTGAGGCCTCATGGGCCCAGATATGACAACCAGTGCTGGTCTGAAATTAGGGAGCCATGTGACTGAGGCAGATGTTAAATGACCTAGATGAACAAGGAACATCTGAGTGAAGCCTGATGGGCAGATTTCAGATCCAGATCTGAACCCCAAGAGTCCACCTGAAAACCCAGCTCCACTCACCCAGGCCCTATAAAGCCTTCAGATCTCCCACAATTTCCCAGACTTCACAGAGCCTTCTGCATCTCCCAGCCCAACGGTCCAGCTCCTTTAGCCCCCTTGATTCTCCCAAGCCCTATAGATCCTCCAACTCGACTGGATTAGATCCTAAAGGACCTGGAGCCCAGGAGTTGGGATTGGGGGATCTCTTCCGATCCTGCTGGGCTGTAATATTCCACAGATGATGCTGATCTAGCGTCCTTGTGAATGGGCACTGAACAGGGGACAGTGATTGGGGGTAGGGGTCTCTGCACTCGCCCTCTCTGTACTGTCGCTCTAGGAGACTGGAGCAGCAGCGCATGGCAGAGTATGATGCCCAGCTGCGGGAGATGGAAGAGAGGGTGAAGAGCCGGCCTTACCTCTTTGAGCGCGTCATGCAGGTGAGAAGGGACTGGGAGCTAGTGGGTCAGAGCAGAGGTAGGGGGCTGGGAGCAAGGGCTCCTGGGTTCCATCTCTGGCTATGAGAGGAAATGGGGTCTAATGCAGCAGAAACTGGCACCCAGTTCTGTGCTCAGCACTGGGAGTGAAATCTAGGGGGAGGCTGGGACCCAGGATGCCCAGATTCTGTTCCTGGTTATGAACTCCCCCCCTGTTGCTGTCCTGGCTAGAGGAGGGCCCTGCTAGCTAAGGCTAGCCTGAGCCCAGCTCCCTCCTGTGTATGATGTCCCTGCCTCTCACCCACAGACCAACGCCCGCCTGGCTGTGGAGCGGCGCTTCTCCCAGGTGCTGGCAGCACTGGGCATCGATGAGGGGCTGTTGTGGAGACATGCAGCACGCCAGGCCAAGGGCACCATTGCCAGGACAGCTGGCAGAGTCACACAAGAGAGGTCACGGAGCCTCTCCTAGAACAGGTACTGGAGATCCCCCATGGATCCTTCTGCTCCAGGCTCTATAGATCCTCCATGGATCCCACTGCCCCAGGTCATATAGATCCCACAGCTCTGAGCCCTGTAGATCACATGGCCTTGACCCTATAGCTCACCACCTGGCTGTCCCAGCCCCAAGTCCTATGGATCACCTGCTGGGTATTCCAAGCTCTATAGATTCAGCTGGATCTTCCATTCCCTTTTGTCCATCGTCTATAGATCTCCTGGCACAGGGACTGCTGATCCTAGTGGATCATTCAGCCCCCTTAGAATCCCTGGGCTCTATTCCCACCTCTGCGAGGGGAGGGGGAAATCAAGTGGTTCCCTTGGTTCATGTCCTGCTGATAGGTGGCTGCTGAGCAAGAGGCTAGAGACAACTCTGGACATCGCCTGAAAATAACCCCATCCGGAACGGAGAAGTGTCACATACCGCTTCCTGCATTAGAGGTGCAAAGTATCTGCAAATAAAGGAGTCTTTGAGAGCAGAGTTTGAGTTTTTCACACTGGGGTTTCTGCCCCAAGTTGAGCAGGAGAAGTGCAGAGCTGGAAATTGAAAGCCAGGACTCCTGGGTTCTACCCCTGGTTTTGGAAGGCAGACAGGGCCCATAGATTAGAGAGAGGGGCAGGAGGCTGGGAATCATTAGGAGGATCTTTATTACAATGTCAGCTAGAGGCTCAGCTAATATCAGGACACTTGTTCTGCCAGACACTGCACAGACCCTGACTGAGATCAGGACTACCTGCAGACCCCCAAGTGAGATTAGGGTCCCCACCATGCTGGGCGTTGCATAGACCTTGGGTGACCAGGTGTCTCAATTTTTAAGGGACAGTCCAAATATTTGGGACTTTGTCTAATATAGGCACCTATTGCCTTCCACCCCTTGTCCTGAGTTTTCACACTTGTTATACGGTCACTCCACTTCTAGATAGAGCCTCAGGACTTGGAGGAAGAGAAGAAATTTGGAAAGAAAAATACTATCCATATCCAAGGCTTTTATAAAAACTTTGGTGCTTTTAAAATTTGACAGATCTTGAAACTGCTGGCTTGAAAAGTAATCCAGTATTGTTAAAATATCAGACTCCCTCCAAACTCTCCAGACTGAGCTGTGCACCCAGCTAGAATGTCCAGTTGCAGTAATACACTTACGTTCCAGTTCTACAGCTACTGCAGACAAAACACTCCATTGCATTTTACTGAAAGCATAAAAGCTGTAGAAGCTTAACATTAAATAGCAAAATATTCAGCATTCACCTTGCCTTACAGAATTATTATTATTTGAACTCTGGAGTTGTTGAGAACTGGTCTCGGGCCAAACTGTGCTCCCCAGGGGTGTGAATTATAAGCAACATATGCACATTTTCTTCTTTATAATAACCGGAATTCCCAGCCTTTTGCTCCTATGGCCCCAATTCTGTGGGACAGAGGGAGGGAATTCCAAGAGCGTGGTAGGAATTGTCCGAGATTATGTGCTTATGTGTATTAAGCCTGGGTTAAATTATTTTAGATATAATGGCAACCACTTAAAGAGTGAACATTTACTCTTAACACCTGAGATACCACAACTGTACTGACCACCTTATCAGAAGATCTTGGATGGGGATGTGCTGTACCTATGGCTGACCACTATTTTGATCAGATGTTGAGTGTGCCCCTGCCCACGCACTCACCTATGTGGGGGCTGGGCCTCCTGCATGGCGATCCAGCCCACTCAGCCCCTGATGCCCTCTATCAACCAGGCGCTCACCTGGCTGGCTCCCCACTGCCCATTCGCTCACACACCTGACTGGGGGTGGGACCTGGTACACTGCCAGCCAGAGAGCTCAGCAGAAGGACCAAGGGCCCCTGCACCCTCTACTGGCTGGCACCCCACCCAGCCTGCCCACCCACCAACTTGCCTATGAAGGGGTGGGGCCCCAGCACCACCACTCATCCCACCTCCCCTCTCCATAACAGAGCTCCTTATATCAGCAGACAGCCAAATCGTTGGTCCAGGCTGTGGCCCCCTGTGGTTGCTGCTGGCCAGTTCTCCCACCCACGCACCTACCTACCTACGGGTGGGACCCCTGCTGCCCTCTGTTGGCCAATCAGCCAAGCCAGGCACTGACCTGGGGGAGGGATCAGGTGTGGCACCACCCAGTGAGTTTGGGAGCAGGGACCACAGTCCCCTGCACCCTCTTCCAGCCAGCTCCACTACCTACCCTGTGCCCACTGCCCACACACCTACCTGGGGACAGAGCTTCCTGTATAGTGGTCCAGTCAGCTTGACCTCAGGCACCCGTCACTGGCCAGTCCCTCACCTGGGGGCAGGACCAGGTGCACTACTGGCCAGCATGCTTAGCATCAGGGACAGATCTGCCCACTCACTCACCTATCTGGGGGCAAGGCCTCCTGCCCCACGGTCCGCCAGCTTTACCCCAAGCACCCTCTGCTGGCCAGCCCTACATCTGGGGGTGGAAACAGATGAGCTGCTGGCCAGTGTGCTCAACAGTAGGGACCAAGGACCACTGCACCCTCCACTGGCCGGCTCCCCCGCCACACCTACCTGGGGACATGCAGCGCTTAGAGCAGAGTGAGGATACTGTCCAGGATGGGCAAGGCCCCTGCAACCTCTGCTAGCTGATTCCCCCATTCATACACACACACACACACACTTGGGGGTGGGGCTTCCAACAGGGCAGCTGACCACCTGAGTCCAGGACTCCCAGTGCCCTCTGCTGAGCGGCCTGCTAGGCCATACACACACCCCTGGGAGCAGCACCACCTGCCAGTGAACTCTGCAGTGGGGACCTTGGCCCTGTGGCCCAGCATCCCAGTCCACTTACCGGTGGGCAGGTTGCCCTGCGCTCTGTGCTGCCAGCCGAGATCGGGGCCTCGGATCCCCCTGTTGGCCGGCTGGCTTAATGGGCACTCACCTGGGGACGGGACCAGGTGCGCCGCCGTGCCCAGCAAGCTCAGCAGCTGGGACCAGGGCCACCTACGCCCTCTGCTGGCCGTGTCCGCCGCCCGCCTACTCACCCACCTGTGCCGCAGTTGCCCACCCCGTCCCTTAGCGCCCTCTCCTGCTGGCCCCCTAGCAGGGCACTTACCTGGGGGTGGGAACAGGATAGGCGCACTGCGGCCAATGAGCTTGGCCCCAGGGACCCCCTGCCCCCGACCACACTCGGGGCCTCATGCGCCCGGGTCAGGCGGGGTCAGCTGCTAGGACCAGCCAGGACTCCTTCCAAACGCACGCCTGGGACGCAGCGCTTCTACCGCCCAGCGCTGCAGCATAGAGCAAAGACCATCACTACGTCCCCGGAGCTGAATTTATATAATCTCCTCGTGCCCCACTGGACCAATGAGAAGAGGCTCCGCACGGGCAGAGGGGCTGCTGCAGTTTGCACGGTGGGCGGCGGCGCCTCGAGGTTTGTGTCCAGTCTCAGCCGGCCGGTGGCGTGCACTGCACGTGCTGCCGATTCACGCACAGACTCAGCGGCGTTAGAGAGTTTTATTCTCAAATGCAAAATACAGGCGGTTGCTCAGACAGATGAGAGGCGGCCCCGCCCGGGCTGCAGGGACTGGGGGCCCGGCCCAACCTGGGGAGGGAGAGCTAAGTGCTAATGCATGAGGGGAGCTCGGAGAGTCCGCACCCGGAAAGCCCCAGCCCCACTTTCTAGCCCCGGGGGACCGACACAAAGGAAGGAAGCGGGGGTGATCCCCAGGACCACACCCTCTTCCTTCTAAATCCCCTGAGGCTTGGCCTCCTTTCCTCCCCCCATCTTTGGAGGAGCCAATTGCACAAACCCCCTTAAAGTGACTGATTCATACCCCCACTCTAAACTAGCTCCCCACATTAAGCCTTGTATACCCGTTCCCTGAAGGGACTGGCTCCGATTTGGTTTTTGCCCCAAGCTGGCTTCCTTTAGACTGGCTCGCAGCTGTATTCTGCCACACCCCAGCTGTTTTAGTTTAAAAATAGATAGAAATTTCTGTCTTAAAAAAGAAAAAACCTTCCCTTTCTCCCTTTTCTCACCCCCCAGGCTCATCTGGTGGGGGAGCAATTCTAGGCCCTCCATTGCTCAATAGAGGGTCCTGCCCCCTCCACAAGGGTACCTGATGAACAGCTGCCCTGGGAGATAGGGGAGACATATTGCTTGGGACAACTCTGTACCCCTCCTCCTGCCCCCCCCAGCTGGGGGAGATTGTACCCAGTGCTGCCTCCCCCATCCCAACAGAAAGGATTAAAACAAATAAAATATAGACCCAACACCCCCCCCCCATTTGGCTAGGCTTGAGCGATCGATCCTAGGACCTTCACTCCTTACACCAGCCCCAGATCCTGGCTGAAGGGACCTGCCCTCAGATCTCAGGGAGTGGGGGTTGCACTACTCACAGGATCTCCCCTCCCCTGTAGCGAACAGCCCCTCTTTCCCCTATAACAGTGGGTACAGCTCTCCGTGGGTGGGTTGGAGCAACCCTGAATTGTCAGGGGCAGAGATAGACCCTAATCTGACCCAGAAAAGGTATGTCTCTCAGAAAGGCTGGGCAGACCTGTGTGCCCCAGCCCCAGATGCACTACCATTCCCTACTATAGTCCCATAGCCCCCACTCCACCTTAGGGCTGTCCCCCAGAACACCACCCCTCCCATCATCCCAGGGCTGCTCCACTTACCTGACAACCCAAGGACCACCCCAGCTTTAGGTCCTGGGGGGCTTCAAATTTCTGTCACATAAGACCCTCCACAGCTCCCCCTCGAGCACACCACCCCACACATATAGGGCAGCCCCCATGTTTAAATCAAAATAAAAAAAACTAAACAAAAAGAAGATGAATGAAATACCATGTCCATGGTGGGGGGGGAAGAATCCCCCCAAAAGAGGCCCATCCCCCATAAAAAACCCCAAATGAGACTCCCCCCCCCCGTTCCCCCCCCCCCAAGCAACAGAAACAATAAATAGCCCCCCTCTCTGTCCCACAGACACTACGAGGGAGTGTTCTGGCGACGGCCAGGTGGTTTGGGCCGGGGAGGCCGGGCAGGGGGCGCTGAGGAGGAACCAGAGGAGGATGACGATGAGCTACGCCGAGCCTCAGCCCCCGTGCTTGACATCTTGAGCTTGCGGCGCTTGGCCAGGGGTGCATTCTCCACACTCTTCAGGAAGAAGCCCTCACGTTTGCCCTTGTTGAAGGCCTGGGGAACAAGAGTGAGACCCAAAGATTCATACCCCCAAACTTCTTCCTGTTCTGTTCCACCTGATCTGTCCTATTCCCTCCCCATCCCACCCCAACCTATTGGGACCTCCATCTCCTGCTAAACTGGCTCTTCTCCTCCCTACACCTCAACCCATCCCACTCCCCAGCTAAGAGCCAGTCCCTCCCCCACCAAACCTGCCTATCCTCCCATCCACCCCCACATGGTGCAGGCTCTGACCAGCCTCAAACACGGAGACTCAGCCAGCCCCCACCCTCAAAGAAGGGCTGCCTCCTCCACCTGTTCCTTCATGGCCATGTACCAGACCCCACTTCTCACCATGAAGGCAGCATTGACCCCTGAGCGCACGGCGGGCCCTGAGGACTCCAGGATGTCGGGGGTCATAAGAGGGGTGGAAGAGAGGGCACTGCCATCCTGCAGCCACTCACTGTAGCGCAGTGTCGACATCTTCAGCCGCTTGGAAGGGTCCACGGTCAGCAGTCCTGGGGGGGCAGGGGAAGAGGAACAGAGCCAGGGCTTAGTGATGGGGAAGGCGGAACATGAGCATGATGGCTCTTCAGCAGTCCTTTCCCTGGTGCTAGAAAGAAAATTCTCCTGCCCCACAGATCTCTTCTCCTCCCATACTCACAGGGGTTAAAGTAAGGGGGAATGCACTGGAACACAGTTCTGGGGCCCCCAAATTTGAGGGGCCAGAGTTCCAGGGCCCCTAAATATAGAAAAATCCGGCAGAACGCATGTTCCGCCCTGCCCTGGGTGCTGGCAGGTCCTACGCCCCACTGTTGTTAATCACAATACTTATTGTGTTATGCAGTGTTTGCTAGTTTGTGACAATAATTGCTATAGACATGAACACTGTATAAAATTATAAATATTTTTATGGAGCGATAACCAATGCATGTGGTACTGAGAAGTGGTTGCAAATGCCTACTTGGGTTGGGGCCCACACATGCATGAAGGGGGCCCAGAAAATACAGGAAGGGGGCCCGGAGATTAGGAGGGTTCCGGGGCTCGTCAAATTATACTTTAACCACTGCATACTCAGCCCTTCCAGGGGAAGGGGAGGGGCAATACCTCAGTCTCACATGCACCCCATTTCACACTGGACACTTTTGGGGGACCAATACCCTAGCCCCGCCTACTGTGACAGCCATATCTTTGACCAGTGGGTCTTGCTGGCAGTCCCAAGTTCCTGCATGACTTTTTTCAAAGCAAGCACATTTATGCTTAAAGTGAAAGCGTTACAGAGAAGCCAAGCGACAGTTCCTGCCAACCTGCTAATGGCTTCCCAGAGAATGCCCAGCCAACCAGCCTAAAGAGGCCTCAGTAGGCTAGAGTCCTTCCAGCTCTTCCCAAGAAGGATTGGGCTCCCCCTTGGAGAGAAGAGCCTACCCATTTGCTGGATCACAAAGTCACCCCGAGTTTAAGCTCAGGCTGTTTATCCAGAAGTCCCCTTTCTGTTGGTCTCCGGATAATCCTATTTATATCAGTCTCTGCAGCCTCTCCAGGTGGTGAGACCTCCCTGGGGGTGCTTCAGTATGAGTGAATTTGCCTAATCACTCCTGCCCCCTGCCCCCACTGTTATTAGTTCCTGGAAGACCCTCCTTCATGGAGACGTATATAACCCCTGGCTCACAACAATACAGAAGATGACCCGAGTGAGAGCCCCATGGATATTACAGGAAATGGCCATCTCGTCACACATGCCACCTCCCCAAGCTCCACAGAATCCCATTCATCCACACCACCCCCACAGGTTCTCACCCGCGCCCCCGCAGCTCTAGAACACAGTCCTGTATATTGATCCTTTATTTCATGCCTTCTACCCCTCCCCTCACCTCTGACTAGCTCTTTGGCCTCCTCGGAGACCCCCCTCCAGGCCTCGCCCTCCAGTGAGAACTGCCCCTCCTTGATCTTGTGCATGATCTCCGCCGCGTGGGTCAGTGCACCACCCTCCTGGCTGCTCTGGAAAGGCACCTGTCCAGACAGCATGGTGTACTGGGGGGTGGGGAGGAGAGACAGTGAATGGTGTTATCAGACAGTCTGGGTGAGGCTGACTCAGGGCAAATACCAGTAAACTACCCCAAGGGGGACGATCCCCCAGCCCAAGCACTACCAACCCACCAGCATGGCGCAGAGCTGAGCACTTGCTTTGTCCATTCAAAGGGCTGAGAGAGGAAGAGACTCTGGATGCGGCTGAGATGCAGAGATGCCCCGACACAAACTTCTGCTTTCAGCAGAGCACACTAGCCCCCTGCATTTCCCTTCCCCTTATCTTGGAGTAACCCCACCAGGCAACAGCTCTCACAAACAGCCCTTCCGGGTGTGATACTATCACTCCAGAGTCAGGCAGTGTACTTAGGCCTTGTCACGAACTGCCCCGTGCTCGGTGCACCAGCTCTCAGTCAGGTGACTGCAGAACAGCTACTTCCTTTAAAAAAAGAAAGTCAGTTTCTAGGCCTCAGGCTGGAGGAGGGAAGTT
This sequence comes from Pelusios castaneus, assembly GCA_007922175.1. NCBI lineage: Eukaryota > Metazoa > Chordata > Testudines > Pelomedusidae > Pelusios > Pelusios castaneus. Next base: position 2,406,777 of record ML685770.1, on the reverse strand, counting down.
GGAAAATGCGGCACACCTGCCCTGAGTTTGCAGAGACACTGAGCTGATCGTTGAGGTGGGGGGAAGTGGGGGAACTGCTCAGAGGCCTGCCTGAGTCTGTAGAGAGCCATCCGTCAGAAAGGGGAGATGCCTTGGATATCCCAATGAGATGTTCAATCCCAGTTTCACTGCTCTAGGGAGCCCTGCCTGGGCCAGCTCCACCCCAGCACCAGGCTGTGTGTCTCTCACAAGACCCACTCCCCATCCCAAGCAGGAATTCCTCACAGACCCCTACTGCTGTTCCCAGGAGTGGTGGAAGAAGTGGGGGGGGGGGGGCCTCCTGACAGCCCCACTGCATGTGTGGGTGGGGATACAGCCTGGACTTAGTCTTGAGAGCAAAGGGACAATCTTGAGCTGTATTTGAAGGGGAAGAATTAACTCCTTGTTTCCTCCCCTCATCTCCCATCCCAACCTTGGGGAGAAGAAGGGAGTTAAACCCCTTTAATCTTCCTCCTCTCAAGCATGGCATGAGCAAGTCAGATTCAGAGCAAGCAACAAAATTGTCAGCTCTTCCCAAACTAGGCCCCAGGCCTCCATGGCCTGCAGGGAAGAAAGGTGCCACTGGGTGGGTTAATTCTTCAGCCCTGCTGAAACGCATTCCCCTCTGGGGTGCTGAGGTGGAGCGCAAGGTGCCTACAGAACAGCAGTGTGGGGAGAATGTGGGGATTGGGACCCATCCAGAACCCTGGGATCTGAAATGCTCCCTCCCTGTAGGGATCTTGGCTGCTTTTGTACTCAGTACTGTGTGTCCCGTCCCCCCTTCCCTGTTCCCTCCCTGCATACCAGGATGACGCCGAGGCTCCAGAGGTCGCAGGACTCATCGTAGCCCTCATCAGCGAAGAGTTCAGGGGCGGCGTATTGCAGTGTGAAGCAGGGCGTTTGCATGGGCTGGGAGTCCGGTGGGCGCAGGCGGGCAAAGCCAAAGTCAATCACCTTCACAGGGGCACCCTCGGACTCATCTGCATACAAGATGTTCTGGGGGACAGCAGGAGGATGGGGCCCTGAACTCCTGGGGAACAGCCCCAGCTCCAGCCCCCTGACTCCCCAACCTCCCAGGCCCCGCGCCCCTATTCCCGAGAACCACACCACAAAATATCCTGATTCTATGATCCTCCAGGCCCTGACCCCCAATCCCTCAACACCTTTACCCTATTCGTGCCACCCACTCCTGAGGCCCTGCCCCACAAACCTCCGGTTTGAGGTCTCGGTGCACCACACCAACGTCGTGCATGAAGCTGACAGCTGACACCAGGCTGCGCATGATCTGACTGGCCTCTGACTCGCTGAAATGCTGTTTCTTCTTGATGTGGTCGAGGAGCTCACCCCCCTGCAGCAGCTCCATCACCAGGTACGTGTGGTACTGCTCGAATAGAGGGGGGGGGGGTGTCACTGAGCAGAGGGGCATCCCGCAACACAGAGCCACAGCCCCCCCCTTACAATGCAACTGCCTCTGGGGCAGGGCACAGTGGGTGCGTCTACACTTGTAAATTAAGTCGACTTAAGCTTGCTTAAGTCAACTTAATTTACTCTGTGTCTACACTACACTTTTCTTAAGTCGACTTAAGCAGCTGCTTAAGTCGACTTAAGGAAAAATTAAGCTGACTTTCTAAAACCTCCTTTTAAGTCTTTCTGCTTAAGTCAACTTTAGAAAATTGACTTAAGCCAATGTAGACATGGAGTAGCCCTAAGTCAACTTTAAGTCAACTTAGGGGACTCCAGGGCTTCCCCACTGCCCTCCCTGCCAGGGTGGCTGGCATAGCCACAGCCTGGCTGTGCCCCCCCAAAGGGCACGGCAGAGCCCTGCCCACCCTGCCCCTATGCCCTGCCAGGGTCCCTGTCCCCCTTTGCCCCATTGTACTAAGGTACAATGGGGCAAAGGCTGAGGCCCCTGGCACTTGGCAAGGGGTGCCCCCCCTGCCACCGTGGACCTGCCTGAGGTCCACCTAGCCTCTACAAGTCGACCTAGGCGTCCAGTGTGGACAATCTAGGTCGATTTTGTAGGGTCCCCCCTAAGTCGACTTAAAATTTAAGTGTGGACATGCTAAGTCGACCTAAATTAACAAGTGTAGACATAGCCAGGGAACGCAAGGATCTCTTGCCCAGCACTGACAACCACCTCTGGGGTGGGGTGCGGGGACTGTTGATGCCAGGGGATGAGGGGGAGTGCTGAGGAGGTACCTGGTCATGATGTACTTCGTGTAGTTTGACGATGTTGGGGTGAGACTCACAGAGCTGCAGGGCCATCACCTCCCGCTGGGTGTTCACCTCCATCCTGGGTGGCAGGGGGAGGGAGATGTTAGCTGAGGCTGAGGAGAACTGCACTGGGGTGAGGGCAGGGGAGGAATCTAGGGGGTGAGGAGTAGGGGAATGGGACAGAAGGAGGTGGCAGGAGTGTTCACGAGAGGGGAGATGTTAGTGAGTGGGGGGAAGGCTGCAGAGGAGAGCAAGGGATGAGTCTGGTAGCTGGAGAGGGGTAATCTGGAGGTGGGGGAGGGTCCCATACAAGGTGATCAAGAGTAATGGAGACCTGGGGGAGCAGAGTGTGGCATTAAGGGGCCCTATGTAATCCCAGGGGTGAGTCTCAGGAGGCATCTGTGGGAGCTGAGGATGAGTACTTGGGGGTAAGTGTGGGAGCTGGGCAGGTCTGGGAAGCGCCTGGAGAGGTTGTTATAAGGGTGGGAGTGGGGGTGTTCCCATGGGAGCAGGGAGGTTGGTTGCCATAGCAGCTGGAGCATGGGGGTGTTGCCATGGGAGCCAGGGGAGCACTCCCACCTCTTGCTGATGATCTTGACGGCAAACTCGGTGCCGCCCTGGCGCTGCTGACATCGCCGACACACTGAGAAACTGCCCTCGCCCAATGCTGCCTCTTTCAGGTCCATGTCATAGAGCTGGAAGAATGGAGAGTCCTGGGGTGGGAGAGGGAGGAGCATCAGCCAGGGAGGGATTGCCTCCTGCTCCTCACAGGGCCCCCCTTGGGGATCCCACTCCTGCCAACATCCCTCCCTTACTCATTATCCAGCAACCACTGCCACTCCCACCAAGCCCCCGATCATTCAGAGGGTGCCTCTACCTTCATCATGGCACTGCGTGCTACAGCAGCAGCGCCCGGGCGCTCCCCACTCAAGGCCAGCTCCAGCACATCCATGGTGACGGCATTGTGGTTGAAGAGGATGGAGGGTGCGATGAAGGAGTAGCCCTGAAAGAGGGTGGTGGGAAGGATAAAACTGGGGCGAGGGGCAGGGGCCTAAAGACATCTCTAAGGCTACAGCACCCAGTGGAGATGCCCCCTCCCCCCCCACCCCAGATTCCCCACACATACCAGAGAGCTCCCTCTGTCATCAGTGAGAGCAAGGCATTCAGGATCCAAAACTCAGCAGCCCCACACATGCAACTGGCAGGGTGAGGGGGATGGCAGGGCAAGGGGATCACCTGGAGGATGCAATGCAGGTTTGGGGGGGGGGTCTCACTGTGAAGAGGCTGGCCAGGTTGGCAGGGCACAGGAAGTCCGGTGTTGGGGGGATTGGGGCTGTTGGGGGTTTCCCTGGGCAGATGCAGTCCAGGTTGGGGGGGTCCCAGCCAGCGAACACACAGGAAGCTGTGGGCTGCTGGGGGATCTGAGCAGGATGGGAGGGTCTCACCTGAAAGACACGGTCCAGGTTCGGGGGTGTCCCAGCAGGCGAGTACACAGGCTCCAGGCGTGTGAACTCCTCAGCGAAGTTGCGCACATCAAGCTCGCTGCGGACAATGGGTTTGAACGGAGCCTTCACCTGCCGTGCGGCCAGCTGCACCCAGTCTAGGCCCTGGGGAGACCTGAGAGTCAGTGTCTGGGGGCAAGGGTGAATGGGGAAAGATGTAATGGCAGGGAGGGTCCAGCACAGGGCTGGAACCTAGCTTGGGGTGGGGCACTGGATCTCACATCCCCCTCCCCTCTCCCAAGGCCACCTCTAGGATTTGGGGCATTGGCTGTAGGAAGAGACCTGCTAGGGGTGACTTGGGGGTGCCTTGGCCGGGGCTGCACACAAGCCTTTTCCCAGGTGTGGGGATCTCTGACCAATATGGGGGGGTCTTGCTCAAGGTGGAGTCCTGGCCAGGGGCTCCTGTGACAAAGGCAGTATATGACAGACCTTCCCGTGGGAGGGATAAACATGAGGGGATCCCTGTCTGGGGTATAGGGGAGCTGGGGGAAGGGAGTCAGGCTGTACCTGGGGCCAACTGCGGGGGAGGAGGTTTTGTGTAATGGGTCCTGACCAGGCTGTGGGGGGCCTGGCTAAAGGGCTGGAGCCATGTGTGAGTGGGCTGTGGCTAGGGTGGGGGTATCCCCTCCCCCCTCACCTTGAAGAAGGGGTGCTCCTTGATCTCCTGTGCCCCACTGGGCCCTGAGCCTAGGCGTTTCTTGGGGTCCTTGCACAGCAGCTTCTGCAGCAGGTCACGGGCCACGGGGCCAATGACCGTTGGGAACGGAGGCTGGCACTTCAGGATGCGTCTGTGGCACAGACAGACCCCGTTACTGGCAGCTCTGCCCATTCCCCCCCCCCCAAATCACCAGCAGCCCCCTCACCTGGACACCTCGGCCTGTGTGTTCTTCTCCCCCTCCAGTGTGAAAGGCGAGGCCCCCGTCAGCAGCTCAAACATCAGGATCCCCAGGCTCCACCAGTCGACAGACTGTGGGGAGAGGGAGTGTGTGGGGGTAATGGGGGCAGTGAACCCCACCTCCCACTGCAGAGAGGGGGCAGTGATCCTGGAGTGGCACCCTCTCCCTCCCACAACCTTCCCGGCACCTGCTGCTGGGGTCAGGGTGGGAGTGACAGGCTGACACCCCCTGCCAGTCAACAGCCAGGCCCGTTTATCAGCTATCCCCAGCTCTCCCGGCTCACTTTGCTCCCTCTCCCACTCTCTCCCTGCTCTCTTTGCCACCCATCTTGCTGTGCTATCCCCAGCCATGCCTTTCCCCAGCTGCCCTCACTCCTCTCATCTTGCCAGGCCCCCCACTTCTCCTGCTCCCATCTCCCCCATCCCTTTTCCCCCCTCGTGGCACCTGTGGCTCCCTTGCCATACCCCGTCTCCCCTCCTGCATGCTCCAATTCATTATGCCCTTCCCCCTGCCATGCCCCCCAACTCCCTGCTTGCTCACTTTGCCGTGCCCGGACTTGCTGCGGATGATCTCAGGGGCCATGTATTCGATGGTGCCACAGAAAGAAAAGGTGCGGTCTTTCTGTGGGGGTGGGTAAAAAGAAGTGGGGCTCAGTGCCAGGGTACATGCTATGGAGCCCCACAAGGAAGAGGGGTCGTCACACTTCCCCAGGCCTCAAACAGCGGTGGCCAGGGAGGAGGGGGGCAGGGCAAAGAGACCTGCCCCCCCTTGGCAAGAAAAGAGTCTCTCTCTACCTCCTTTTCTTCAGAGTGAGGGTAGGGAGAGCCCAGTGGAGGGGCACAAATTCCTGGAGGCAGAGTGGTGGGGGGATCTTCGGGGCAAAGATATTGGGGTCCCCAAGCGATGTTATAGGAGTCCTTAGGGCAAAGATATTGGGGATTCCCCATGGAGCAGGATGAGGGGATGGCATAAGGGCCTTCAGGGCAGGACACAAAGGTCCCAGGGGAGTTTATGGGGAGGGATCATTGGGGCGGGGCGGGGCGGGGTGGGGCAGGGGCATCTGACCTCCTCAGTGAGGAACTCCTTGCTGAGGCCGAAGTCAGTGAGCACTACGTGCCCCTCACTGTCCAGCAGGATGTTCTCCAACTTCACATCCCGGTAGATGATGCCCAGCTGGGGATGGGCACAGGATCAGCACAGGCATTCCCCACAGGCCTGCATCCCCCACATTCCCCCATAGCATGGACCTCAGTGACACCCTGGCCTGGAGTACCATCCCCCCAGGAACCCCTGACAGGACAGCACCCCCATAGCTCCTGTGGTACAGACCCTAAGATCCGCCCAGGAGTCCCCAACAGGACAGCACCCTCATAGCTCCTGAGAGCCCCCAGGAACCCCTGACAGGACAGAACAGCACAGCACCGCCATAGCCTCTCAGAACCCCTCAACCCTTCCCCTCACCCCAAGCCCACACAGCACAACAGTCTACCCTGAATCTGGGTGTACCCTCCACATCTTTCCCACCCCTCCAGAACACCCCCTGGAATGCAGCCCCTCCTCTGCTACTACTCTCTCCTGCCCCTTCCCCTGGGCACAGCCGCCCACCTTGTGCAGGTGTTCCAGCGCCAGCACGATCTCCCCAGCATAGATCCGCACCTCATCCTCCGTGAAATGATCGCGTTGGTACAGATGGGTGAAGAGCTCCCCCCCACTCACGTAGTCTGGAAGGGCAGAGGGGGAGACAAGGAGTAAGAACCCAGGACCCCCAGCCAGTCTCCTCCCTGCCCCACTCAGCTTGGGCTGGATTTCCTCACACCCCAGCACATGGGAGGGCTTTCCTTGCCCATAGGGCACCCTATGTCTCCCGATCAGTCTGCCCTCACTGCCCCTCCCTCAGGAACTTTCCCCAGGAAAACTGGGGCAGGGGGCTGGGGGGGGGGGGGTTGATTGAAGGAAAAATTTCCCCAACAGACTGTTTCTGGAGGGAATTGTTTTATTTTTTTATTAAAAAAAACAAATGCCCAAATAAGCTACATCTCCATGATGCACCACAATCTTCCCAGCAGTGCTAGTGTATCATGAGTCCTTGGCAGTGGTGCATGCTGGGAGATGTAGTGTGGGTGCCTCATACTCTCATTCGCCTTTGTAAGCAAAGTTCCCTGGTTGAACCACATCTCCCACAATGCACCACAGCCTCCCCTTGCTGACTGGATTGAGCCCCTCATGGGAGCTGTAGGTCAACTCCTTCACACATACACACACCCAAATTCTCCTTTATAGCTAGGCTCCCTGGCCTGACTACATCTCCCATGATACATCCCAGTCCCGCCCCTTGGAGATACTAGGTAATATAAGCCCCTGGTCCTGGTGCACTATCTGAGACGTAGTCAAACACAGTACATAAGGAGGATAGGCGCATGAGGCATCTCAACTACAACACCCATCAGGCATGGCAGCAGTACTTCTCTACCATAATATTTCAATTTTTTAATTCCTGCTGAAAAACTAAAAAAATTTCCCCTGAACAAGTTAAGTGAAAACCATTCCTCCCTCTGTTTTCATCAAATATTGCTATGAAAAGTAAAACTGGTCTTTCTCCAGCTCTACCTACTGCCCCATATTAGGGTGTCCCTGGTCGGCTCCCATTGTCCCACCCTCCCCATTTCCTTGGATCCACTCCCCACCCTGGCATCTGCCAAATCCCATTCCCTGGGACCCTCATGGGTCTCATTGTTCCATACCCCACATCACTGGATTACTAACCCTGTCCCATAACCACATACTTGAGGTCCCTCTCAGCTCCTGAGACCTGCCACCCCCACACTCTGGGACTACAACTGACACCTGCCCCCCCACATCCCTTGAGATGCCTACACCCTTGGATTCCATCCTCAATCCCTTCCCCTTGGATGCCCATCATCCCAACTCCCCCTTTCCACTGAGGTGTCCCTACTCTGCCCATCCCCTGGGCTTAGCATCCCACCTTCCCTTGTCCCATCTGATTCCCCCTACCCAGGATGAGGTGCAGCTTGGAGCCGGTCTGGAAGGCATAGTGCAGGGTCACTAGGAAGGGCGATGCCCGCACGTGTTCCAGCACGGCTCGCTCAGTGCGTGTGTGCTCTGTGGTCTTGGCCTTCTGCACGATGGCCGCTTTGCGCAGAACTTTCATGGCATACAGCTTCCCCACATCATGGCCTGTCACCTTGCGCACCAGGAACACTTTCCCGTAGGCTGGGGGACAGAGAGGGGTGTCAGAGGATCTTCCCGAAAGCTGGGGCCCCAGAGTAGGGCATCAGGGGGATCCTAGGAGACTGGGGTGATATGGGACCCAGGAAAGTGGCATGGGGACAGCAGGCTCAGGGGGCCAAGGGTCCTCCCTATGGGCTGGGAGGAGAGGGGACTGATGAGCAGGACACCATCCCATTGGGAGGAGGAAAGGAGGCACAGCTTCCTACTGCCCCCTGCTCACTCCCAGAACCCTCCCCATGGCAGAGCCCCCAGCATCTCCCACTCACCTCCAGTCCCCAGCACCTTGAGCAGTTCAAAGTTCTCCATGCCAACCTTCTCTTCATGTCCAGTCAGGTTTGCTGCCATAGAGACAAGGGTAAGAGGATGAGGGGCTCAAAGCCAGCCTGGACCCACTGCCACCCACCCACCTGTTCATCACACTCCACGCCCTTCACCTCATTACGCACTGTCCTAATCCACAGGACCACATGCTTCTTCTCATCCCCTCATCCCATGCCACATGCCCCTACCCCCTACCTTGTCCCCCCATCTATGACCCATGCCCCCTGCCTCACCCCTCTACACACCCCCAGCTCAGGCCCATCCCTCCACCTCCTACTCCGGCCTCATCCCATCCCCTCGCTGAACTTCCCTGCCTCACCCCTCCATCCCATCCTGCTGCACCTCATTCCCCCCCAGTCCCTCCCCAGGGGAGGGTGGGGGTCAGGGCACAGCGAGGAAGAACCCCCATTTCTGGTGACTCACAGCAGTGCTGGTGCCAAGGGGCTGGAGAGGTCTGGGCCCAGGCCCAGCAACTCCCATCTACCCCCCCAGACACCTTCAGACCAAGACTGGGTGAGGAGATACCCCCCTCCTTTTCCAGGTGGGGACACTGCCTTGTCCCTCCACATCAATGGGATGGACTATGCGAGCCCAGCCCTGCAGTGCTGCCTATTGGGGATCCTGGATACCACTTTCCTCTGCCCGTGGCTTTTTCAGTAGGCAAAGCAGGCCCCATCACCTGTTTCACCTGTCACAAAAGCTGCATCTGCCTCAGTCAGCAGCTGGAGGAGGAGCTGCTTCGGGGCTGGGGGCCGGCAGCAGGGAGCTGGGGCTGTGGGGGATACCAGGGCCTCAGGGGGGGCTGGCGGCGGGGAACTGGGGCTGCAAAGGGGGGGCCGGGGGGCCTATAGAGGGCCCTGCAATGGGCCTTCACGTAGGGCCCCTGATTGCCTAAGGCGCCTCTGCCAAAGGGGGATTACCAAGTCTGTGGTTCTTCCACACTAAGGGTCTGATTGGGCCAGAGCTGTGGTAGAGGTATCAGCCCTAAGGGAATCCCAGGAGCGAAGGGGCGAATGTGGGGGCAGAGGGCCTGAAGAAACATCTCCTTCCCCCAGGGGATGGCAAGGTGCCACACATGAAGGGGGACAGAGCTCAAGTGAGGTTGGTGGAGTGCCAAAGGCAGAGCTTGCAGTTGGGAGGAGATTAGGGGGAAATCATCTGTTTAACAATCCTCCCAGCCCTGGCCAAATCTCCCTACATCTCCCCCCACCCCATACCTGTCCCTTCCACCCTCAGGGCTGCAGGTGCAGCCAAGTGCTTTCTGGGACTACCCAGGGCTGGCCCAATCATACAGGTGAACTAGGCAGTCACCTAGGGCATCAGGCTTTAAGGGGCACCAAATTAAATGGAAGTGATTTTTTTTTCTCTATTTTAAAAAATATATATATTAATATGTTATCTCTTATAACGTGCAGAGGGGGTGCCAAAGTCATAGTTTGCCTAGGGCACCAAAAATCCTTGAACTGGCCCTGGCACCAGCATGTCTCTCCAAGCTCCTGGCAGCTACAAGGAGGCTTCTGCCCCCTCCCCTCAGCCCCTGGTATCATCTGAGGAGGCCCCAATCCACTCAGGCAACCCTCCACAGCTGGCACTGAATGGCAGGGGCCTGGATGGCCACCTGGAACATCCCTCTCCACGGCAAAGGCTCCAGGACTGCAGATGGGAGTGATGCTGCCTCAGCTCAGAGCGGTGAGTGTCCCCTGCCCATCCCACACCGCACATGGGCTTCACTTGAATTTAAACAGCCCCTGACAGTGGCACTAGGGGTCACCCCAGGCTGCCCTGCAAAAGGCAGTGTGAGCTGCCCTGGACCAGCCCAGTGCCGAGCTTTGGGTGGGTGGGTGGGTGGGTGGGACACCATGTGCCCCATGCAGCCCCTACCCTATTACCTATGTCACCCCTCCCTCTCCTTAGTATCCATCCCCCACCACTGTCCATGCCACACGTACCCTGGTAGTGCCCTGCCACATTTCCCATGTCCCTGGCCGCCCCCACCCTCGGCAACCTGTGTCTTACACGCCTCCAGCTCTCGTGAGCCCTCCACACTGCCAGTCCCAGGGAAGGGGGAGCAGTGACTAATCCCCACCCCCGCTCCCCTGTAGCTGCCGCCCACCCATGGGGCTAAGCCTGCTGATTGGGGGGCGCTAGGGCGGTAAAGAGAAGGGGGGGCAGGGCCACCCCAATGGCTCAGTTGCACTTCCTCTCCCCCATAGATGCTCCCCTTCCACTTCACTGCCACCAGGGACTCTGAAGCCATGTCCCTCCGACCCATCCCAAGGTCCCAGGGGAAATGCACTGTTCCTCTGCCCGCACCTCCCCCTTCCTGCACCCCGGACCTGCAACCGCCACCCCTTCCTTCCTGCACCCCGGAACTGCAACCGCCACCCCTTCCTTCCTGCACCCCGGACCTGCAACCGCCACCCCCTCCTTCCCGAAACCCTGACCTCACCCGCCACCCGCTCCTTCCTGCACCCCGGAACTGCACCCACCACCCCCTCCTTTCTGCACCCCGGAACTGCACCCGCCACCCCCTCCTTCCTGAAACACCGACCTCACCCGCTACCCCCTCCTTCTCGCACCCCTGAACTGCACCCGCCACCCCCTCCTTCCTGCACCCCGGAACTGCACCCGCCACCCCTCCTTCCTGAACCCCGGAATTGCACCCGCCACCCCCCATTCCTGCACCCATGAACAGCCCCACGACTCCCCTCTTTCCCTCGAACCTATCCCCTGCTCCCAGGAATTGTCCCGCCCTTTGCGCACCCCCAGGCCCCCGCCACCCCGGAACGGAGCCCCCGTCCCGGCCCTTCGCTTCCCTCGGGCCCCTGATCCCCGCCAGGCCCGCTCCGCGCCCAGTACCGTCCGTGAGCGGCAGCTCCACCGTCTCCTCCTCGGCCCCGTCCCCCATGGCCGCGCCGGGCCGGGATCTGCTCGCTCAGCTCGGTTACATGGCCCGGGCCCGGCGCTTCCTGGTGCCGCCGCCGCCTCCGGGCCTGACTCAGGCGGCAGGAATGTGACAGCGAGCGGGGAAGCGGAGCGCAGGGACCGCCCCGGGGAGGGACCGCCAGACCCCCGCACCCTCGGGACCCCGGATCCTGCACCTCCCGCCCGGGGAGGGAACAAAGCCCCTCCGGGACCCTGAGCCCCCATAGGGACCCCACGGAACCTGTCCCCCTGCCCCGGGGAAGGACTGAGTGGCCCTCCTACACCCCCCACTCTGGGGAGGGATCGACAGACCCCCCACGCCCCCATAGGGGACTCCCCTTTCTCTAGCACCCTCTGTTCCGTGAAGGGACTGATTCCCCCCCCCATACACACCCCTGAAACCCCCTGCCAGCCCCCCCCCTCCAGGGAATCCCTCAGGATCCCACACCCTCTCTCTTGGGGAGGGACCACAGAGCCTCACCCGCTCCTTCCCCCCCGCACTCCACATAGGAAACCCCTCATGCTCCAGCACCCTCTCACAGAGCCCCTGTACCATCCATAGGGAACTGTCTCCCAGGCCCCACAACCCTGGCCCCAGGGAGGTACTACCTAGCCCCTGAGCACCCCTCCAAACCTCCTCACAGGGATCCTGCCCCTGCCCCAAGGAAAGACTATCTGACTCCCACCCCCCCAAAACACATACCATGCTTAGGGAGGGACCATCTGCCATGCAGCTCCTGTAGAGACCCCTCCCAGGATCCCACAACCCCCTGCCCTGGGAAGGGACGGACAGACAGACTCTCCACCCCACACACCCCTCCTTGAGGACCTTCTGAACCCTCCACACACAAACCTGGCAAACCTCACTTTGATCACCAGGAAAGGGGTAGGACCTCAATGTGAACTCCCTCCAGGCCAAACCAGGATCCCCCCCCCCACCTGCCCCATGGGGGGATTCCCTCTGCCAGGCAGCAGGGAACTGGAGGAGGTGGTACAAAGTGGGGGATGCAAAGTGGAGGTGTGTGTGCAGAATTGGGGGTGCAGTGGGAGGTGGTACCGAATGGGGGGGGTGCAGAGTGGGGTGATGCAGAGGGAGGTGGTGTGGAGCAGGGAAGTGTGTAGAGCTGATGGGGTGGGGGGAAGGAGAGGAGGCGGCTCCTGGATTGTGGTAGTAAAAGTGGTGTAACCATGAGAGCGGAAGGAACTGATGGTGCAAGAATGAGGGTGGGGGCAGGCTGGGAGGAAACCCCTTCCATCCCAACAGTGCCTGTGGGCTGGGCAGGGGTGGGGAAGGTGAGGAAATGGATGGGGGGTGGGGTGGAATGACAGCAGCAGATGGAATGATAAATAATATTATTTATTTCTAATAAATTATAAAATACAATAAAAACTCTGAGCCCTCCCACAGCCAGAGACAGGGTGTCAGAGCCAGACTCGCTGAGGTTGGAGGGAGAGGGGGCTGAGGATCCCCCGCCAATTCTCTGCCCCCGGCACTTGGCCTGTAGCAGGACCCTTCTTGGTTCAGTTCCCTGCATCACTGGCATCTGGAGGTGGGGACTAATCCCCCTCGTCTCTGGAGCCAATCTGGGGTCACTGGCTGAGCTGGGACGAGAGCGGTGCCTTCTCCTTGCCTTGTGGTAACCCTGCAGAGATAGGACCCCCAGTTACACCTGCCCTGAGCTGCCCCATGGATCTCCAGTCTCCGGATCCTCTGCCGTGCTCCCATTGGGCCCCCAACCGCAGGGGATATCCGCTCCCTACCCCCACTCTTCCTCCCTTCCTGTTGTTGGGGAGAATCTCTCCCTGGCCCCCCAGCTAGGGATGACACCCTCATGGTCCCTCTTATCCAATGAGGATGTCCCCCACCAGTCCCTGGCCCCTCACCTGGGGGTGATGACCCCCATGTCCCCTCTTATCTGAAGATGATGTGTCCCACCAGTCCTTGCCCACCCATCTGGGGGGATGCCCTCCATGTGCCCCCATAACCTAGGGCCAACACTGGATATCTGGAGTAATCCCTCCTCCAGTTCCTGCCCACACAACATCTGGGGGTGACTCTCTAGTTACCGTGACACCTTCCCAGTCCCTGATGGCTCACCTCTCTCCTCACTGCCAGCACTGAGGGGTCTCTGCCCGTCCTGGGCCTCCCAGGGGGCACTGGCCTCCTCGTGGGAGCCCCCCAGGAGGGCAAGCGGACGCTGGCGCTGGCGGAAGCGTTGCCGGGGGGTGGCATCCCCAGCCCCAAAGGACTCGCTGCCCAAGACGCGGGAACTTAGCTTGCGCCGATTTAGCCGCTGCTGCACCCGCTGGGTGTCAGGCAGGCTCAGCACGCTGCTGGCTTTGCGCAGGGGTGCGGGTGAGGAGGGGGCATTGGAGCCTGTGGGCAAAGCAGGGGTTAATGGGGCAGGAGATAGGAGTGCCCTGCACTGCCACCCCGGACGCTTGGGTCCCATTTCCTGCCTAGGTCTAAGCTTTAGGGGTTAGTGCCATACACTGCCAGTCCAGATGCCTGGGTCCCATCCCTGGCCTAGTTTCTCCCTCCCCAAGGGCTGTGAGCGCTGAAGGGCTGTCCCAGATGCCTGGGTCCCATCCCCTGGTCTCTCTTCCAATACCCCGCTGCGAAGGAGGGTTCTGGACACTCACCCCCATCTGGTGCGCGCCCATCCTGCCCCTCAAGTCCTGGCAGGTTCTCAGTGCTGCTGGCCCCTTCAGCCAAGGGGCGCTGCTGCTCCCGGGGGGGGCTCACGCCGTGGCTTTATTAGCTTCTTCATCTTGTCTGCGATCCAGTTGCTGCTCTTCCTCCAGGGTGGATGGAGAGGGAGGGTCACTCCCTTCCTGGCCAGAACTGGGGGGCCTCGACCAACCCCTCCCCATTCATTCTAGGGGATTCCACTCCACCCCCAACCCTAGCCAAGCATGGGCTCTCAGGATTCCTGGCTCAGGTTGGTCCTGGGGAGCCCTAGGCCCTCAGGGGGTGGGGGTGTATCCCAAATTTTGGGGGGATCCCCTGGGTTGGGCCAGCTTTGGAGGGTTGGTAACTCAGTCTGTTTTGGGGCATGGGGAGCCCAGGCTTAGGAACCTGGCTGAGGGGAGAGGTATGGGAGGGTCCGTGGTTGGGGCCAGCAGGGGTGGTGGATAGGGAAGGACACTCACTTGCTTTTGGGCAGTGCTGGGTCCAGCACCCGGTACTGGTCCATTATCTTCTCCACCAGCTTCTGTTTCTCTCGGCGTAGCTCGTTTAGCTTGTCCCTAGGGGGTGAGCACAGGGCAGCCTCTAGATCTGGGGTAACCTCCCTGCCCCTGTATTTCCCAACCAGACTGCTCTGCACTCTCAATTCCCCCAGCCTGCCTCCCCCATCTCCCCCCACACCTTCCCCCTGGCACGAGGGAGCCCCACCCATCCACTTGGGGCAGGCAAAGGTGCTGGGACTGCTCCGAGTGATACCGCCTTAACTGCATGTTGAGCTTGGGGGCCTGGGAGGCAATCAAGGTTTGCGGGGGGGGGGGGGGGGGGGCTGGTGGTGCTCACAAATACTGGCGCTGCTCCGAATGGTACTGCTCGCGGTTCTCCATGCTGCGCTCCAGCAGCCGACGGTTCTCCTGGCTCAGTTTCTGGATCTCCTGCAGCAGGTGTCGGTTCTCCTCCTCCTGGTTCCCCTTCAGCTGGGCCAAGAGCTGTGGGGCAGCAGAGCCATGAGCAGGACAGGTCATGCCCCTCTGGGCTCCCCCTCACCGTGGGAAGCTGATTGGGGGGGCAGGGAGGACCAGCTCCCGTTTGCTTGGAGCAGGGGGAGCTGGACTGTGGAGTGTGATGGAGCAGGAATTTTTTATGGTATTTTGGGGGTGAATAGTGTGCGTGCCTCGGTTTCCCCTCTGTGGGGCATGGTGAACTAGGTGGAGAGAAAAGGTTGTTTTCTGCTTGCAGAGACCCCAGTATACAGGCCTGGCCCATGCCCATGAGTCCCAGCAGACCATGAGCCTTCCAACTGCCAGGGCACTTGCACAACAAAGGACCATGGATGGCCCCACCACCTTCCTGGGTCTCACCAAGGACTGGAGGGGGGGTAGATGGGGTCATTAAATGTGGGCTGCTGGAGTGGGGCGGGGCAGGGGAGAAGCTTCTGGACTTGGGGTAAGAGGGGTCAGAGGACTCTGGACTGACCAGATGGACTTTGCTGGAACTTGCAGCGCTCTCCGTTAACCGAGAACATTCTATGCTGACTTCCAGCCACATGCTGACCTCTCCTGTGTCACGGCGCTGGCCGCGTCCCCCCCCGAGTCGGGGAGATGGGTGCAGTGCTCCCTTGGGTGTGCCCGTCTCCCCTAGGGCTCCAGCTCAGATGCACTCGGTGGAGAGCTCACGGCATGTAGCAGGGGTGCAGACGGCTCCAAGGGGCTGACCCCAGAGAGAGCGTGGCGCTAGGGGTTTGATGCTCCTCCCCTCCCAGGGCCTGTTGCAGAGCTGATCAAGAGCACCAGGCCTGTGGATCTGTGACAGGCGGCTACCAATGGGAGGGGGAGATCTGGTAGCGTCAGGGGTCTCCATGGGTCTCCAATGGAGGGTGCACTGGGGGAGAGCAGGGCTCAGAGGGGAAAGGTATTGGACAGTGTGTGTGTGGGGAGAGGGGGTCAGGCTGGGGGGCACCAGGGGCTGTGCACCATGTACTGGTCTCCAGGTAGGATAATGGGGGGTTCACGGTAGAGGAATGGGGTTTGGGGGTCCCAGGGGTGGAACTGGCACATCTTGCCCTGGTCCCCTTTAGGGATTCAGGGGGTGTTCGGCTGGAGTGTGGGGTACCCACAGGTGGAATTAGGGAATGGTGCACATTGCTCTGGCCTCTGGGTGGGATGCAGTGGGGGGTCCAGGCCGGGGATGAGGTTAGGAGGTGCAGGGGGCGGGTTTGGGGCACCAGGAGTGGTATTAAGAGGTACTGGGGGCTGCCCACCTCACACTGGTCTCTGAGCCGGCTCAGCGCCACCTCCAGCTGCTGGTTCTGCTCCCGCAAGGTGGTGCCTTCAGCCTCCAGCCGCGCCTGCTCCAGCTGCAGCCCCGTCAGCCGGCCCTGCAGACCCCGCAGTTCCCCCTGCTGCTCCCCCTGTGCATGCTCAGCCATCGCTAGTGCTGCCTGCACCCTGCGCAGGACAAGGGATCAATGGGGAACACTGAGGGGATCCCATGCACTGAACCCTTCTGCAGCCCCCCAAAACCCCATATCCAACCCCCCTCACTACCTACAGACTTCCCACTGCCCCACAGCCCAGTCCCTCCTCCTGCCCCATATGTTGGGAACCTCCCGCCTGTCTCACTGCCAGCCCTGACCCACAGGTCCCTGCTTACCGGGCGTGCTCCTCCTGAAGCCTGGCATGCTGCTGCTCCAGCTGCCGGTGTTCCCGCTCAGCCCCCTCCAGCCGCTCACGCTCACCCCGCAGGATGGCTTCCCGCTCCTCCAGCCCGGCCTGCTGCGCCACCAGATGGCTGTGCCTGGAGGGGGAGAGATGGGATGCAAGGAACATGGGGTGAGAGACCCCACAGGGCCCCCAAGGTTGTCTCACTGACCCCTGCTCCACCGCCAGGGTTACTTGCCCTGCAGATCTCCCCAATGTCTCCTCCATAGTTGCATGCCCAGCTGCCCCCCCCCTTTTGCCTACCCCAACAGGCTGCCCCTCATGCCACCCTGTGGTCCCCTGCCCTGCAGTTCCCTGCATACCCTCCTCCAGGGCTATCTGCTGTGGGGAATGCAGGACACACGCGTGACTCAGTTTCCCCACTCACTTTGTATTAACTCCTTCCCACCTCCGGCAAGGGCCAGGCTAATCTATCCCATACTCTCTGGGTTAAGTGTGGCTTCCCCTGCCTAACAGGAGCTCTTCACTGCTGAATCGGGATTAATAAAGACCGGCTTGCTGAGGACGGGCAGGGCTGGATCACTGCAGGTCCTCCCTGGGTGCACGGCTCCCTGAACAGGCAAGGCCTCCTCTGAACTCAGTAGAACTGGCCGGAGAGCCCCAGGGATGCTTCAGCCTGACGCCCCAGCCCTGGGCATGTAGAGCTGCGGACTTAACCAGGTGAAATGCTAAGCCCAGGATCTGGCACATAGCAGAGCTCCTCCCAAAGGGATGTCGGCAGGCCGGGGTACCAGACCACTGGGGATCCGAGACACCTCCCATCAGGTTACCTGGCATGCTGCCCCCTTGTGCCTTCCCAGCTGCTCCCTCTCAGGGTTTCCTGCCCCTTCAGCTTCCCATGTCCCCTGTCCTATCACCACCCCCGTGTCCCCGAGTCCTGGCCAGCCCCCCAGTTACCTGTCCTGCAGCTCTCGGTGCTCCTGCTCCAGTGCCCGCAGTGTGCCCTTGAGGCTGGCTTGCTTGCCCAGCAGCCCTTCCAGCTCCGCGCCCTGGCGCTCGTGCAGCAATGCCAGCTTGTCATGGTTGCGCACCAGCCCTTCGTGGCGTCCGCGCCACTCGTCCCGCTCCTGCCTGGCCATCCGCACCTCAGCCTCCAGACTTGCCAGTCGCTCCCGCAGATCTGCCGCCTGGGCCTCCAGTGCTGCCTTCTGGGACTGCAGCGCCGCCTTCTCCACCTGCCGTGGGGCGGGGCAGCAGGAGACACAGGGAAATCAGGCAGGGGGATGAAAACCACAGGGGAGGAGGGAGCCAGTTTCTCAGCTGGAAGGCCCCACAGGAACTGGGGTTAGGGCAGGAGGGTTTGGGGGAAGCAGGGGGAATTCAGGGAGTGTCTCTGCAATGGGCTGGTATGTAGGGCAGTGGCATTAGTGGAGAGTCCTACACTGGATCTTGGGATAAGAGGCATGGAGGACGGGAATTCAGAGAGGGGTGGCGTCTCTCCACGGAACTGGTTGGAGAGAAGGCGACAGGCTGTGCTGAAGGTTGAGCTCTGGGATAGGAGGGAAGTTGCCACGGCAGCTCCTCAAGGCTCCATCTTGGGACTGATCCCATGCATCAGTTTCGTTAATGAGCTGGGCACAGAAGGAGGGTGGGAATGACAGAGTTGGGAGGCATGGCCAGTACTAAGGGCTGGAATATTACACAGAAAGAATTGGACGACCTCGAGGGCTGGAGTGAGAGAAATGGGGTTAAACTGTGCGAAGTGCGAAGTCATGCACTTTGAGTCTACTGTTTCCTCTACACCTTGGCCCTGGGGGCTCAGCTCTTGAAAGCCACATGGGAGAAGAGCGGCCCCAGGGTGTGACTCAGTCACAGGATGACCACAAGCCACGTGTGATGAAGGCCGATGCAATCCCAGGTTGTATCAGGTCCAGCAGCGTCACTGGCACGGGGCACGCGAGACACATGCCCTGAGTCTGGTGGGGACCCGGGGCCCGGCTGCCACTGGCAGCCCAGCTCTCGCCGGGGCCGGGGATCCCACCACACTGCCGCCAAGTGGGGAGTCCCAGTGGTGATAGCGAAGTATTGAAGCCACTGGACAAGGCACTGGGAAGACCTTAGCGGTAACACTGTGTGCAATTCTGGTCATCCATGGTCACGAAAGATGAAGCCAAACCGCCCCAGTGTAGAGAAGGGCTCCTAGGCCAATCGGGATGGAGAGCCATCTTATGACAGGAGACAGAGAGCAGGGTCTGTTTAGCCTGGCCAGGCGAAGGCTGAAAGGGGGTCTGGTTGCTCACTATAAATACACCAAGGGGTAACCCCAGGAAGGGAGAAGACCTAGTGAAGCTAAAAGAAGAAATGGGGAGAAACGAGCTGGGACTCAGTGAAGGCCTGGTTTACACAGAAAGGTTATATTGACCCAGCTACGCTTGTCAGATGTGAGCCCCCACTGCAGACGCAGCTGCTGACAGAAGATGACTACCACCAATATGGCTCCTGTCATTCGTGGAGGCTGTGTTCCCACAGAGAACCCCTCCTGTCACTGCAGGCTGAGTCTACGCTAGGGGGCTGGGCCAGTGTAGTCTCTGTGGTACAGCCGTACCCCGAGACTGGCAAAGAGAGGAAGGTTTCTAGCCGTCAGAGGAGCGAGGTTCTAGAACAGCCTCCCCCTAGGAACTGTGGGGGCAAAACACTCAACTAGTCTTAAAACAGAGCTTGATCCACCTGTGAACGGGATTATATGTTGGGGTAGGGAGAAGGGGAAGGGGGACTGGGCTTGGCAACTTTGGGGATCCCATCTGGTTTACGTCTTATGTTCCAAAATGCTTCAGGGCTTTAGCTGGTGACCTGCAGGTTCAGGAAGGGCTCATTTTGCCCCAAATCATTCTGAGTTTGAAGTTTATTTCATCATCCTCTAAAATATCAGGGATCTGCCACAGCTGGAGATGGGAGACCAGACAGGATGGGCTGGGCTCTGAGCTGCAGAGACTCTTTTCTGTAGCTGCCTGGCCGATGGGTTGTGCCAACATGCTCAGAGTCCAGATGACCACCAGACAGGGGCTGGGAAGGAATTTCCCCCAGGTCAGATTGCTGGGGACCTGGGGGATTTTCGCTCTCCTCTGCAGCACAGCTCACCTCAGCAATGCACTGTCATCGCAGAAGCCTTGCGTTTTGGGGGCCCTTGGTCTCTCTTGCTCCCTGCCTGAGGCTCACAACAGGCAGGTCTCCTGAGGGATGAAGCACTTTGCTCTAACTCCAGCTATTGGGTTTAGTGGGGGACTCAGGAGGGCAACCTCTGCTGAACAGGAGATCAGACTAAATGATCCAGGGTCCCGTCTGGTCTTACACACTCTGACTCAATGGAGGGCTCCATCTGGGCCTGATGTGTGGGGGACAAAGGGGGCTTGGGAGATTCAGGGAGGTCTCACCTGGAGGGTCCCACACTGGGCCTGTAGCCGCCCACTCTCCTCTCGCAGACCTCCGCTTTGCCCCTGCAGGCTCAGCAGCTCCCCCTGCAGGGCTCCCAGCTGTGACTCCAGCTGCCCCAGCCGTCCCACCAGAGCCTCTTTCTCTGCCAGCAGCGCTGCATTCTGTGGGGGAGGAGAGTCAGCAAGTGATGGGGGTGGGGTCTCCCACTCCCTTGAGGAGCCTCCAGCCCCATAATCCCCAGCCCTCCTGAAGGGAAGGGAACCCTTAGCTTCCCAAAGTTCATTAAAGGATACAGTGTCTTCCTTCCATCTCACCAGCCATGCCCCACCCCAAGAGGTGGGACCCCAAACTTCCTTTGGAGTCTCCCATTTCAGCCCCCCTCTCTGCCTCAGCTCAAAGTGAGGAACCCAGCCCCCTGAGGGGACCAGATTCCAGCCCCTTTCCCTTCCCACCCCAGTACACCCCAGGTCCTGGACTCACCCTGCGTTCCACCTCAATGAGATGCCTGCTCAGGGTGTCATTCTCTGGCTCAGCCTGAAGCCCCAGTGTTGGCTCAGGATCCCCCTGGTCCTGCCTCTCAGCCTCTTGCACTGTGGGTGGTGGGACCACAGAGTTGCTCTTCATCTGGCCATAGAGAACAAGGGAGGAGGTGAAAAGGGCAGGCAGGAGCTCATGACTGCTGCAACCTTGGCCTCTCCCAGCAGGGGGCACTGTGGGGAGAAGACAGGGCACTATGGGGGGCTGTCTCACCTGGTGCAGCTCCTTCCCCATGTGCTGGTTGAGGGCAAGCAGTTCCTCCACCCGGCTGTGGAGGGTGCCAATCTTCTCCTCCTTCAGAGCCAGCATCTCCCTGAAGGAAGACTCCAGCCGCTGCTCCAAGCTCTGGTATTGGCTGGGGCGAGAGAAGGAGACCCTGTTACACCCAGCAGCCCCTGCAAAGTGCCCCAGCCCCCCCCGAGATCCCCGCCCACCCACCCGCCACCCCTCCCTGAGATCCCTGCCCAGTCCTCCCACAACCAGCTGCCCCCTCTCTGAGATCCCTTCCCCCAATCTCTCCCACCCAGATCCCATGGCCCCATACATCCCTCCCCCCAGATCCTTGCACCCCAAACCCCACCTGTCTATCCCCCCAAGACACCTATTCTCCATCCTCCAGTCCACCCTCCACAACCATCTTCTCTCCCCTCTCCTGAGATCCTTGCCTCGCCATGCCAGTACACACCCTGAGCGTGGACATGGCCTTCACCTACCTGTCCTGGGCGCCCTGCTGCTCCTCCTCCTTCTGCTCCAACTGCTCCTGCAGCCGCACCAGCTTGGCCGCCTGCTCCTGCCCCTTCACCTTTTCGCCCAGCAGCTCCTGCAGGAACCAGCAGATCCCTGAACGCTGGGGGGGACTCCCAGCATAATTTCCTGTCCCCCATTGTCACCTGCAGTGTGCTCCTCCCCAGCCCTGCTCCCCACAGCACCCCAGGCTATTGTAGCTGGGAGCTCTGCCCCCCAGCTGGCACTCCTGCTCTGCCCCTTACAGCCCTGGTGCCCCCGTTACCTCCCGCAGAACAGTGGCAGCCTTGCGCTCGGTCGCCAGCTGCTCTCGCAGGCCTTTGCTGTCCTGCTCCAGCTCCCGCAGCCGCTGTGCCGTCTCCCTCAGTCCACCCAACTCCAGTGCCTGCAGCCGGCTCTGGGCCTCAAGCTGGGCGGCCCGGCGGCCCTGTTCTGCCAGCGCTTCCTCTTGGGCCTGAGTCTGGGTCCGCAGATGCCGGCTCTCCTTCTCCAGCACCCGGCGCTCTCTCTCAGCCTGGCTCAGTACCACCTCCAGCGCCCCTCGCTCGGCCTCCAGCTGGGCCAGTGCCACCTTGTGCTGCTCCAGTCCACGCTGCAGTGTGCTCAGTTCGCGCTCGGAGGCCCGCACCTCCTCCTCGGCCTCCTGCATCCGTTCAGCCTGGCGCGCAGCCCGCTGCTGCTCGGCCTCCAGGCTGCTCTGGGCCTCCACCAGCTCCCGCTTGGCTTGGCTCAACTCTGCCCGCAGTGCCTCCCGCTCCTTCTCCAGTGCCTGGGCCTCCGCCTCCAGCTGCCCCAACAGCAGGGCCTCCAGGCGCCGCTGCTCCAGCTCCTGCCGCAGCCCCAACAGCTCCTGTTCCAGGCGCCCTCGGGCCTCCTGGGAGGCTGTCAGCCCCTCCAGGGCCTTGATATGAGTGGCCTCCAGCTGATGCAGCGCCTCCCGCAGGCTGGACACCTGCTCCTCCGCCTTACACAGCTGGCGCCTGCTCTCTGCCAATGTGTCTTGCTGCTCCTGCACCCAGGTGCCTGGCTCATCCGGGCTCTGCAGAGACTCCTGCTGGGGGAATGGGAACAGAGCTGAGTTCGGATACTGGCATGGCAGGGGCACCCTGCATCCCCAAATGCCTAGCCACATGCCTGAGTAAAGCTGTCTTAGTTCCTTTCCCCACTCCTTAGGAAAACAGGAATCCACCCCGCACATAAACACTGCCCCTAGACATGACCCAGTATTTAATCTGATCTGGACAGAGAAAACCCTGGTGTTCAGCATGCAGGGACAATAAAAATGGCCATACTGGGTCAGACCAATGGTCCATCTAGCCCAGTATCCTGACTTCTGACTGTAACTTCAGAGGGAATGAATAGAACAGGGAATCATCGAGTGATCCAGCCCATTGCCTGTTCCTGGCTTCCAGCAAAAAGAAATCCCAGCTCATCTTGCTAATAGTCACTGATGGCCCTATCCTCCATAAACTTACCTAGCTCTCTTTTGAACCCCGTTATAGTCTTGGAATTCACAACATCCTCTGGCAAGGAGTTCCACACGTTGTGAGAAAATATATTTCTTTTTGCTCATTTTAAACCTGCTGCCTACTGCTTTCATTTGGTAACCCCTCGTTCTTCTGTTATGAGGAGTAAATAACACTTCCTTTTTTACTTTCTTCACACCAGGCATGAGTTTATAGACCTCTATCATGTTCCCTCTTAGCCATCTCTTTTTCAAGCTGAAAAGTCCCAGTCTTCTTAATCTCTCCTCAGATGGAAACCTTCCCACACCCCTAATTTTGGTTGCTCTTTTTCCAATTCCATTATATCTTTTTTGAGATGGGGCAACCAGATCTGCACGCAGCATTCTAAGTGTGGGTGTACCATGGATTTATAAATTCAGCAGACTGCAGGGATTCACTGCCCCCATGTGCTCTCGCCTGCCTCCAGCAACAGAGGGAGTAGATTAAAGCCAGCTCTGCTACATCCCCATAGTCTAAAATTGCACCCCATAACTACAGCGTAGGTGGGGGCACAGCTGGGTCTAAGGACAGCAGGACACTGGCGGAAGCCTGGCTTTCCCAGGCTGGCCAGAGTACCCTGCCCTGTGATGCTGAATCCCAGGCAATGAATCAATGCTCCCTCAGCCTGGGCAGGTTGTCCTGCCTCGCTGCAGACCCTCCCTGGGCACGGAGAAGGGAAGGTCACGCAGGAGTCTGATGTCAGCTAGACTGGCAGTGGGAGCTCATGGGAACACCTGGGGGGTGGAGCTCAAAGGCTGAGGTCACACAGCTGCCCCTGGAGTCTGGCGTTAGAGGGGTCTGGGAAAGCGTGTAAAGGTTGAGATGTAACACAGCCCTGTCCATCTGTGACAGCCTGCAGCCAATCCCCTGTCACCGCACTCTGCCATGGCTTCTGTCTCCTCCAATGGGAGACAAGCTGCCAGCAGGGATGGTGGGGTGGTGGGATTCCCAGTCAGGGCTCCAGCAAACGGAGACCGGCCCCTGGGCAGAATAGGCACCACACTAGGGGAAATCCCGAGCCAGCTGCCTTGCCCCCGCAGCGCCCCTCCACTGCCCCAAACTACCCCCCTCTGGACCCCGTGCCCCACCTCACAGTGCTGCTGTTCCTGCAGGCTGCGCAACTCCTGCTCCAGCCTCTCCTTCTCCCCAAGCAGGGTGGCACTCAGTTCCTCCCGCTCCTGGGAGCTCTGTGCCCGCTGGGCTTCCAGCTGGGCTTTCAGCCGCTGCACCTGCACCAGGGAACTGCACAGTGAGGGGAGGACCAGGCCAGCACACAGACAGCCCTCCCCTACCCCACAGGTCCTCCCATGGGGATGTCCTCAGCTCCATCTCCCAACACACAGATCCCCGAGAGGTACCCTTCTCCTTATACTGACCCTCTACAAAGACACCTCATCTCCCATCACCCCCAACAGAAACAATCTACTCCTGTCCTTCCCCAGACAGCCTCCTCCATAGGTCCCCTCCCCCCCCCCTCTCCAACACACAATCCCCAGACACCCCTTCTCCCCCAAACCAGCCAGAGACCCCCCCCATCCTTCACCAACACACAGACCCTCCACAAGACTTCCCCAAAGACAGCCAACTCTCCAAACCCCACATACAGGCTTCCGTACACACACACCCCTCCCACGCCCCAAAACCAACATGGAGACTCCCCCTGACACATGCTTGACTCCACCCCTGAGAGCCCCCGGTAAAGGGGCAGGGAACAAGGTACATGGCCTTTCCTTCTGGGAGGTGCCCCCAGATGGGGTCTGGCTGTCTGAGGGGTGGAGAAGACAGGGCCTTGAATTCTCATCTTGAAGCCCGATCTCTCTCACCTCTTCGCTGAGGGCCTTATTCTTCTGCTCAAGGCCCGGACTCCTGGGTTCTGGGGCCTCTAGCACCTCCTGCAGCTTCCGGCGTAGCTCCTGGTTTTCCCGCTCCAGAACTAGCAGGCGGCTGGATGTCACCTCAGTCACTTCATAACGCAGGGACTTGGGAGCCTCGGAAGGGTCTGGGGGGAGACAGTGTAACATCAATGAGCCTGGGTGGGGGCCTGGAGGACCTGGAGGGAAGGGGAGGAGACACTCACCATTGGGAGCCTCATTAGGCTCCTGCTCCTCTTCCCAGGACAGGTGCAGGGGCTCCCCCAGATTCTGCCTCAGCTCCCCCTCCAGCAACACCTTCTCCTGCTGCAGCTCCTCCAGCCGCTGACGCTCCTGCTCCTGGTCCTGGGGAGAGAGGGTGAGCCATGGGGGAGTTTCCTTTAAGAGCCTTAGGAACAATGCGTATCTCCCCCTTGGCCTTGGTCCTGCTACCTACTGGTTACAGAGAGGCTAACAGCAGGATGCATGAGAGTCTGACTCAGTGCTGGGCTGGACTCAGAGTCCTGCATCAACAACCCACCTCCAAAGATAGCAACCTCAGAGCTGCAGAGGTACTGAGGGCGCATCTACACTTATAAATTAAGTCGACTTAAGCAGGTTTAAGTCGACTTAATTTACCCCACATCTACACTGGGCTTTCCTTAATTCGACTTAAGCTGCTCCTTAAGTGGAATTAAGGAAAAACTAGTTCGCATTAATAACACCTCATTATTAGTGTCTAAGTCGACTTTATTAAGTCGACTTAGCCAGTGTAGATGCCCTAAGTTGACTTGGTCGACTTAGGGCAGGGTGGAAAAGGGAGCCTCGCATGGCTCCCTGGCAGAAGGGAGCCACTATGGCTTCCTTGTCCCCTGGGGATCCCCTGCTCCCCTCTCCCCAGACCTGCAGCTTCCCTGCCAGGGGAGCCGCGGTCCCGGGGAGAAGGGCTCCCCAGCCAGGGCTCCAGTGGGAGGGGCTCCCCCGCTGGAATCCTGGCTGGAGAGCCCAGGAGGCGGGCAGCTGGTCCCGATGAGAGCCAGCCGGCGCATGGCTGGCTCTGCCAGGACTGAGAAGTGGTGGGCGGCTCTCCCAGCCCCCTTCTCTCCAGGACCCCCGTGGGTCCCGGCAAAAAGGAAACCGGCGGCTCCCTTCTCTCCAGGACCCCCGTGGGTCCTGGCAAAAAGGACGCGGTGGCTCCCTTCTCTCCAGGACCCACAGGGGTTCTGGAGAGAAGGGAGCCCCGCGGTCCCTTCTTGTCGGGCCCGCTTGGTCCTGGCTAGGAGGGAGCGCTGGGCTCCCTTCGGCCGGGACCACACTCCAGCTGCCAGGAAGCCTCCGGGGTCTCCTCGCCAGCTGGAGCACCGCTGTGCCAGCAATTGCTGATGCTCCAGCTGTTTGGGAAGGCCTGGGGCCTCCCCCACCAGTCGGCTCCAGCTGGCGGGGAAGCGCCAGGGACTGGCTGTCCCTGGACGTAACCAGTCGACTTAGAGAGTCTAGTATAGACTCTCTAAGTCGACTTAGTAAGGCCCACTTTAAGTCAACTTAGGAGTCCTGTGTAGACTCTCTAAGTCGACTTAATAAGGTCAACTTAAATTTGACTTATTTCAGTCGACCTAAATCCCTAAGTGTAGACATAGCCTGAGTGAGCATGGCGGTGCCATGTTGAAGACCAAAGACAAGAGGTGTTGGGAAGCGGGAATGGGAAGAGTGAGGTTCACAGACACACGGGAGCGCCCTGGCTACTGACAGATGATGAAGACGGAGAGGAAAGGGAAGCAGGCCCAGGATATGGCAAAGAAGGGACTTTTTCTGGAGCCTGCCTCTCTCACTCTGACCACATGATCTCTGACCAGGCGAGGAATGAAGGTTCCCTGTTTTGAACAGGCTTCCTTCTGAAGATAACGACTGAGGCCTGATCTACACTTGACAAGCTCCAGCAGCAGCGCTTCAGAGGGACACTACCTGGGCCAGGCGGAGGGGTCTTCCAGTGCCAGAGTTCACTTGAGAGAGGGTAGCTAGGGTAACAAAAGAACTCTTCCAGTGGCCTAGAGCTGTCTACACCAGCTGTCTACACCTCTTAGGAGGGCAGATTTTTTATGTCCCTGAGCAACACCGCTGGGTCGAGCTGACTTTTCAGCATAGACCTGCCCTAATGAGCCTTGCACCCTGAAGAGGGAAAAAGTCTCTTGCGGGAGGCTGGCTCAGCTGGCCTCACTGAAGGGGGCCATGGAGGGACACAGGCATAGCTGGAACCCAAGTTTTGGAATCATGGCATCCTCTGTGAATCCATGACACAGAGCTTGGTAGAATAAGGGGTGTCCCATACACTTCTAAGTGGGTCCTGCAAAGGGTACTGTAGGAAGGGACAGGAGCACCAGCTGTGAGGGGCATGCTCCATTACTCCAGCCTGGCCTCTCCCAGCAGAGGATGCTGTGGGGAGCAGGGCGAGAGTGCTGGCTGTGGGGGGAGGTCCCCATTACTCCAGCCTGGCCTCTCCCAGCAGGGGGTGCTGTGGGATGTGTGACGAATTGGGGAAAGGGTCTGCAGCAGTTGCTCTGTGACTCGGTTTCCCTGCTCAGTTGTGCCTTGCTGCCTCATGCACTGAGCTAAACCAGAGCAGGACAGGGAAACACAGACACAGAAACAAACCTTTCAGGTACCTGCTTGACAGGAGTGGGTACAATGGCAATGACGTGCAGCTCCCCTGGCTAACCCCAGGCAGGCCAGGGTGTGTTTCGCTTCCCAAGGCTAAGCCTGCGGTCAAAGGAGCCCTGAGCTCCTCTCTCCTGCTGCGAGTCTTTAGTGTGGGGTAGGATTTGGGTGAACTGGGAGAGGCCAACCAGTCTGTCACTCTGGCTGTCAGCCTTGTCCCGGACAAAGACCCACTGGCTGACCCGTGGCTGACCCCTGGCCCTGCTTTGAGAGGGGTGAATCATAGGATCCCAGATGGCACCTGTGGGGGTCACTTGAAGAAAGCCGCACAAGGGGAAGCAAGCAGCTAGCCTGGTAGTGACAGGCTGTGAAGAGAGGCCTGTAGGGGGCACTGTGAAAGGGCTGTAGTGGGGAGTCTCACCTTCTCAGCTTGCTCCAATTGGCTCCGCAATAGCAGATTCTCCTTCTCGAGCTGGGGCAGGCGCTGGGCCCGGGCCCGGGCGGATTCCAGCTGCCCTTCCAGCTGGGCCTTGCTGTCCAGCAAAGCCTGGGCGAAGGCCCGCTCCTCCTGCCAGCAAGAGAGCCCCATCAGAGCCTCCCTGACTCCCACTGACCCCCCCACACAGCCCCTCTCCTTCCCTCAGCTCCTCCAAGGCTAGTGGTGGAAAACCATCAGTGCCCAACCGTAGAAACCACTAGGAGGCAAAGATAAACCATTACACAGACAGGGGATGGCCCTGTCCAGGAACAGAGACAAGAGACTGTTTAAGTATAACAAAGAGCGGGAGGAGGTACCCTAGATCCAGTCACTAAGGAAATGTGTTATGGAGTGAGGTATTTTTCATGAAAGTTTGGATCCTGTGAAGCCTGCTAGTTCTGCAACAGCCTGAACCTGATGGGGCGAAACCTACTTCATTAGTGAAGAAAGTGAACCGTTCATGAGCACGTTACGATTTTGTTTTGTATTGTAACAATTTGTTTCCTTTCCTCTCATTTTGCTGGTTGAATTTCTGTTGTTTTTGCTTAACGAAGCCTACCCAGCTTTTAGTGTAAGTGTGTAGTTTACAGGAACAGCGATTAAGGCAAAACTCGCCCAGACAGTTAGGAATTTTTCCCTAATGTTTAGGCTGAACCTCCATTGTTGTAACTTAAGCCCATTGCTTCTTGTCCTTTCATCTGTGATTAAAGAGAACAATTTTTCTCCTTCTTCCTCATAACCTTTTAGGTATTTGAAAACTGTTATCACATCCCCTCTCAGTCTCCTTTTTTCTAGACCAGGGGCCGGCAACCTTGCCAACCCCTGTGCCGGCCCCTCCTCCTTGACCCTTAGCTGGTGCCGACAGCCCATTCCTGGAAAGAAGCCACCTGGAGGGGCTCCTCTCAGCAGCCTGCCTGGGGACCCCTATTCCCCGGCACACCATGGAAAGAAGTTACCTGGAGTCACTCCACAGAGAGGAGCCGCTCTGGGCGGCTTCTTTACATTGTATCCTGGGGCATGGACATGGCAGGGACCTCTGCACTGCAGCCGCCCCTGAAAGAAGCTACTTAGACTGTCTTTTGGTGGCGGGAGTGGCAATTTCTGTGGCGCCACAGAGGATGCCGAGTGCCACTCCAAATGGGCTTGTGTGCCACTGTCGGCACGTGTGCCAGGGGTTGCCTACCCCTGTCCTAGACTAAACAAATCCAGCTCTTTCAATCTTCCCTCACAGGTCAAATGTTCCAGACCTCTAATCATTTTTGTTGCTCTTCTCTGGACTTTCTCCACATCCTTTTTTAAATGAGGCTCCCAAAATTGGACACAGTACTCAAGTTGAGGCCTAATCAGTGCAGAGTAGAGCGAAAGAATCACTTCTCGTGTCTTACTCACAATACTCCCGTTACTACACCCCAGAATGACGTTTGCTTTTTTTGCAACAGTGTTACACTGCTGACTCATATTTAGTTTGTGGTTCACTATTACACCCAGAGCCCTTTCTGCAGCACTCTTTCCTAGGCAATCATTGCCCGCTTTGTATGTGTGCAATGGGTTGTTGAACCCTAAGTGGAGTACTTGGCACTTATCTTTATTGAATTTCATTCTATTTATCTCAGACCATTTCACCAGGTTGTCCAAATCATTTTGAATTCTGATCCTGTCCTTATTCCAGCAAAACTTTTGTCACTCAGGGATGTGACATACCTCCCTGCCCCCACCAAGCAGCCTAAGTTCTGTGGACAGAGCTGTATCAGTGGGAGGCGCCCTCCCATTGCCATCACTACCACCACCCACATAAGTGGTTCTAGGATGTCACCGGAGAGCTCTCCCCGTGACATAACATGGCTACACAAACACTCCTACGGCAGCACTGATACAGCTGTAGACTAGCCCTAGGAGACAGGGGGGCATGTAGGTGGAATGAAGAGCTGTTACGGAATTGGTTGAAACCATTGGGATCAACAGAAGGGCCCAAGAGACAAGACAAACTCCAGAGACTCATGGATTTTCAGAGCCCCCAGCTGGAGAGCAGAGGACTGGGAGGTGGGGGCAGATGTGCTGGCTGCTGGAAAGGCCGGGTCTGGGTGCTCTCATCTGGGGACTGACTAAGGAGGAAGGCAGCGAGTGACAGAGCCTGGCAGGGCTGTGGGCTGACTACGCGACACTGGGCGTTAGCTTCCTTTCTCTGTGGTTTGATGTCACTGCATTAACCCCTGCAGAGTGGACAAGTTTCCCCCAAGAGGTCAGTCTCAACAGGTAGGGAGGACACATGGCCTGCCCTGAAGGAAGAGTGAGGGCCCTGGGCAAAAGGGGTTCCTCCAAGAGATTATTCCAAAACTGGGGCCCTTGCTTTGATCCTGTGGATCCAAGACACATCTCCATCCTCAGTGCCTCCTCCACCCCCTGCCCCCTCACCTCCAGCCTCCCCCTGCACAGCTCCAGTGCAGGCAGTCGCTCCCTCAGGGCCGAGAGCTCCCCCTGCAGGCGCTCAGCCCGGGCCGCCTTTTCCCGCAGGGCATCCAGCTCATCCCTGTACAGCCCCGCCAGACGCGCCTCGCCTGCCATGGTTCGGTGCTGAGGGGAAGAGGTACCGGGTTAGAGCCTGGGGTATTTGAGGGTGGGGACAACATGGCTAAGGCCCAGGGCACAGGATGGGCAAGAACAGGGTCAGGGTCCAGGGCACTGGGATGGAAAGAACTGGGTCAGGGCCCAAGAGAACAGGGTCAAGGAACCAGGATGAGAAAACAGGGTCAGTGCCTTGTTAATGGCATTTGGGCGGAGGGGGGGAATGGCTCAGAACCCCAGGCACCACAAGGGGTGGTGTGAGATGCACAGGATTCTGGGGTGGGGAGATGGGGAGCTGTGTCAGAGGGGGAGGGGGCAGGAGGGGACATCAGTAGCGGAAGGGGGAGGGCAGGGCTAGAGCTGATAACAGAGGGGGGCTGTGGGAGGAGTCGGGCATGTGAGGGGAAGAAGCTGGGAGTGTTTGTGCCATGGATATGTTACACATGCAAAGGGGGCAGGGAATTGGGGGGGGCACGGGGCTGGGGTGTGGGGCATGGAGGAAGCAGGTGGATTTGGAGGAGGGGGGATGAGGCTGGGCAGAGGGTTTGAGGCGTGAGAGGAAGCTGCTGGGTCATGTGAGGGGATCCTGGGGGAGCAGAGGGGGTGGGGGGATGTGAGGCTGTGGTGGTGGGGTTGGGGGTCCAGAAGCTGAGAGTTGAGATGGGGTGGGGTGGGGGGGCAGGATGGGGGCACTGGGAGAGGGCATTGTGTGGATACCTCCTGTCGCAGTTTCCTCAGCTCAGCCTCCAGCTCCTGCAGCTCCTGGTGCTGATCCAACAGCTCCTCGGCCTTCTCCTCCCTGGGGAGGGATGGGGTCAGAGCCCCAGGAGAGCACAGCCAGGATAGCCCCAGAGCCACCCCCCACCCACCCTGGGATCCCTGTACCACTGTCCCTAGCTACTTTCCTCACACCTATTCCCAATCCCCTTGAGGGCCCTCTCCTTACTAGACCCCCCCATCTCTGGATCCCCTCCTTTCCCCTGTGTCCCCCCCCATACCCCTAGGAGCTATACACTCCACCCAGTCCTCCCTGATCCCCCATCCCTGAATCACCCCCCCCAATCAGTGTCCCCCCAACTCACAGTTCCTGGCGCAGGCGCCGGGCCTGGCCCCGGGCATCAGCCAGTTGCACCCCGAGGTGCTGACGGTCCTCCCAGAGCTCCTCAGGGGGGCAGCAGGCCATGGGGAGACGACACCTCCCGCTCCTGCTGAAGTTCCCACAGCCTCTGCCAGAGAGCTAGGTTAGATGGGCTGGGAAGAACAGGTGGGGGTGGGGAATGTCCAAAGGACAGCAGGAGAGGTGGGGGATGAGGGGAAATGGGGGACAGCAGGAGGGAGAGCATAGGATGGGGGCAGCACAAGAGGAATCTTAGGGGGCAGAGGTATGGAGAGTGCTCAGGGGGTAGCATGCAGGGGAAGGGTAACAGGCTTGAGTGGCTGGGGACCCCCAGGGGGCAGTGGGGTAGGAAAAGCCCCAGAGAAGTGGGGAGCTGCATGGAGGGCACAGGTAGGCTAGGAATGGCAGGCATCTGCCAGAAGTCCCCCTTACCGCAGCACTCGCATCCCGCTCCTGCACCAGGCCACGCAGCCCAGACAACAGATCCTGCAGGACCCGGGCCAGCTCCAGGGGAGGCAGCTCAGCCAACACCCCCCACTGCAGGCTCAGCACCACCCCTGGGTCCTGTGTCACCTGCAACACAAGAGCAACATTGCACACCTGCTCCTGACACACGCCTCACATAGCCATCCCTTGCACGGTTTTCATCTGATAGCCTTACACAACTATTCCTCGCACGGCAGTCTTGCCTAGGCCTACCCCTCACACAAGTGCTACAGCCTCCATGCCCACAGCTCCCCCGTTATCCCTCAAGCCCCGGGCAAGTGTGGCCTGATGGAGGTGCCAACTGGTGACTCCCCTGTGGGGGCTCAGCAGGGGGACCCAGGCACAAGGGACAGAGGGAAAAGGCTGTGCCCAGTGTGGATCCCCTTACCTCCTGGATGGCACCAGCCAGTGCAGTCTGGGTCTCGATGTCCAGCCCCTGGATCCGTTCAATGACCTCTGCCTTCCGCTCGCACTGGGGGTAGGGTGGGGGATGGACGCAGGGCAGCACACGAGGTGGGACATGGTGCGGGTAGGGAAGACAGGGAGGGTGCAGGGGGACGAAAGGAAAGACAGTACCAAGGGGTGGGTGCAGGGACCAGGTGTGGGGGAGAAGAGGAGGCACAGAGAGGGAAGAGATGGGGGGTTACAAGGAAGCAGCTGTTAGTGTCCGTCAGTCTCTCTGTCTTTCACAGGCACCCTCTGAGGGTGGTGTGGCTTGAGCTCCACATTCTCCTCTTGCCCCCTGAGCCCGGGATGCCCTAGTGCGACCGCTCCTGGTACCCAATTCTGGTGCCCACAAGTCTCTGAGAAGGCTCAGAGATGAGCCAAGAGGACAATTGGGCTTAGAAAACACAGCACAGTGAGAGACCCCCCCAGAGCTCAGTCTATTTAGCTGAACAAAGAGAAGGGTGAGGCATGGGTTGATCCCAGTCTATGGGGTACCCACAAGGGGAACAAATATTTAAGAAAGGGCTCTTCAGTCTAGCAGCCAAAGGTCGAACATGGGCCAGTGGCTGGAAGGCAAAGCTGGACAAATTGAACTGGAAATTAGACTAAATTTGTGATGAGGGGAGTTAACCAGGGGGACACCCTGCCACGGGCTGGGGTGGATTCTCAATGGCTGCAAAGTTTAAGCCACAGCTGGATTTTTTTCTGTACGACTTGCTCTGTGAGCTCTCAGCCAGGAATGGCTTCAGGGCCAGATTGTGGCCTAAGTGAGAGAGAAGATCAGACTGGATGATCACAGTGAGCTCTCTGGCCTTGAAATCCATGACGCCCCTAATCTGGAGCTGGGGGATTTGCATTAACCCCATAGTCTCATCAAAGCCTGCATCATGTCCCAGCCTGTTGGGTGCTACTGGGGGGCACAGGGAGACACCCACTGCAGCACTGCTAAGAAGGGGCTCAGTGAACCAGGGACCCCATAGTGTTGGCTGCACAGACCTCCCTGGTAGGGTTCACTCCCCCACCCCATAAGTCCCCTATCTACCTGCACAGCAGCACCCAGTAGCAGCAGCAGCAGCTTCCGCATCTCCTCGATGCCCTGCTCTGAGACAGTGGGAAGGAAAGGTGAATACAGCCAGAGAGAGACCCCTTCCCCTCCAGGGGCTTGGACCCCTGGACCCATCCAGCCCAGTGTCCCACCTCTGCAGCGCCTCAGAGTAGACCAGACCTATGGACCCATCCAGCCCAGTACATCCTGCCCCATACCTCCCATTACCTGTCAGGGGGTCTCTGGCAAGAAGCTGCACATTAGGGGGAGTCATTAGAATCAGCTGCTGCAGGTCATCCTGAAAAGGTCAAAGGTTGGCTGTCAAGACCCTTTGGCTACTGGGAAGGGTTCAGGCATTGGGGTTCTGTCTGCAGCTGCCCCTTGCCCCCAAAGGAGCCCTCTGGGTGTCACTGTGGGATGAATAACTCCCCCAGCTGCACGCCAGGAGCTGCACAGATGCTGACCACTTCCCCTTCCTGCCTGCCCCTGTGGATTGCACATCACAGAGGTGAGAGAGGAACAGCTCCCTGTGCACGTAGCCAGGCAACGCAGGCCTGCAAACACGAGAGCACCAGTGTGCATGGGTAAAGGGTGCAAACGGGAGCGCCTGGGAGGGCCCTGCTGGCAGACACAAGTGTGCAAATATGAAAGCACAAGTGTGCACAGATAGGTGGGGAGCAGACAGACCCAAGTGTGCTCCCCAGGCCCCCAGCTCCACCACCTGGAGGACAGAGGCTCACTCCCTGGGTGTGCTGCCCCCCAGCCAAGCACTCCCACCTGGTAGAAGGTGCGAAGCCGCTGCAGCAGGGCCCGCAGGGTCTGGAGTCGCAGCGTCTCGTCATCCTGCTGGCTCTGGGGTGGCCAAGTACCCCAGGGGGTTGGGTCTCTGCCAAGGGGAACATAAGGAATGGGTGAGACAACCCCCCACTTACCTCCTGCTGGGCCCTCCAACACAGCCTGGATTCCCCCAGTACTCCCACTGCTCTCCTGCTAGCCCTCCCAAAATAGCCCAGAACTCTCAGATGCTACCTCAGTGGGCCTCCCCAAACATAGCTCAGACCCCCCCCAGCTGAGCCCCATCTGTCCCCCCCAACACACTAGCTCCCAAAACAGCCTAACCCCCACTGTCCCTCCACTGGGCTCCCCAACACAGCCCAGACTCCCCCACCACTGATGGTTCCTGATCTCTGCTCCCCCTTACTCACTGCTCACCACTCACATCAGCCCCATGACCTGGGTGAGGAAGGCTCCATCCACTAGGTGCAGGAAATAACGCCAGGCCCTTCCCTGCCTGTCTGGGGCAGTGGGGCTTTGGGGCTCATCCTGCACCCGCCCCAGGGGCACCAGGCTCTCCAGCGTCCGCACCTGGGAGACAGAGATAGGCAACCCTTTTATCACCCTCCCTGGCCCAGGCCTGGCAGGGCCTGACCCCAGTGCCCCCACTCCTGGGCCAGAAGGTCCCCGTTCACCCTCCTCCCCAGGCCTAGGGTCCCCACCCCTATGAGCCAGAGGCCCCACGGCGGCTCCTGGCTCCCCCTTGCAGTGCATCCAGGTTCTGCTTCCCCTTCCTGTCTGTTTCCAAGGTCTCCATGGGAGGCCAGGCCCAGCCCAGGAAGTGGCTCAGCCCTAGGGGTCCCTGCTAGGGTTGGTGCCTCTCCCTGCCAGCCCTGGGTATGGACCCCTGCCCCACACCTGACACCCAACACCCCACAGAGCACCCCAAACTCACTAATTCACTTCCAACTCCCTCACAGCAACTTGACCCCAACTTTCTCAGCACCCCCAATTCACCTTAACCAAACCTTAATCTCCTCTACCCACTCCCAACCCCCCCCCCCCCATCACAGCCCCCTCCCGACCCCATTGCTAGTGGGGTAGGTACAATGTCCCAATTGCAGGTGGCACAGCAGGGAGTGGGAGGGGAGGATTCTGCCCCGGGCCAGCAGTTCTATCCCTTCCTCCTCCCAAGGGCCACAGCTCCCCACAACGGCATGGCTCCCACTCCCCCAAAGAGGCACAGCTCCGCCCAGAGCATGGCTTCTGTCCCTCCCCAGAGACACAGACCCCGGCAACACTCACCCATGTGACAAGGGGACCCGAGATAAAGTCCCCCAGGCTCTCCAAGCCACGCCTGTCCCTGTCCATCCTCTGCCTGGGTCTCTGTGGTTGGTGCAGGTCCCACAAAGGGGGCCGCTGCCTCCAGGTGCGTCCGCTCCCCCCTCCCCAGACAGGCTGCCCCCGCTCTGGTTTTCTGCACTGCACAAAGAGGAACTTCCGCAATCACGGGGTGGGGAGCGGCTGGGGCT
This sequence comes from Pelusios castaneus, assembly GCA_007922175.1. Lineage (NCBI taxonomy): Eukaryota > Metazoa > Chordata > Testudines > Pelomedusidae > Pelusios > Pelusios castaneus. The sequence continues at coordinate 2,371,145 of ML685770.1, read as the reverse complement.
TGCAGGGATGTCAGGAAACCAGCCCCCACAGCAGCAAAGCTGTGGGTGGGAGGAGGGGAACCCCCATTGGCGCCTATCATCCCTGAAAGCTTCTGGTAGATTCCTCCCTGCCCCAGCCTGGGGACCCCCACCCAATGGGCCCATCTACCCCTGGATCCCACCTCTCCCCTGCTCTGGATTGGAACTATGGTCCATCTGGCCAGCATCTCATCAGACCCTAAATCAGCACCACAGGCCCATCAAGACCAGTATCTTATACTCCACCCTGCCCCACCCCCCCCCAGCCCTGCCTCCAGATAAGACATTTGGGGCCCATGGCCTTGGATCAGACCCATTGGCCCATCTAGTCCAGCATTCTGCTTCTCTCTGCAGCCAGCCCTGGAAGAGCCTCAACAATCAACAGTCACAGAGCAGACCTGGAGTTATAGTGACCAGAAGCCCCCTGCTAACCCCGTCAGGCTAGGACCAGCTCCTTCCCTTAATCAGGGTGTGTGTGTTGGATTCCTCCCCTGCACACTTTTTTCCCCACACACACCCTCGATCACCACCTCTCCCCAGTATAAACCTGAAGGCATCATTCTTTGTGGGATCCTGCCATCACCCAATGGTGGGGAGATGCACAGTGCCCTGTAGGGGAAAGCCGTACTTACGCCTTTCAGCTCTCCACATCCTTGTGATGGGGGGAGCAAGATAGCAGCACCCCTCAGGCCTCTGTCCAGGTCACAGCTCCCAAACCCCACTTACCAGCCCCCTGAGTCTCTTTGCTCCATCTCCCACCACTCCCATGCTGCTTGATTAGGGGGGCCTGCTCTGACCCCTGAATCCAAGGGGATGGATGTCCACTTGATTCACATCCTGCTCCTTGGGGACTGAATCTCAGGCCGCCCACTCTGGGAAAGATAAGGGGCTGGGACCCATGGCTGAGGGGAGTCAGGGATCCTAGCCTGAGGGGGAAGGAGGCTGGTGGGAAGCTGAAGCCTCCAGCTGGGAAAGTCGGGAAGTCAGGGCTCCTGGCCTGGGAAGATGAAGTGGAGTCAGGACATTGTGGGGGATAATTCTAGCACCCCAGGGGCAGTCTCCAAGCCTCCTCTTTCCCATCACCTCAGACATGAGACCAGTCTTGGGTTTGGTGGAGTGCAAGCACCCCCCTGTGGCCAGGATGGGGTCCACACCAAGAATCCTCCTTGGGGATAGTCAGTGGAGAACTGTTTGGTGGGGGCGGGCAGGTGCTGTTGAGTTACATTCCCCCTTCCAGCCACGGCCTAGAAGATCTTATGACCCTTTTACTCAGCTACCCCTTTGGACTTTTACTCAGGGTTAGGGGACAGTGCAACTGCAGGGGGCACTGTACCAGCTCTTGGGGAGAGGCACCACAGTAGGTAGGGCTACAGTAGGACCACCCACCCATGACAGGGAGATCAGGGAGGCAGCAACCTTCCACCCCACCCCCCATAATTCAGCAATGCACCCATAGATCCTCCCCATCTCTAGGGTACAGACCCCCTCATGCAGCAATCTACCCCACCTGTGTGACCATCCCCTGAGCTATTTATTTGAACCCCAAGGAAGCAGGAGAGGGTTATGAGATGCTGGAGGACAGGTGAACATGAGGCATGGGCTTGCTAGATCTTCTCAGGGGTAGAGTGGGGGCTGAGCAGGATAGAGCTGGAGTCAGGGTTACTCGTTTGTTTTCCCCACCACCACCATGCCCCACTCCCAGCTCTGAGCGACCCTCCCCAGCAGAGACACAGAGGCAGAGCTGGCAAGAGCCATTTATTCCAGGTTGATACAGGACACAGTGGGGGATGAGGGCAGTACAGCACCATCAGGGAGGGCACTAATGCCCCCAAGAGGCTGAGTCCGCACAGCACTCCCCTCTGGCAATCATACCGTGTGGGGAAAGGATGCTGCACTACCCCACTCCGGGTGCTTAAGCACGGTGGGGAAGGAGGAAGATCAGCAGAAGGTGGGACCCTGGCATCCTGGTGCTCAGAGCTGTGAGAGGATGTGGTTGGCCAGGCTGCAGGTCAGGCCTGTTCCATCCTCTTCCACGTTGAGGGCCTTCACTACACCATCCTCCAGCACCATGGAGAACCTGGGAGAGATGGGGGGTGTCAGAGCCAGATCCCCTCCCCCCACACCATCCTACAGCACGGAAAACTTGGGAGGGGTCAGTGTGAGAGCTTAACTGAGGACTTCTCCTCCACTCCCCTCCAAGGATTCCCTCTCTCCTCTTTTCAGGATTTCACTCCTCCCACCCTGTCTTCCCCCAACATGGAGAACCCAGGGAGGAGACGGGAGGTTCAGTGTGGGGACATAGTCAGGGCTTCCTCCCACATCTCCTACTCCTCAGCCCCCTCATGGAGAAGGGAGAGTTGGGGGACTTCACATCCCCCACAAAGTTTCCCATAGAGATGAAGAGAACTCCATTTCTTCCCCGTTTCTCCCCACCCTGGCAAAGAGAACAGCACAGGGGCCCATAATTGCAGCTGCAAGGATGCATGGTCTCCCCTCTCCCAACACTCATCCCCAGGCCCATCCCTTGCCTGGACAGACAGGAACCCCAAGTGCCCCAAGAGATGGCTGGGGTGTAGGGAGTCCCAAGAGCCATGCCTTACCTTTTGCAGCGATTGGTCCCAAAGAGGTCGCGCAGAGTCTCCTTGTCCAGCAGCAGCTGTGTAGCCTAGGGGAGAAAGGGAAAGCAAATGAGGGGGGCAGATAGGAACCTCCAGGCAGAGGACACCACCCAGGAACTGTCACTGCAAATTGGCCTGCACCTTGGAGCTACCTGGTCCTCAGATGCCCTGGGACCCCAACCCAGCCCCTATTGTTGGTGAGAGGGAGGTGGTACTGGAGAGACAGATGCCTCTAATGGAGAATGAGAGTCCTAGTGTTCCTCCTCACACACTCCCAGAGCAGCAACACCCTTCTGGGGGGCTGGATCTGACACTGCAGATAGAGAAGGAGCAGAGGACAGGACAGGCACACAGTGGCATGGGGGCGGGGGAGGGGGAGGGACCTGAATCTGGGCTGTGGAGCTATTGAGGAGGGAAAGGGCCAGGAACTGATACATAGACAGGTGAGCAGGGAGATGGCAACAGATCCTGGTCTAGTAGGAGGATGCCCCCAGCTGTGCCTGAGAGCAAGGGCTGCGGGGTTACCTTTCCAAAGGCTCCCGTGGGATCAGCCAGCATCCGCACCTGTGGGCGGAGAAGGGGAGAGAGTTAGGAAATGAGTGGAGAGGAGCCTGTGAAGTGACATGGGGGGTTAGCAAGGGCCAAACCCACTCCCAGGGTTACACAATCCACAGATGACTCCTTGCATAACCAACAGCTCCTATCAAGAAGGGAAGTGCCCACATCTGCTTGGGTGAGTCACCCATTGCATGAGGGGGCAGGACTCCTATAGCCTTGGGGTTAAAGTGCTGTTGGGTGGGGGAGAAAAGAGACTCCTTCTCTCTCCCTGAGATTCAGCACCATAAACCCTCCGTAAGGACACTGCCCAGGGCCTTGACCCCTCTGACTCTCCCTGCCCTGGATCCCATGTCCTATCCTCCCACACTCCCCACTGCCACAGTCCCTGGGACTCCCCACATTCCCTTGGCTGATGCCTCCACCTCCCCTCTATGCTCCTCCTGGCCTGGGCTCTGTGCCCCCCTCATCCTGGGCACCATAGCTCAACCCACACATGCACGCCCCCGGCCGGGCCCCCCCCCCGGCCGGGCCGGGGGCCGGGGGCCATGTGGTCTTGCCTGCTCACTCCCCCACACCAGCTTGTCTTCCTCTGAGCCCCATGGACCTTGCCCCACTTCCACAACACTCACTTTGCCCTGGGCCCCATGGGCCTTGCCCCACTCGCTCATGACAAAGACGTCGTTCACAGCCAGGCAGGCAATCAGCTCCACACCCTTCTCCTTCAGCGCCCCAGCCTGTTCCACATAGCCTGGCAGGTGAGTCTGAAGTGGACAGAAAGAGCATCAGTTCCCCAACATGACAGGGAGCATCAGACACCAGCCCAAGGACCCCTGCACCCAACCTGGCCCACAGCATCCAGAGAGAGAGAGTGGGGCAGCCCCTGGGATACAAGGACAGGTTATGCTCACAGATGTGTCCCTTTCCCAGTCCACCCTGTGGCTCTGTTGGCCCCAGGGATGGGGTGGGGGTGGGGGGATGCTGTGAGGAACAAGTTCTGGGGAGCTGGGTGGGGGAGGGCACTCTAGGATGGGGGGTTCCAAGAGCAGAGTGTGTGAGGGGACATTCTAGAATGGGGGTGGGGTGCTCTAGAATAGGGGATTGCAAAGGGTGAGATAGGGGATGCTCTGGTGTTTGGGTGGGTTCCCGGAGCAGGGTGTATGTAGGAAGGGGGGATGTTCTAAAAGGGGTGCAGGGGTCTCCAACCCTCACCTTGGAGCAACCAGGAGTGAAGGCACCAGGTACACCAAAGAGAATTCCCTTCTTGCCCTTGAAGAGTGCAGCCACGTCAACCTTTGTGCCGGGGTCCCCTTCGTACACTTCTATGCTGGGCAGCTTGTCTCCGACCTGGATGGCACAGGGAGTGAGAGCTGGGGGGGAGGCCTAACCAAGTCCCTTTCCACCCACCACATGAACAAGCCTATGCCAGATTTCCCCCCCATCCGAGCCGCTCCCCTGCTACCCACATTCTGGAATCCCAAATGGGAGTCTTTTCCTCTTGCCCCAACTATACACCGCCTCACACTCCTCCTCTCCCCCCCAATGCCAACAGGGCATGACCACACAGATGCAGATGGGACCCCAAGCAGCTGAGAGCTAGTCGGAGATGTTTTTCTTCCCTTCCACCCAGTCAGCTTCCTGCCTTGGACCCACCCCCCCAGACCCAAGAGGAGGAAAAGACGACCCTCTGGCTGACTCATGAAGCCTGAGTTGAGCCTCTCCATGGCTAGGGAGCAAGAAAGCCCAGTGAACACTCCTTAGTTAGGTCTATGTGGGGGATGCTGTCACTACGACCTAGGACAAGGCACAGGGCAAACAGTGACTTGGCACCCTGCCCTGGAGTTTCCAAACTGATTTCTCAAGATCACAAGTTGGGCTCTTCCTTGCCCATCATACCCACCCCTGCCTTGCCATGTAGCCCCTTTCCCAACTGACCATCCTCCCTCCCCTGCCTGCTCCCCCTACTCCCACAGCCCAGCCTTCACCCCCTACCACCAACCCCCATCTACCCCCACCCAATCACTAACCCAGCCTCTCCAGTTTGCACCCAGTCCTTCCTCCAGCCTCTCCACCCCTCCACAATCCAACTCTCTGACCCCGACCCTATCCCACACCTCCTGCCCCCCATCTTGCTCCATAACCTAGCTCCCTCTTTCTACAGCTTCCCTTTGCCCCCTGACTCTAATTCCCCCTCCCAACCAACCCTTTCCAATCCTAACCTCTCCCCACCCAATCCCGGTTTTGGAGGAAATTGGGAGCTCAGTACCCACTTGTTCCCACCCCAACCACCTCTGGTTTTGCCCCTCCCTTGTGGTCTCTGCTAGGGGTCAGTGATCCCAAACTCCAGGGCCGTGGGGTCAGGGTTGCAGGGTCCCAGACACTTAAGGCGGCTCCCTAGGGGGGTCGGACTCTCCAGCTCCCTGGGCTGGCAGGAGGGAGCTAGGGGCCCGGGGGCACCTCCCAGCCGCTCTCACCTTGACGGGCGCCATAGCAGCTGCTCGGGCTGCGAAGCTCCGGGCTCTAGGCTGGGAGCCGCGGGGGAGGGGGCCTGACCGCACTAGTCCCCGGATCCCCAGCCCCGCCACACCCTGCCACCCAGTCACCATGGAGACCGCCTGAAGGACAGCTGCCATGGAAACGGCCTGAGGGGCCCTTCCACCCTTGGGATGGACAGCAATGCTCATGCGCCGCAATTCAGAGGTTCTTTTGCATATATTTGCATATCTTTGGCGGTTCATTTGCATGGAAGATTAGCCTATTGTTTGCATACAGATGGGTTTTGACTGACAGCAAGTGGTTTGCACTCTGAATTTGCATACAATTGACACATACTTTGTGATCAATCTGTGTGTTTTTCTTCTGCCTTTTGCGCATATTTCTTTCTGAAATCGCATTAATATGCATGTGATTTGCATAGATTAACCGCCTAGGTTCGGGTCTTCTCTCCACCTCATCCGGACGCCGGACCGGGAAGCGCCTCTCTGTCTCCGGATGTTCCCGGAACCCTCATGTTCGGGCCCGTGTTTCCCATTCACCCGCCGGATCCATTTGAGTGGAATACTTCCCCTCCGGAAATAGTGGAGGGGGTTGCTACTTGAACCGGAAGTAGCTTCTCCGCTTCCCCGGCCCCACGTGCGGCGTGCATGACACGTGACACCGCGAGGGGGGGGGGGGCACCGCGCGAAAGCGGTGCGACTCGAGGATGAAGCTGCTGACGCACAACATGCTGACCTCGCACGTGCGGGGGGTGCGGCCCGGGGGCGGTTTCCCCCTCCGTATCCAGGTAACAGGGATTCCCTTGTTCCGGGTCGGGATCCCTGGACTGATCCCCTCCCTCATAGGGCTGAGGCCTCCCGGGGGTCCCGCTCCAGGCCGGACTGATCCTCCCCTCCCCTCCCCTCAGGCCACTGAAGTGAAAGTGAACAGCGTGGACTTCAACCAGGAGTTCGTGGCGCGGATGATCCCCAAGGTGGAGTGGGGGGCCTTGGTGGAGGCAGCGGAGAGCGTGAGTACGGGGGAGCAGCTGGCCTGGCGCCAGGCCAGGGGTGGGAGGAGCTTAGCGGGGGCCGAGTCTCGCACGGGGCTGAGAGCCCTTGACATGCAGGGCCCAGCAGCCTGGAGGGAGGGTCAATGGCAGGAGTCTGGGTCGGCCAGAGTAAAGCCTCTCTCCTGGGGCCAGCATTGTGATTTCAGCTCCCTCCCCCGGACAGCTGGGCCACCTGTCAGACCTGCCTCCCCAGCTGCCTCCTGAGTACCAGAGCAACGAGGACTTCCTGAGGAAGGTGCATCACGTGCTGCTCGAGGTGAGACCTACAACCCCCCTACCGGCTCAGCTCCCCATCTCTTAGACACCACCAATCCTTGGTTACGGTTGTATGATGGGGCTGGTGTTACAAACACAACTGCTTTCCTGGTAAGATACTGGGGGACTTATCAGCGACAAAGACACTGCGGTAGGGGACCTCTCTTGCTACCCTCGTTCCAAATGTAGATGCTGCAGTCAGTGAAAGCATATTGGGGAGGAATTCTCCCCCTGCTTTAGTGTATAGAATCTATGAGGGGCTGAGTGGCCAGCAGGTGTCCTGGCATGGGGCTCACAGATCCTTATGCTTCTGTGGGTTCAAAGTGGCTCATCCTGCCCCCTCCCCCAGCTGGTAGAAAGCTCTGTGGTGGGGATTTGTGATTGCAGCAAAATACCCCTATCCCAAAACACAAACAAACTGTGGAAGTTCCACCCTTCCCAGAGTGCGTTATAGGCCTGGAGGGGGCAGAGGACTGGGCTGTAGTCTGTCCCTTAGCTGCAGCTGACCTGTGTTTCCTTCTGCTGTGCAGGTGGAGGTGATGGAGGGTGTCCTGAAGTGCCCTGATTCTGGCCGAGAGTTCCCTATCACCAAGGGCATCCCCAACATGCTGCTGAGTGAAGAGGAGACGTGAAGGGCCTGGGAGGCCAAGATGGGGCAACAGGGGGTTTCCTAGGCTGGGAGAGTGTGGCAGGGGAGGAGGTGTTCTGTAGGGAGCAGATGACTTTTTGTGCTTGTTTGTTTTGTGTATAAATAAAACTGTAAGGTGGAGTGGGTCCTTGATTAACTGCCCCACTCTGCTGGCACCCCTCAGTCCCAACCTGCAGCCCAATGTTATCCCACTCCTGGGCTCCTCCTGCCCATAGTTCTGCTGATGCTCTTCTGTTATAGTCCGCTCCCCCTCCCTGATTAGCCCTTGGTCTGTCTAAACATCTTCCTGCCCCACCTTTCACCATAGCAGTGATTCCAAAACTTTTTACCCTGTACTCCCCCACTTTACCTCTGTTTATGCTGGGGGTGGGTATGTGGCCATGGGTGGAGGGGTGCTGTCAGGACCTGGGGTTAAGATTGGGCATTGGGATGGGCATTGTAAACATTGGCCTGATTATTGAGGTTGCAGCCAAGCTGGGATGGAGGCCACAGCCAGGCATGGAGTGCAACTTGGGATAGAGTGGGGCTGGATGGTGCTCCCTCCTTGCCTCCTATGGGGGCTTGGCCAGGCCCAGCTATGTGCCCCTCCCCCCCCAAACCCTTCCTCAGTGCCTCCCTAGAGAGCCATGCCTCACAGTGTGGGGACCTCTACACCATATGCAATTTTCAGTTGTACAGTTATTTGGAGTGCCCCAGTAGCTGCTCCCTGACTTGAATTCCACATTGGGTCAGGCACTGCTCCCTGCCCTCTGCCCACATTCTGCACAAACACAGACCATGACAACCCACTTGCTCTTTCTTAACTGGCAGCAAGGAAGACTCTGGCTATGGACTGTGAGATCTCCATGATTTATTCTGGTTCTGGAATATAGCTCTATGTATGTGTGTGTATAGCACCTATACACAAAATAGAGGTATTTATAATATATACACATACATAATTTAATACAGACCCCCTCCTCGTCACCCCCCTTGTTCTGGGGATATTGGGGGGGTGGGGGTACCCCCCCCCCCCCCCAGAGAGGAGTGGAAATGAAGGGGTCATCCTGCAACAAATATACAGTTTGATATATTGCTATATACATGTTTCTCAGCATCTTCTCCCCCCCTCCCCCCAAAGGGACAGAGGAGGCTTATTGCTATGAGCAGCAGAGAGGCAAGGGAAAATTTGGGGGTGGAGGTGATAACCTCTGTTCCCATCACTATGGACCCTCCCACCCCAATGTGGCCACGCCTGTGCAACCCCTGTTTATCTGTGCAGCTCCCCCACCAGTGTGCTGTGATTTCCTTCTCCTGTCTCAGCCCCCTACCCCACAGGGCACAACTCAATGGGGGTTCCCAGACCCTGCTGCTAAGGTCCCCTCACCCAGCTGAGGACACCCCCATTTACATCACCCCACTGGATTTTCCCCTTAAAAACCCCCCTGGAAGTTCCTGGCTCCAGTGCTCCCCCTCCCTGTTTCAAGGCAAAGTACAGGTTCACCACACCCCTCAAATCTCAATATACTCCTCCCCCTGGCTCTCCAAATTAGGAGACCAGCCCATATTCCCCTGCTTGATTCAGCCTCTGCTCCCTAATTGAGGGGACCCCCACCTCCCCCTTGCCCCACACATACATTGTTTGTTCTTTTATTGCTTACAGGGATATTGTAAACCCCTTGTGCCCACTCTGGGGCAGGGGGTGGGAGGCCTCAGAGGTCTGACATTTTGGGACTGAGGTGGTTATTTGCTCCCCATCCCTTTCTCCCTTAAGCAGAGTTCAAGGAGGTGGGGGCCACCCACAATGGGTAGAGTCCCTGTAAAGGCCCCCTTTTCAGAGAGAATCAGCTACTGTTACCTCCCATCCCCCAACTGACCCCCCCCCCAGTGCCCCAGCCCACATTGGCTGTTGGGCAAGCACACCTCAGCAGGGGGAGAGAGGGGGTGTCTCTTGCCCTAAGCCAGGGTCAAGCAGGGTCCCCGGGCTAGGTCCATGCATGTGGGGTTAACACCACTCCCACAATCCAACTTTGTGCTGTTCAGGTCCATATGGCTTCCATAGGGGGCCCTGGTGCTCCCACCCCCCTTAATTCCTTTCCCCAGCTAAGAAGTTAGAATATGGCTTCCAGTGCATATGGGGGGGCTGGGTCCCCCTGTCAGTCTGTCCCCTCCCCCCATCTGTCCCCAGCATGACCACCCCCCAGCCCTGTGGCCATGCTTCAGTCACCCCCCATAGTCCCACCCCCACCTTCCACTGTCTGCCCTACTGTTCACTTGCATTCTCCCCTGTCCTCATCCACCCCCAACTGGAGCATCTGTGTCTGTCCCCCCAAACACCTGCTCCCTTAGTGTCTGGGTGACTCCCCACACCTACCTCCATCCATCCCTGCTTCTCCCCAGTTCGTCTCTCCCCTCCCCTTGGGTCACTGTGTCTGTCCTCATTCCTTCCTGCCCCACTCCAGCATCTGTGTGTCTGTCTCCTCTGCGCCAGGTCTTTCCGTCTGTCTCCAGACTTCTCACCCCGGTCCATGTGTCTGTCCCCCACATGGAGAGGAGGGAGACGAGGGGGTTGTCTCAGTCCATCATGGCTTCCAGCATCTCAAGAAAGAGCTTGTGCATGGGCACCTTCCCTCCCAGCTTGATGCCATAGAAGTGGTGCAGGGCGCGGGCAGCCGTTTGGCGCAGCAAGGGCAGTGTTAGCAGCAGCTTTCCCGCCCGGCGTGGCTCCTCCGGCCGGCGGCTCCCCTCGTACTCCAGCAGGGCCTCATGCAGCACATCGCGCAGCCGCTGCACAGCTGCCATGTCCTCAATGTGCACAGAGTCTGGGGGAAGACGAGGGGGGGGGGAGGTTAGAGTATGTGGGAGGCGGCCCATTGCCAATGTGCAGTGAGTCTGGGGGGGAGGCCATTGGTGGCCACTCTGCACCAAGTCTGGCTGGGGAATCGTGGGGAATGGTAGAGGGGGTGGGCTGCGATGTCACTGCTGCCAAGTCAGGAAGGGGCAGGGAAATCGGGGGATAGGGGCATGGCCACCATATCCTTGAATTAATTCTGGGTGGGGACTAAGGGGGAGGCAGGCAGCTGTGTGGGGACGAGGCATTGGGCTGGAATGGGTTTGATTCTAGCCCAGCCCAGGGAAGATAAAAGTCAGGTGCAAAGACCTGCCCCCCCCCCCCAGCCCCCAAGAGGCAGGACCCACCTGAGTTGGCGAGTGCTAGGGCCTTGAGAAGCACATATTCCTCACGCTCCAGCCGCAGGGCACGATACTTGCGCACCAGCTGCAGGAGAGCGGCGCTCAGCTCCCAGAGCCCTGCAGCACGTGCCCCCCTCCTCGTCCAGCGCAAAGTCCTCAGCAAAGACCACCTCATCCTCGCAGGGGAGCGAACGCCAGGCCACACCCAACACCAGCACCTCCAGCCAGGCGCTCTGCAGCACACTCATCTGATCAGCCAGTGACAGCGCTGGGAACCCTGTGGGGCAGAGAAGGGTTAGGGGGCAGCATAGGCTGGGACCCTGCAGGGGGGAGGCTGGAGTTAGGGGCTTTGACAACAATAGGGATTAGGGGGCAGAGATAGGAGTTGGGGATGGGAAACCTATGGGGGGGGGGGGAGTTGGGTGCTGGAGGGGAAGGGCTGGTCACCGTTACAGCAATCAGGATTAGAGAGGGGATTAGAATGGGAAGGATGGAGGAGAGGCAGCAGGTGTGGAGGGGGGCCATGAAGAACTCTGTGGGCAGAGATGATGAGGCCCCACCTGGGATGTTCTTGGCCCAGCCGATGATGACGACAATCTCGCGGTCAGCCAGGTCACACAGGGCACTGGTGGCACGGAGGGGCCCATCCGGCAGCGCTGGGTCAGGCATGGCGTACAGCTTCTCAGGCTCCGCCACCAGCAGGTGCGACACCATGGGGTTAATTGGGGCTGCAGGGAAGGGGTATGATGAGACAGAATCCTCCCAGCTTTGGCCATGCCCTGAATCCTGCCCCACAGCCCCCTGCTACCTCAGCCTTGGGCTCTCCCACCCTCCACCCACAGCCCTGCCTTGTAATCCTGCCCCACAGCCCTCTACCTCAGCCTTGGACACTCCCACCCTCCACCCACAGCCCCCTACCTCAGCCTTGGGCTCTCCCACCCTCCACCCACAGCCCTGCACTACTCACCTGGTTTCTTACTGGTTGCAGTGGCAATCTGGGGGGTAGCAAATGTGTTGGGGAATGGGGTTCCATCCACCTCAGGGCGGCGCTTGTATTTCTGACGTCCCCCTCGCACTCGGTCCAGCCGCACCCCTGGGGGGGAGGGAGCACAAGATGTGGGATCAAAATGCATCCACACTACCCTTAAAACCTTCCTTCCCCACCCATCCTCCTATTTCCAAGGGGACCAGGTTGCCCTCATAATAACAGGAGGGGAGGCACTGAGTGCCTCTCTGCCCCCCCAGGATTCTCCTAATGGTTCCCTGACATGATCCTGGCTGACTGTCCCTCCTGCATCCTGCCTCCCTCACCTGCCCCCATCCCTCCAGTTTTTTCAGCTGGATCCCTCCCAGAAGCCTTCAAATCCTCCCCACTCCTTCCCCTCCCTACCCTTGCTCTCCCCCCCCCCCCCCCCAAACCCCCACCCCCACCCCTGGTAAAGCCCCCAGCTCCTTTTCTGCAGCCACCCCAACCACCTTCTCTCCCCCATCCCCAGGTCCCTCCATCCCCCATACCTTCCTTGAGCATGCCAACACGCAGGCACTTGGTGAACCGACAGGCCTGGCAGGCTTTGCGGCGCCGCTTGGTGATCTCGCAGTCGTTACTGGCTGGGCAGCTGTATTCGATACTGCCTGAGGGAAGAGTGGGATGAGACAGGCTGAGATCAAGTTGGGAGGTGAAGATAGGGTCTGAGACTAGAGCTGGAGGGCCAAGATGGGAGGGAACATGGGGGAAAGAGATGAGCTGTAGTGGTGGTAGGGGAACTCTTGGGGAAGGGAGAAAATGGGGCTGAGTCCATGGTGGGGGAGAGCTGAGGAGGCTGAGATGCGGGAGGTGGGGCCAAACCATTGAGGACTGGTGTGGTATGGAGCCCTAAGGGACTGGAAAACCAGGGGATGGTGCCACACACCCATCCACAAAGCTGAAGCAACCCTCCCCTTCTTTAATGCTGCAGGATCCTGGACTACATCTCAGTGCAACTAGGAGGAGAGACTGCAGTGCATCATGGGAAATGTATGCAGCCCAGCCCAGAGAGAAGGGCCCCATGAGGCATCTGAACTACGACTCCTATCAGGCATTGAGACGGTTCAGCAAGTGAGATCACGGTGCATCATGGGAGATGTAGTCCTGTTGGAAAACCCACCCTACAGGAGAATGTGGAGTGCAAGGCGTCTAAATTACAGCTCCCAGGAGGGAGGCCAGTGGAATCAGTTGGGCTTCTCTCAAGATATTTCATCTTGATTTCCCAAGAAATAAAAAAAAAAAAAACCCAGCAAAACTGAATCCAGCTAATCACCAACCCACTATGAGCGGGGTGCTGTGGCCCCTCCCTCCCCTCCTGTTCTCATCTCTTTGGGGCTCTCCCCATGCCTTGAGCCAATTCTCCAGCATTTGAGAAGCTGAGAGAAGGGAAGGGGCATGTGACTGGACCCCTTTGGGAAACCAAGATCCAACTCCTAAGTGCACATTTGGGGGTCTGAAAGCTACTGCCCATCCACCCAGCATCAATCAGCACAGGAGGGGCCCACAAAAGAGGTAGAAGGGGCTGCGACTGGGATTGAGGGGCACCCATCAGGCTGGAGTGTGGAGAGGCTTACCTTGTATCGTGCGCTTGAAGAAGGCTTTGCAGGCCTCACAGGAGGCCACGCCATAGTGATACCCTGAGGCCACGTCCCCACACACCAGGCAAAGGCGCTTGGGCAGGGAACTCAGCACATACTTGCCCCGGGGTGAGGCTTCATCAGGGTTGTTGTCATGGCGCCGGCGGGTCAGTGCCCCCGGCTCGGGGTCATGGGGAGGACCGCTGGCATCAGAGGAGCCGCTGGGGCTGCGTTGGGCCAGGCTGTCTGGGGAGGCTGGCTCTGTCTTGATGAAGAACTCGGCACGGTGATCCCGAGACGACATGGCTGGGGTGGCCTGCATGGAGCAACACATGATATGGGAGGTTGGGGAGGGGGCAGTGAGAAACTTCCTCCCATCTGGACTTGCCAATCCCTGCTCCTGGACACTGTGGAAGCTACCAAGTGTCAAGTGTCCTGTACTGCCATCTCAGATGCCCGGGTCTCTTTCCACAACCTGGGCTCTCCACTGGAGCAACGGAAAGCTGCCAGGGTGAGATTTGTTCTCATATAGCTTGCTCTGATGTCACAGCTGTGACCCACAGAGCTGGGCAACCCCACACAGGATTTCTCCCCCACCCACACTTAGGGGCCTCCCTTCCCAGATGTTCTGTATGCTTCCTCCCCCTCCCAGTGCCAGCTCCAGTATCTCAGGGTCGGGCATGTGACAGGCTCAAGGTCACATAGAGAGAGACTCTGATCTCAGGCTGGGGCGGGGGGGCATGGTAGGGGAGCGGTGTGTGTTTGCTTGGGGAGAGCACTATGTATGGCCATGCAAGGTGGGGTGTCTCTGCTGCCCAGAGCAGGTTCTGGGAAGGCAAAAGGTGGTATTAAGAACCCAGAAACAGAAATAGTCTCAGCTCTGGGCCCTCCGCACACCTACGGTAGGAATTAACCCCCTACCCAGGGCTCGAGTCGACCCAGGCTGCCGGAAGCAGAGAAGGGTCACGGCAGAGGGATTAGTCTGTGGGCCACAGCTCAGACACCCCTCCCAAAAGATTCACCTCCACTCTCCAGGGCTCTGATGCCCCCACCCTGCACACGGCCCTGGGCTCAGCTTCCCCTTGTGCTGCTCCACTTAGTGCTGGGATCTAGGGGAGTTTCTGGGTGGGGGGGCCTCTGCTGGAACTGGGGAGGAGGTGGGTGGGAACATGGCTGAGTGGCTTGGGCTCCCCACTTATAGATCCAGGCAGGGCACTCTTCAGATGGAGCCAGTGTGGTCAGGGAGGGGTCACAGCCCCGCAGGTCTGTACCCTCCCCTGCAAATACACATATGCCAGCCCAGCACCCACATCCCTCCTCCCCCATGCTCAGATTAACCTGGCAGCACTCCCAGCCCACAAGGAGGGGGGAAATGGGGATCAGGAATGGAACCCAGGTGTCCGGGATAGCATAGACAGGGCAAGGAATGACTGCTAGATGTGACTTTTAGTCCAGCTTGGCGTGGGGGGAAGAAATGGGGTAATGGCCATGTGTGTTAGCCCCATCTCAGTGTGTTTCCTCTGTGTCCATGCATGGCATCCCAGGGACCCTAGAGTATTCCAGGCACGTCACCTGTGTCTGTTACTCTGTCTGTCCCCATGTTCCCACCCCACCCCACGACCTTTGTCCCCTTCGAGACGTTTTGTCTCTTTCCTAATGTCCTGAAGCACACAGCGGGTGGCGGGGTGTGTGTGTGTGTGTGAGAGACGCAAGAACAGCGGGAGGGGACGTGGGGCCTGCCCTGGACCCTCCATCTTGCCCCACTGTCCTTTATCCTTCTACACTCTTCCCCCACTGCAGCCCCCCTAATCTTCACCTTCTCTCTGCACTCCCACTCTCCATACACCCCTGCATCAACCCAATCCCAGGCCAATTCCTCACACTGCAGCTAACCTGGAGTCCTAAGACACTTCCAGACCCCAGAAAAAGTAGGGAAACTTGAGTGGGGACTGGGACCCAGACACATGTGATAGGCACTGGGGGAAGACTGGGACCCCCACCAACCTGCACCCCCCCCATTTCACCCCACCCCCTCCACCTATTCACACTCTTTCCTCCTGAACTCCAGTCCCCACCCTCCCAACCATACACTCTCCCCCCCATAATCCCCCTCCCCTCTGTATCACAGATGTATACAGAAAAGTTGGTCAAACTTTCTCACCCCACCCTCAGGGGGTGCAATGGATCACAGGAACATATGCCACGAAGCACACTAGTGTGTAAGAGAGGTGTGACACTGCATCTTTCTCCCAGTCCAAGCAAGTCCCAGTAAATGACATCATACATCATCGGGATGGGGAGTTCCTGCCCCCAACAAGGGGAAGGACAATTCTGGGTTCCTGGTGTGGGGGAGAATTCCCCAGCCTCCCCATTCTAACCCAGCCTGGCCCACCCCTGTTGTTTCTATCCACCAGCTCCCCCCTTCAGGGCCAGTCCTTGGGCCAGTTCAGGACATTAACCCTTGACCCTGGAGCATTCTGGTTTGACTGGTTATGGAGCCCTAAGCATGGGGGGTAGGGGCAGTTTGACACCTGTCTTCCCCCTTCCAGTTACTCCAGACACACACTGGCAGGCTGGACAGGGTGTTCACCAGGCTCTGGGCAGCAGGGGGGGCATGAGATGCCATGTCCCGGCATGAGATCATGCAATTGACACATGGTCATTTCCATGGACACACACCCTGGCACCAGGATACAGCTGCTCACCCCCTCTGTCTGCCCAGATGTTTGGGGATCTTGGGGGGTCCCCCCAGTCTGTCTCCAACCCTGTCCCTCTGTGAACGTGTCCATCTGTGTGGGTGTCTATCTGTCCGTCTTCATGTTCGTCCCTGTGTGCCGTCCCGTGGTGTAAGTCTGTCTGTGTCCATCATGAATCTGTCCGACTGCGCAGCCCCACGTCTGTCTGTCTGCTGTTCCCAGGAGCTTCTCTGGCCCCAAGTCTGTCTGCGTGTCCCCCGGCCGCCCCGGGAAGTCTGTCCGCGTCTCCATCTGTCCGCGTGTCAGTTCGCATGTTCCCATGAGTGCCCCTCGACTCCCTCCCCGTGTCTGTCTGTCCCTGCAGCGTCCGTCTGTCCCCGCGTGTTCGCGTCTCCCCGTCCATGCGCTCCCAAGCCCCCCCTGCAGAGTGGGAGTCACACGGGCCGGGTGGGGGCCCCCTGCCGCGATCCCGCACTGACCTTGGTGCCCGGCGGATGTGACCGGGCCGTGCGGGGCTCAGTGGCCCGGGACGCAGGGGGCCGGCCGGGCCATGGGCGCGGGCTCAGCCCGGCTCGCTGCGCTGCGCTCCGAGTGTAGGACACAAAAGGACATCGCGGCGCACTTCCTCCTGGGCTCCCAGCTGACAAATGGAAGGGGCGGGGCCGAGCTTCATGAATATGCAGCAGGGGCGGGGCCTGATTGTCGGCACGCGCTCGGCCCTTGATTTCCAACCCTGCTACGCCCGCCCACCGAGCTGGCTCAGCGCCGGTCGGGGTAGGGGCGGGGCATTCTGGGCTGGGGGGAGGAGTCAGGGGACGGACCACCCTGCGACTCGGACGCATGCGGAGAGTTAAGGGGGGCAGGGGCTGGACTGGGGGATCACTGGGGCAGGGGGCTGGACTGGAGTATCGTTGGAGGCAGGGGCCAGACTAGGGGGATCACTGGGGGCAGGGGACCAGACTGGACGATCACTGGGGCAGGGGCCTGGACTGGGGCTCTCAAGTAGTCATGAGTCTGGTGGGAGCCATAATGGGGTGCTTGGGGAATCTGGGGGAAGATTCAGCCCTGCTGGGACTGGAAATGGTTACAGCATTTTCATGGGCAGCACATAGAGGGGGTGCTGTAAGATTATGGGGTAAATTTTAAGTGGTGGGCTCATTGGATAGCAGGAGGAAAGGGAATCAGCAATGGGGGAATGAGTGTTGTGGGGGGGAATTAATGAGTAGGTCAGTATAGCTCACGGAGAGGGGTCCCACTTGATAGGCAGAAGGAGAGACTCTAGGAGAAGGCAATCTCCCACCCACTCCAGGTTGGGCTGACCTTAATGAGACCCTGCATCCAGACCAAACCAGACTCAGGGGAATGTATGGGGAGAAAGGGTGGGGGTTTCCAGGAAATTGGGGAGACACATTATGTCCTATTCATGTGATGGTCTAAGAGCCCACACATTGATCCATGAACCCTCAGGAACCAGCCCTGGACACCCCATGAAAGTAGGTCAGGGGGTAATACCCAATGCCCAGAGGGGGACACTGAGGCACAGATTAGGGAAGAAATGTGACCCCACAGGGTCACACAACCAGGCAGGGGCAAGCAGGGGAAACATCCTGACATCATAGCCCTCCTGCTCTAAGTATCACAGTTCTGGTTCCTGGCACCTGCCCAGATGAACTAGCCTCCTCATGGCCTTGGGAGCTGAAGGTCATTGAAGGTCACTTTAGGACTTACTGTTACCTCCACCTCCAAGTCACATAGGGCCCATCTAACCCACCCCTGTCATAGCCAAACATGCAGCCCTTCATTAAGTGTCATTAGTATTAATTCCCCAGGGCAGATCCAACCAACCCGGGGAGATCAGGGGGCTGTGGATTGGAAGTGGGGGGCAGTGCTTTGTGAATGCTGCTAACCCAGCTGGCAGGTAAGGACTGAGGCCAGGACACTCTGGCTAGGGCTGGTTCAGTAGCAAACACAGGTGTGACCTGACTTCCCAGCTGCCTGTGGAAGGTTGCCTGGGGCCTTCCCTTCCCAGCTTCTTAGTGACTAACTGCAGTGCTCCCCCTCCACCCCACACTACCTGCACCATCCAGTCAGCCCCTTGCCCTGGGGCCATCACAATGGATGCTGCTGCATAGACCCGTACTCAGCTGGGGACCCTCATCATGCACATACACACAGTCCCTGCCCAAAGCTTCCAACCTAAATAGGCAAAGCAAGGGAGGGGAAATTAAAGCAGAGAAAAGGGGAGGGGACTTAGGGAGAGAACCCAGGAGTCCTGGTGCCCCACACTTCCTGCTTTAGCCATTCAACTCCACTCCTGTCCCAGAGCTGAGATAGAACCCAGGAGCCCTAGCATACCATTTGTGCCCATATGGGACTCCCTAGGTTGGCAGAAGCATCCCTGATTCATTGAGCAGGAAGGTCTTCTCAACCCAGGGGGAAGCCCCAGGAAGGCACTGTCCAGTCAGATGGGGGCACAGGGTGTGGGGGGCAGCTCTTAACCTTAAGCCTCTTCCACAACCTGCTGAACTGGTCTGGAAAGTCCCCAGAACTCAGGGGAGTGAGGGATGAGCAGCAGCAGGTTAGAACAGAGGCTTGGCAGTCAGGACTCCTGGTTTCTATCCCCACCTCTGACTCTGGTGTTAGAGAGCCCACTCTCTTCTCCTTGACCCTGTCTGCATGGACCCTGGGAGTCAGGACTCCTGGATCCAAGTGTGTGTCAGGTCAGAGAACTCAGAACTAGTGCTGCCCCCACTGGGACTGGGCCAGGCTGGGCACAGAAGAGATGTCTTGGGGTTCCCTGGGGCACACAAAGAGGCAGGGCAAGGGGGCCATCACCAATCCCCTAGCGCCCAGCCAGAGCAGCCCTAGCAGGTAAACTGACACCCTGCCCTAGCAGAGCACCACATACCCAGTTAACATGACATATGATGATGCCTGACCAGGCCCCACCGCCTCCTCCTCATTAGTCCAGACCTTGCTCCTTCCTGCCCTCATGTCTTGGCTCTGCCCACCTCAGCCCCCATCTCATAGAGAGGCCCTGGCCCCACC